>CM073574.1:27154850-27744225 GCA_037074715.1 Magnolia kwangsiensis
CTCAATTGTCGAAATCATTAACATGGAGGGCTACTTTCTAGTGATTCATTCGACTGGTTTCGTATGCGTGTGGCTAGTTCTAAAAATCATACCTGTTTTAATGACTTGTTCGATTTCAACTCAAAGGGCTACTTTCTAGTGATCCAAACCGTTTATATGTCTGGGGGAAGACCCGTATGTGTATGGCTAGTTCTAAAAATCCAATTTGTTTCAACGACTTAGCCGACTTTTAAGACCAAATTTTGCATTTGGCTAAGTAAACTTCTTATCGAAAAGGTATAACCCGGCCTACTCTCCAATGATCCATTCGACTAATACCGTATGCGTGCGAGTAATTCTAAAAATCGTATATGTTTCAATGACTTGTCTGATTTCTAGTCAGTGGGCTGGTTTCTAGTGATTGAAACCATTCATATGTCCGAGGGAAGGCCTATATCTGTATGAATAGTTCTAGAAATCCTATTTGATTGAACGACATAGTCGACTTTTAAGACCAAACATTTGGCTAAGTGAATTTCAAGTCGAAAAGTGGTAACCCGACCTCTATTCAATTGTTCAAATCTTTAATATGGTGGGCTACACTCCAGTGATCCATTCGAATAGGCCCGTATGTGTGTGACTAATTCTTAAAATCATACCTTTTTGAATGACTTGTCTGATTTGAAGTCAGAAGGTTGCTTTTTAGTGATCCAAACCATTCTTATGTCTGAGGGGAAGGCCCGTATTTGTATGAATAGTTCAAAAAATTCTACTTGTTTTCACGACTTAGCCGACTTTTATAATTAAATTTTGCATTTGACTAAGTGAATTTCAGGTCGATAAGGGGTAACCCAGCCTCTACTCAATTGTCCAAATCCTTAATATGGCGGGCTACTCTGCAGTGATCCATTCGACTAAGCCCGTATGTCTGTTTCTAATTCTTAAAATCATACCCGTTTCAATGACTTGTCCGATTTCAAGTCAGAGGGTTAATGATCCTAACCGTTCATATGTTTGGGGCGAAGGCTCATATGTGTGTGACTGGTTCTAGAAATGTTATTCATGTCAATGACTTAGTTGACTTTTAAGACCAAACTTTGCATTTGGCTAAGTAAATATCAAATCGAAAAGGGTTAACCCGGCCTCTACTCAATTGTCCAAATTATTATCATGGAGAGCTACTTTCTAGTGGCTAAGAAAATTTCAAGTCGAAAAGGGGTAGCCCGGCCTCTACTCAATTGTCGAAATCATTAACAAGGAGGGCTACTTTCTAGTGATCCATTTGACTGGTTCCGTATGCATGTAGCTAATTCTAAAAATCGTAGCTATTTCAATGACTTGTCCGATTTCAAGTCAGAGGGCTACTTTCCAATGATCCAAACCATTCATATGTCTGAGGGAAAGGCCCGTGTGTGTATGTCTTGTTCTAAAAATCCAATTTGTTTCAACGACTTAGCCGACTTTTAAGACCAAATTGTCCATTTGTCTTAGTAAATTTGTAGTCGAAAAGTGATAATCTGGCCTCTACTCAATTGTCCAAATCCTTGATATGGCCGGCTACTATCTAGTGATCCATTCGACTAATACTATATGCGTGTCTAATTCTAAAAATCATACATGTTTTAATAACTTGTCTAATTTCAAGTTAGAGGGCTGCTTTTCAGTGATGCAAACCATTCATATATTTGGGGGAAGGCCTATATCTATATGAATAATTCTAGAAATCCTATTTGGTTCAACGACTTAGCCGACTTTTAAGATCAAATTTTGCCTTTGGCGAAATGAATTTCAAGTCGATTAGGGGTAACCCAACCTCTACTCAAATGTTCAAATCCTTAATATGGCGGGCTACTCTCCAATGATCCATTCGACGAAGCCCGTATGTTTGTTACTAATTCTAAAAATCATATCTGTTTCAATGACTTGTCCGATTTCAAGTCAAAGGGCTACTTTCTAGTGATCCAAACCATTTATATGTTTGGGGGATGACCCGTATGTGTATGGCTAGTTCTAAAAATCCAAATTGTTTCAACGACTTGGCCAACTTTTAAGACCAAAATTTTCATTTGGCTAAGTAAACTTCTTGTCGAAAAGGGATAACCCGACCTCTGCTCAATTGTCCAAGTCCTTAATATGGCGGGCTACTCTCCTGTGATCCATTTGACTAAGACCGTATGCGTGTGACTAATTCTAAAAATCATACATGTTTCAATGACTTGTCTGATTTCTAGTCAGAGGGCTAGTTTCGAGTGATTAAAACCATTCATATGTCTGGGGAAAGGCCTATATCTGTGTGAATAGTTTTAGAAATCCTATTTGATTGAACGACATAGTCGACTTTTAAGGCCCAACTTTGCATTTGGCTAAGTGAATTTCAAGTCGAAAATTGGTAACCCGACCTCTATTCAATTGTCCAAATCTTTAATATGGCGAGCTATATATACTCCAGTGATCCATTCGAATAGGCCCGTATGTGTGTGGCTAATTCTTAAAATCATACTTGTTTGAATGACTTGTCTGATTTGAAGTTAGAGGGCTACTTTTTCCTGATCCAAACCATTCTTATGTCCGAGGGGAAGGCCCGTATTTGTATGAATAGTTCAAAAAATTCTCCTTGTTTCCACGAGTTAGTCGACTTTTACGACCAAATTTTGCATTTGGCTAAGTGAATTACAGGTCGATAAGGGGTAACTCAGCCTCTACTCAATTGTCCAAATCCTTAATATGGCTGGCTACTTTGCAGTGATCCATTCGACTAAGCCCGTATGTTTGTTACTAATTCTTAAAATCATACCTGTTTTAATGACTCGTCCGATTTCAAGTCAGAGGGCTAATTTTGAGTAATCCAAACCATTCATATGTTTGGGGCGAAGGCCCGTATGTGTGTGACTTGTTCTAGAAATCTTATTCGTTTCAATGACTTTGCTGACTTTTAAGACCAAACTTTGCATTTGGCTAGGTAAATATCAAGTCGAAAAGGGATAACCCGGCCTCTACTCAATTGTCCAAATCATTATCATGGAGGACTACTTTCTAGTGGCTAAGAAAATTTCAAGTCGAAAAGGGGTAGCCCAGCCTCTACTCAATTGTTGAAATCATTAACTAGGAGGGCTACTTTCTAGTGATCCACTCGATTGGCTCCGTATGCGTGTAGCTAATTCTAAAAATCGTTGTTGTTTCAATGACTTGTGCGATTCAAGTCAGAGGGCTACTTTCCAGTGATCTAAACCATTCATATGTCTGAGGTAAAGGCCCGTGTGTGTATGTCTAGTTCTAAAAATCCAATTTGTTTCAATGACATAGCCGACATTTAAGACCAAATTGGGCATTTGGCTTAGTAAATTACTAGTTGAAAAGGGATAACCCGGCCTCTACTCAATTGTCCAAATCCTTGATATGGCGGGCTACTATCCAGTGATTCATTCGACTAAGATTGTATGCGTGTGTCTAATTCTAAAAATCATACATGTTTCAATAACTTGTCCGATTTCAAGTCAGAGGGCTACTTTTCAGTGATGCAAACCATTCATATATCTGGGGAAAGGCCTATATCTGTGTGAATAGTTCTAGAAATCCTATTTGATTCAACGACTTAGCCACTTTTAAGACCAAATTTTGCATCTGGCAAAATGAATTTCAAGTAGATAAGGTGTAACTCGGGCTCTACTAAATTGTCCAAATCCTTAATATGACGGGCTACTCTCTTGTAATCCATTCGACTAAGCCCGTATGTTTGTTTCTAATTCTTAAAATAATACCTGTTTCAATGACTTGTCCGAGGGCTAGTTTTTAGTGATCCAAACCATTCATATGTTTGGGGGGAAGGCCCGTATGTGTGTCACTATTTCTAGAAATCTTATTCGTTTCAATGGCTTAGCTGACTTATAGGACGAAATTTTGCATTTGGCTAAGTAAATATCAATTCGAAAAGGGATAACCCGACCTCTACTCAATTGTTCAAATCATTTTCATGGAGGACTACTTTCTACTGACTATGAAAATTTCAAGTCGAAAAGGGGTAGCTTGGCCTCTACTCAATTGTCGAAAACGCTAACATGGTGGGCTACTTTCTAGTGATCCATTCGACTGGTTTCGTATGCGTGTGGCTAGTTCTAAAAATCATACCTGTTTCAATGACTTATCCGATTTCAACTCAAAGGGCTACTTTCTAGTGATCCAAACCATTTATATGTCTGGGGGAAGACCCGTATGTGTATGGCTAGTTCTAAAAATCCAATTTATTTCAACGACTTAGCCGACTTTTAAGACCAAATTTTGCATTTGGCTAAGTAAACCTCTTGTCGAAAAGGGATAACACGGCCTCTACTCAATTGTCCAAATCCTTAATATTGCAGGCTACTCTCCAGTGATCCATTTGACTAAGATATGCGTGTGACTAACTTTAAAAATCTTACATGTTTCAATGACTTGTCTAATTTCAAGTCAGCGGGCTAGTTTCTAGTGATTGAAATGATTCATATGTCTGGGGGAGGGCCCATATCTGTATGAATAGTTCTAGAAATCCGACTTTCTAGTGATCCATTCGACTGGTTTCGTATGCGTGTGGCTAGTTCTAAAAATTATACCTGTTTCAATGACTTGTCTGAATTCAACTCAAAGGGCTACTTTCTAGTGATCCAAACCATTTATATGTCTGGGGGAAGACCCGTACGTGTATGGCTAGTTGTAAAAATCCAATTTGTTTCAAAGACTTAGCCGACTTTTAACACCAAATTTTGCATTTGGCTAAGTAAACTTCTTATCGAAAAGTGATAACCCGGCCTTTACTCTATTATTGTCCAAATTCTTAATATGGCGAGCTACTCTCCTGTGATCCACTTGACTAAGACCGTATGCATGTGACTAATTCTAAAAATCATACATGTTTCAATGACTTGTCTGATTCCTGGTCAGATGGCTAGTTTCTAGTGATTTAAACCATTCATATGTCTAGGGGAAGGCCTATATCTGTATGAATAGTTTTAAAAATCGTATTTGATTGAACGACATAGTTGACTTTTAAGACCTAACTTTGCATTTGGCTAAGTGAATTTCAAGTCAAAAAGGGGTAACCCAGCCTCTATTCGATTGTCCAAATCTTTAATTTGGCGGGCTACACTCTAGTGATCCATTCGAATAGGCCCGTATGTGTGTGACTAATTCTTAAAATCATACCTGTTTGAATGACTTGTCCGATTTGAAGTCAGAGGGCTACTTTTTAGTGATCCAAACCATTCTTATGTCCGAGGGGAAGGCCTGTATCTGTATGAATAGTTCAAAAAATTCTAATTGTTTCCACGACTTAGCTGACTTTTACGACCAAACTTTACATTTGGCTAAGTAAATATCAAGTCGAAAATGGGTACCCCGGCCTCTACTCAATTGTTCAAATCATTATCATGGAGGACTACTTTCTACTCACTGAGAAAATTTCAACTCAAAAACGGGTAGCCCGGCCTCTACTCAGTTGTCGAAATCATTAACATGGAGGGCTACTTTCTATTGATCCATTTGACTAGTTTCGTATACGTGTGGCTAATTCTAAAAATCATACCTGTTTCAATGACTTCTCCGATTTCAACTCAACAGGCTACTTTCTAGTGATCCAAACCATTTATATGTCTGGGGGAAGACCCGTTTGTGTATGACTAGTTCTAAAAATCCAATTTGTTTCAACGACTTAGCCGACTTTTAAGATCAAATTTTGCATTTGGCTAAGTAAACTTCTTGTCGAAAAGGGATAACCCGACCTCTACTCAATTGTCCAAATCCTTAATATGGCGGGCTACTCCCCAGTGATCCATTCTACTAAGACCATACGCGTGTGACTAATTCTAAAAGGCATACATGTTTCAATGACTTGTCTGATTTCTAGTTAGAGGGCTAGTTTCTAGTGATTGAAACCATTCATATGTCTAGGGGATGGCCTATTCGTATGAATAGTTCTAGAAATCCTATTTGCTTGAACGACATAGTCGACTTTTAAGACCAAACTTTACATTTCGCTAAGTGAATTTCAAGTCGAAAAGGGATAACCCGCCCTCTATTCAATTCTCCAAATCTTTAATATGGTGGGCTACACTCCAGTGATCCATTCGAATAGACCCGTATGTGTGTGACTAATTCTTAAAATCATACCTGTTTGAATGACTTGTCCGGTTTAAAGTAAGAGGGCTACTTTTTAGTGATCCAAACCATTCTTATGTCTGAGGAGAAGGCCCGCATCTGTATGAATAGTATAAAAAATTCTACTTGTTTCCACAACTTAGCCGACTTTTACGACCAAATTTTTTATTTGGCTAAGTGAATTTCAGGTCGATAAGGGGTAACCCGGCCTCTACTCAATTGTCCAAATCCTTAATATGGCGGCCTACTCTGCAGTGATCCATTCGATTAAGCGCGTATGTTTGTTTCTAATTCTTTAAATCATACATGTTTCAATGACATGTCCGATTTCAAGTCAGAGGGCTAGTTTTTAGTGATCCAAACCGTTCATATGTTTGGGGTGAAGGCTCGTATGTGTGTGACTGGTTCTGGAAATCGTACTCGTTTCAATGGCTTAGCTGACTTTTAAGACCATACTTTGCATTTGGAAAACTTAAGACTGATCCTAGTAGAGCTAGGACTAGTCTTGAAGTCCTTAGGACTGGTCTTAGAACAACCCGTACAAGCATATTTAAAATATACGAATTATGTATCCAGAATGACCTACAATAAAGCCCAATCTAAGGTCAATCTAAGGTCAAACAAACCTTGAAAGTGAGATGAACATTGATAGTCTATACTCTCAGATGACCCTTAAGAGAAGCTTGAGAATTTATGAATCTTGTTGTAGGCCTTCTCGAGCTTGAACCTTTCTTGACTTGATTAAAGTCTTCTTCTATTATTGTACTTGTTACAATAAAGCCCAATCTAAGGTCAATCTAAGGTCAAACAAACCTTGAAAGTGAGATGAACATTGATAGTCTATACTCTCAGATGACCCTTAAGAGAAGCTTGAGAATTTATGAATCTTGTTGTAGGCCTTCTCGAGCTTGAACCTTTCTTGACTTGATTAAAGTCTTCTTCTATTATTGTACTTGTTAGGATCTTGAACATGCATACTTGAAGTCTTCTATTCTTGTATTCTTCATCCATGACTAGACTTAAAACTTTCTTCATTTAAGTTCTTGTCTTGAAATACGATGTCTTGAAGCAATGAATAGTCTCAAATATGAAACATAAGATGTACAAGACATATATATATATATATATATATATATATAGAGAGAGAGAGAGAGAGAGAGAGAGAGAGAGAGAGAGAGGCTCCCCTGCGCACCTACGCACGTGCGCACCTTTGCACACGTGTCATGGGTATCTAATCTGAACGGTTCATATGATGCAGAATCCCATGAAACCTCATGTGACAAATTTTCAAGGGAGGAAACTGTTTTCATTTCTCATGGCCCATCAAGTTTTAGATCAAAGTAAAACTTCGGCCTGGGGGGTTTCACGAGGTGCTGCTTCACATGAACGGTTCAGATTTTGGATCCACATCACCTATGATGGGTTCTCAAAAAAGTTCGTACATAGTACGTACGAACTGGTTCGCAGGTGAGCGTTCGGCTATATATATATATATATATATATATATATATATATATATATATATATATGACAACCAAAGGGATATGAAATCATAGCACTTACAATCTCCCCCTTTGTCAAATTTGTGGCAAAACACACATCATACAGATACGAGCAAAATATGCTCAAAGAATCATGAACCATTAAAACCACAATCATTAAAACCACAATATACTCTACTCCCCTGAGTAGAAAAAAAACATAGAAACATTAAGCAAAGCAAGTTATCCACATTCCATATTATCAATCCACATATACTCAATCAATTAATCCATACAAATTACTCCCCCTTTCCATACTACTCCTCTTTACCATAGTACTCTCCATTTTTGTCACAAAATGACAAGGGAAAGTCACAATAAGAAAGAGAACAACAACATAGAGAGTAATAATAAGTAGATAATGAGAAAGGAATATGGAAGGAAATATCATATCTCAAAATATAAATCCAGAATCATCAAGCCATAACCAAATTAACACAATATCCAAAATAAAATATAAGATAATGTTATACAAACCAAAAGATAATCCGCCTAATCAGATCCAGAGGAGGGAGCAGGGATAGTAGGATCAATCCTATTAATGCGACGAAGATATTTTCGCATATATTTAAACTGCGTATCGTGGGCTACACTCATGTTATCAACCTTCTCCTCCAATGCACGAAGGCGTGCATCATAACTTGATGGATCGTAATCAGGATCATTTGGCGAATCAGTTTTTATCTCATCAAATAACTCATCCATATTAACATCCTGTTGAGGAAGATCGCCAGCTTTCCCTTCATTTCCGGCTTCACCACCATTACCACCAACACCACCTTCATCAACTTGACCAGGAAGCAAATCCAACTTCATCTTATTTAAATTTGTATTGTTGAATAAAAGATGATGAATGGATGCTTCATTAACAAGTGTATCAAGAAGCATTTGAGTGGCTAACACAGTCATAAGATAACCAAATGGAATATCACTATGACTTGGATGGAGTCGAAACTGTATGATAAAATGACAGATCAATGAAGGTAGACAGACCATAGTTCCAGAAGCAATGGAATGTAATATACGGACCATGAAAGCAGTCAACTCGGTTTTATTACCAGACCGAGGATACAGATTTGAAATAAATATATGGTGTAACACTCTGTATCTGCGCATTCCCTTTGTGTGTCCATTGCACATTAATTTGCATAGGTCTCTTGTCAACATATGTTTTTCCGATTCAGATGGTTTATCATATAGAGTATGAATCGGAATACCTTCATCTTTGACGGGTATATCCGTAATGCCCGATATGAAATGTTGGTCTACATGAAATTTCCCTTCTCTAGTAGCAATTGAAAAAGTTGTCAAGGGAGAAATCTGAGATACATGCAACCATTGATTGTGCAATAGACTGGTATGCAGCCCCACCCCAAAGTAAAATGTTAGCCTAGCCAACAGATTCAAGGAGAGGAACGATACCATATGGTGCAACATGATTGAGATCAACGGGATGCTCAACGATAACATTACGGACACGCAAATCCCGTACATCTTGAGGATCATCTTCGGGTGACCAAAGGTGCCGTTTTGTTATCGGTGTAGATCTAGATGAGGATGGATCACGGGATGTTTTCTTCTTCCCTCTAGCATCCATCTTCAATAAGATATACTAAGAGCAAGAGAAATGCACAAAAAGAAGGATGAGTTTTCTTTAGATCAGCAATTTGAGAAGAAACCCTTGAAAAACCCAACAAAAAGATGAAATTTAGCTACACAATGATCAAATTAAAGCATAGAGAACATCAAACTTCAAGAAAAATGAAGAAATAGGAATAACCCTGAAGAAATACAAGAAATCCTATGACTGGTCGAGCCACGAGTCGTCGTAGGTAGGAGTGGAAATGAAGGAGGTTTTTCCCAAGTCATATCAAGTTCACGAGCTCCACGACCGGTCGAGTGCTGTTTACGACCGGTCATACCACGACTGGTCATGTACAGCTACGACCGGTCGAGTATCGACCAAAAATACATATTTAATATAAAAAATTAAAATTTCAACACATATAATACCAAATATAATACACTATGATACATGCAAGTAAGAATACTCAATGTAAAATGCACATACCAAGATCAAATTTTAATTTATTAAACCTACTTTTGTTGAGCGATTTAGAAAATATATCAGCAAGTTGAGTTTCGGTTGGTATATATTCCAAGGAAATAACTTTTTCTTCAACCAACTCACGAATGTAATGATACCTAATGTCAATGTGCTTAGTACGTGAATGCTGGATTGGATTTTTGGAAATATTTATAGCACTGGAATTATCACAATGTAAGATCATTGAATCTTGATTAATTCCATAATCGCTTAGCATGCGTTTCATCCAAACTAGTTGAGTACATGCATATACAGCTGCAATATACTCAGCCTCAGCAGTGGAGAGCGATATTGAGCTTTGCTTCTTGCTGAACCAAGAAACTAAGCAATTTCCAATGTAAAAATAACCACCACTGGTTGATTTTCTATCATCGATATTACCGGCCCAATCAGCATCTGAGTACCCGGCTAATTGAACACTAGTATCAAAAGGATACCAAAGCCCAGATTTATAGTACTTGCGACATATCTAATAATCCGTTTAACAGCAGTAAGATGTGATTCCTTAGGATTAGACTGATATCTCGCACAAATACCAACACTAAACGCAATATCAGGTTTACTTGCTGTTAAATACAACAAACTACCAATCATACTACGATACAGTTTAGGAACTATATCTTTACCCGTAGAGTCTTTTGAGAGTCTTAACGTTGTACTCATAGGAGTATCAAAGTTCTTACCATTCTCAAATCCAAACCTTTTAACCAAGTTCGTAGCATACTTGGTTTGGGAAATGAAAATTCCATCAGGTTGTTGTTTTACTTGCAACCCTAAGAAATAATTTAGTTCACCAACCATGCTCATTTCAAACTTTGATTTCATTAACTCTGCAAACTCAATAGACATGTTAGTGCATGTTGATCCATAAATAATATCATCAACATAAATTTGAACCATCAAAATATCATTGTTATGCTTCTTAACAAAGAGTGTCTTATCGACACTTCCTACTTGAAAGCTATGACTAAGTAAGAATTTAGTCAATTTCTCATACCATGCCCTGGGCGCTTGTTTTAGACCATAGAGAGCCTTTTTGAGACGAAATACATGGTTAGATAACTTGGGGTCTTTAAACCCTGAAGGTTGTTCACCATATACCTCATGTAAATCTCCATTTAAGAAAGCACTCTTTACATCCATCTGATAAATTTTAAATTTTCTAAAGCATACGATGGAAATAAAAAGTCTGATTGATTCAAGGCGAGCGACTGGAGCAAAGGTTTCATCGTAATCGATGCCTTCAATCTGAGTGTACCCTTGTACAACCAGTCTAGCCTTGTTTCGTATTATATTTTCAAGTTCATCAGACTTATTTTTAAAGATCCATTTTGTTCCGATAATGTGTTTATCTTTAGGTCTCATACCATGCCCTGGGCGCTTGTTTTAGACCATAGAGAGCCTTTTTGAGACGAAATACATGGTTAGATAACTTGGGGTCTTTAAACCCTGAAGGTTGTTCACCATATACCTCATGTAAATCTCCATTTAAGAAAGCACTCTTTACATCCATCTGATAAATTTTAAATTTTCTAAAGCATACGATGGAAATAAAAAGTCTGATTGATTCAAGGCGAGCGACTGGAGCAAAGGTTTCATCGTAATCGATGCCTTCAATCTGAGTGTACCCTTGTACAACCAGTCTAGCCTTGTTTCGTATTATATTTTCAAGTTCATCAGACTTATTTTTAAAGATCCATTTTGTTCCGATAATGTGTTTATCTTTAGGTCTAGGAACAAGATACCAGACATCATTACGAACAAATTGATTAAGTTCATCCTGCATAGCAACTATCCAATTTTCTTCAAAAAGTGCTTCTTTCACATTGACCGGTTCTATTTGGGATGTAAAACAAACATAATTACATATGTTCTCAAGTTGTTTGCAAGTACGAACTCCAGTGAGAGGGTTTCCAAGAATTTGATTGGTTGGATGATCTTTGACAGTCCTTAGTTCAAATTCTTTTTGACTTGATGAGGTATCTTGATTGTCGATAATAAGAACATCATCATTTGAGCTCGGGGCTGGTGTATTCAAATGATCATCAATAACCACATTGATGGACTCTTGAATCACACCAGTTCTCTTATTTAGAACCCTATAAGCTCGACTGTTCAAAGAATAACCAAGAAAAATACCTTCATCACTCTTCGTATCAAACTTTTCCAAATTTTCACGATCTCGTAAAATATAACACTTGCTGCCAAAAACTCGAAAGTATTTGACATTAGGTTTCTTTTCAAACCATAATTCATAAGCAGTCTTATTATCAGATTTACTGGTATAAACTCGATTAATAATATAGCATGCGGTATTAACTGCTTTAGCCCAAAGATTTCTAGAGAGCCTCATGCTGTTTAACATAACATTAGCCATATCCTGAAGCACTCTATTTTTTCTTTCTACTACGCCATTTTGTTGAGGAGTTTTGGGCGCAGAGAATTTATGCGATATTCCCTGATCGCTACAAAATTTTTCAAAACTACTATTTTCGAATTCAGATCCATGATCACTACGAATCTTACTAACATGAGAACCTTTTTCATTTTGGATTCGTTTGATGATCTTTTTCACTTCATCAAGGGTTTCAGTTTTGTCCTTTAAGAATGATACCCAAGTGAATCTGGTATAGTCATCTACGATAACCAAGATGTATTTTTTTTCTTCCTCGACTCTCCGTTCTGGTTGGTCCAATAAGATCCATGTGGAGAAGCTCAAGTGGTCTAGATGTGGTATTAGAGTTCACTTTCTTGTGAGAGCTCCTAGTCTGTTTGCCCAACTGGCATTCACCACATATTTTGTCTACTTTTTGCAATTTGGGTAGACCTCTAATTAGTTTTCTTTTGCTCAATCTAAATAAGTTCCGGTAGTGAACATGTCCAAGGCGTTTATGCCATAATTCAGTCTCATCGGTATGGACCATATAACACGATTGAGTAAATGAGCTTGCATCACTAACGATGTAGCAGTTTTCAGAAGTTCTGCGACCAGTTAATATAACAGAACCCTTTTTATTAACTATCTCACAACCTTGATTAGAAAACTTCACACTATGGTTGTTATCGCATATCTGAGAAATGCTTAATAGGTTATGTTTCAAGCCCTCAACATATAAAACATTCTTAAATAAGGGAAGGTTATAAAACTGAACCGTACCTTGGCCAATGATCTTGCAATTGCTTCCATCACCAAATGTGACTGACCCGTCAGTCATATCTTTTAGATCGGTGAATAAAGCCTTGTCGCCTGTCATGTGCCTGGAGCAACCACTATATAGGTACCACTTTGAATGGCTTATAGCTTTGAAAGCAGTGTGGGCAACCAAGCAGGCAACTTTAGGAACCCATTTCAAAACTGTTTTGGGTTTAGGAGTATAGATAGTCTTTTTCTGTCTGTTGTTATAGGAGTGACCTATAGAGTTAGGCTTTAATAGCTCCTTGAGTTGATTAATTATTTTTTCAGCCAATGGATTTCGGTTTTGAAAATCAAAGTTGACATGGCTACCTTTAGGTTTTTTAAAAATCCTTGAATTTTTGAAAAAACCTTGATAAGTATTCTTTTCTTTTGAGGTTGAAGACTCTCCTTTTACAAATTTATGAGCAATATTCTTTTGTTTAGAAGATGTATTCTTATCATAGCCCAACCCGGATCGATCGCCATATTTTCTTCATCCGGACAATAATTTTTCCAATTTAAGATCACCTTGGGCATATCTCCATGTATCTTTCAAACTCAGAAGAGAAGCTACCTCATTTTTTAGTTTTTCATTTTCGGATCTCAAATCTTCAATTTTGGAGATTTTGAAATCTAAATCACATTTGGTCTTTTCAAAAGAATTGGAAATATGAGACTTTTCTAAAACGAGAGACTCATAATCTTCTTTAAGCTTAGAAAGTTTTTCTTTTTGTAACTTAAGCTTGACGGCAATTTTACAACTCTCCTTATAAAGGGCATTATAAGCATCCTGAAGATCATCTTCATTATCGCAATCACTATTCAGATTTTCTTCACTAGATATATCATCATTATCTGAAAAAGTTATCTTGGCTAGAGTCATATGGCTTTAGCATCATTGCCCGACTCGGTTTCAGAATCTTCTGATTTAGAAGAGGATTCAGAATCAAAAGATTCATCCCAAGTAGCCAACATGCTTTTCCTTTTTGATTTGTCCTTAGGACATTTGTTAGCTAAGTGCCCATACTCTTGACAGTTGTAACATTGACTATCTTTCAAAGATTTTCGAGCTCTAGGTTTAGATCGCCTCTTATCATTTGACTTTTGAAAATCAACTTTTTTCTTGCTTTTGAAAATTTTATAAAACTTTTTTGCTAAAAGTGTCATATCATCTTCGGAATTTTCTAAGTCCGAAGTGCTTTCTTGTGAAACATTTTTAGATGATTTGAGAGCAATTAATTTTCCTTTAGGAGCTTTAAAGGTCAACTCGTAGGTTTGTAGTGAACCAACTAGTTCGTCAACCCTCATGGTATCCGTATCATGAAGTTCCTGAATCGCGGTTACTTTAGAATTGAACCGTTCAGGAAGTGAGCGTAGTATCTTTGCGCACACTTTACTTTCTGGGATTCTATTACCAAGACCCCACATAGAGTTCACAATGTCATTCAATCTAGTGTAGAAGTCCATAAACATCTCATTCTCCTCCATATGATTTTCTTCAAATTTAGTTGTGAGGAGTTGGACTTTAGATTTCTTGACAATTGATGTACCCTCATGTGTCATTTCTAATACATCCCATGCTTGTTTTGCATTTTCACAAGAGATGATTCTTTTGAATTCATCTGGTGATAATGCACAAGTAATTGCATTTAGTGCTTTTGCATTGGCACTACTCTCACCTTTCTGAAGTGTGGTCCAATGAAAATAAGCCGTTACTCTCATTGATTTTGAACCATCGTCATTAGTTACTTAAGTGATAGGAGGGTTCCATTCATTCACTGTTGCCAGCCACACACTTTCATCCATGGATTTGAGGAAGATCCTCATCCTGGCTTTCCAATAGGCATAGTTTGTGCCATTAAAGGGTGGTGGCCTAGTGACTGATAGGGTATCAAAATTTGACATCTTAATATAGCTTAGATCGTTAGCTCAGGAAATAAATCCAATGAATAAACAATAAGCACGAGCTATTAGGCTCTGATACCACTTGAAAGGGCCTAGCTATATGCCCTAGAGGGGGGGTGAATAGGGCTATGCCAAATAAAACTTATAACAGCGAAATAATAAAATAAAACAATCCACAATGCTGAATTAAAAAGCAACCTCAATAAACTAGTATTGAGAGGTTGATGGTAGGACAACCTTATTTCTAGAACGTCCTTTGTATCAAAAACTCAAAACGAGAGGAACAAATAAAGCAAGGAAATAACTTGCAGGAAATTAAACTTAAGTTTGGCTTGAAATAAAATAATTACAACATTCAACCACAGATACAATCCACAATACTGAATGAATAAAGGAATGAAAGAATAAAGCACATCCACAACATAAAGATATATAGTGGTTCGCCTGTGTGTACACCAACTGTTATCCAACAGCTACACAGAATGCTACTCCACTCCTAATATCCTCACACAGGGGATATTAGCATGCACTATCAAAATAGGTTTCACAGGTTCACCTAAAACCTTCGCAATTGTATCTTTTTATCTTGGGCTTACACAATCCAAAAACTCACACAATCTGAGTTTTCTGGCTCTCCTCGGATAACCAAAACAATGAGATTTTTCTGGCAAATCTCAAACAAAATCAAAGAATGTAAATTACACAAATGTAAAATACCTGAATCTCCTTTTGAAGTAGCCCGGGAGAACCAATCGGAGTAGAAATTCGATTCAACATTCAAAGTCCAATACTCACTTTATGAATGGTTCTAAGTCTAATTGATTTTAAATCAAAAGGGCTAGTTCTATTTGATTATGAATCCAAGAAGAAGGAATATAAAAAATTCCTCTTTTCTAATAAGATTGGAATGTAGATCAAAATCAAATACAAAACAAGCTAGCAAAAGGAATATTAAATGAGCACAAAGTAGCTTAAAAACAAACACGAACTTATCTCAGAGTATGGCCTTAAAATTTGCTTGAATTGAATTGAAAAACTCTAAAATTCGTACTCTATTTATAGCCTGAAAAATCCCATCTACGACTAGTCTTAGGATCCCTAGGACTGGTCGTAGCTTCAACAGATTTTCAAAGATTTCCGCTGGATAAGGATTAGCTGTTCCACGACTAGTCCTGGGTAGCCTACGACCGGTCGTGGGCCACCTATGACTGGTCGTGGGTCACCTACGACTGATCGTAGAACCTCCAGATTAATTGTTGGAGTTAGAGTCGTAGGGCTAAGACCGGTCGAAGGACGAGTCGTACAGCTCACAGGACTGGTCGTAGGACAACCAAAAGAATCCAAAAATCTTCAACAACCTAGGACTGGTCCTGAAAAAATTAAGACTTGTCGTAGCAGAGCTAGGACTAGTCTTGAAGTCCCTAGGACTGGTCTTGAAGTCCCTAGGACTGGTCTTAGAACAGCCCGTACAAGCATATTTAAAATATACGAATTATGTATTCAGAATGACCTACAATAAAGCCCAATCTAAGGTCAAACAAACCTTGAAAGTGAGATGAACATTGATAGTCTATACTCTCAGATGACCCTTAAGAGAAGCTTGAGAATTGATTTCAAGTCAGAGGGCTAGTTTTTAGTGATCCAAACCGTTCATATGTTTGGGGGTGAAGGCTCGTATGTGTATGACTGGTTCTGGAAATCGTACTCGTTTCAATGGCTTAGCTGACTTTTAAGACCATACTTTGCATTTGGCAAAGTAAATATCAAGTCGAAAAGGTGTAACTCGGCCTCTGCTCAATTGTCCAAATCCTTGATATGGCGAGCTACTATCCAGTGATCCATTCGACTAAGACTGTATGTGTGTGTCTAATTCTAAAAATCATACATGTTTCAATAACTTATCCGATTTTAAGTCAGAGGGCTAATTTTCAGTGATGCAAACCATTCATATATCTGGGAGAAGGCCTATATCTGTGTGAATAGTTGTAGAAATCCTATTTGATTCAATGACTTAAGCTGACTTTTAAGACCAAATTTTGCATTTGGCTAAGTAAACTTCTTGTCGAAAAGGGATAACTCGGCCTCTACTCAATTGTTCAAATCCTTGATATGGCGGGCTACTATCTAGTAATCCATTCGACTTTTAAGACCAAATTTTGCATTTGGAGAAATGAATTTCAAGTCAATAAGGGGTAACCCAGCCTCTACTCAATTGTCAAAATCCTTAATATGGCGGGCTACTCTCCAGTGATCCATTCGACTAAGCCCGTATGTTTGCTACTAATTCTTAAAATCATACCTGTTTCAATGACTTGTCTGATTTCAAGTCAGAGGGCTAGTTTTTAGTGATCCCAACCATTCATATGTCTGGGGGGAAGGCCTGTATGTGTGTGACTATTTCTAGAAATCTTATTCATTTCAATGACTTAGCTAACCTTTAAGACCAAACTTTGCATTTGGCTAAGCAAATATCAAGTCTAAAAGGGGTAACCCGACCACTACTCAATTGTCCAAATCATTATCATGTCGGACTACTTTCTACTGACTAAGAAAATTTCAAGTCGAAAAGGGGTAGCTCGGCCTCTACTCAATTGTCGAAATCATTAACATGGAGGGCTACTTTCTTGTGATCCATTCAACTGGTTTCGTATGCGTGTGGCTAATTCTAAAAATCATACCTGTTTCAATGACTTGTCCAGTTTCAACTCAAAGGGATACTTTCTAATGTTCCAAACCATTTATATGTCTTGGGGAAGACCCATATGTGTATGACTAGTTCAAAAAATCCAATTTGTTTCAACGACTTAGCCGACTTTTAAGACCAAATTTTGCATTAGGCTAAGTAAACTTCTTTTCGAAAAGGTATAACCCGACCTCTACTCAATTGTCCAAATCCTTAATATGGCGGGCTACTCTCCAGTGATCCATTTGACTAAGTCCGTATGCGTGTGACTAATTCTAAAAATCATACATGTTTCAATGACTTGTTTGATTCCTAGTTAGAGGGCTAGTTTCTAGTGATTGAAACCATTCATGTCTGGGGGAAGGCCTATATCTGTATGAATAGTTCTAGAAATCCTCTTTGATTGAAGGACATTGTCGACTTTTAAGACCAAACTTTGCATTTGGCTAAGTGAATTTCAAGTCGAAAAGGGTAAACCGGCCTCTATTCAATTGTCCGAATCTTTAATATGGCGGGCTACTTTCTAGTAATTCATTCGACTAGTTCCGTATGCGTGTGGCTAATTCTTAAAATCGTAGCTGTTTCAATGTCTTGTTCGATTCTAAGTCAGAGGGCTACTTTCCAGTGATCCAAAACATTCATATGTCTGAGGGAAACGCCCGTATGTGTATAACTAGTTCTAAAAATCCAATTTGTTTCAACGGCTTAGCCAGCTTTTAAGACCAAATTTTGCATTTATATACGTAAATTTCTAGTAAAAAGGGCTAACCCAACCTCTACTTAATTGTCCAAATCCTTAATATGGCAGGCTACTATCCAGGGATCCATTCGACTATGCCTATATGCGTGTGATTAATTCTAAAAATCATACTTGTTTCAATTACTCGTCTAATTTCAAGCCAGAGGGCTACTTTCTAGTGATGCAAACCATTCATATGTTTAGGGGAAGGCCTATATCTGTATGAATAGTTCTAGAAATCCTATTCGATTGAACGACATAGCCGTCTTTTAAGACTAAATTTTTCATTTGGCTAAGTAAATTCCAAGTCAAAAAGTGGTAACCTGACCTCTATTCAATTGTTGAAATCTTTAATATGGCGGGCTACTCTCCGGTGATACATTCGACTAGGCCCGTATGTGTGTGGTTAATTTTATAAATCATACCTGTTTCAATGACTTGTCCAATTTCAAGTTAGAGGGTTAATTTTTGGTGATCTAAGCCATTCATATGTCTAGGAGGAAGGCCCATATGTGTATGACTAGTTCTAAAATTCCTATTTGTTTCAACGACTTAGCCGACTTTCAAGGCCAAATTTTGCATTTGTCTAAGTAAATTTCATGTTGAAATGGCGTAACCCGACCTCTACTCAATTGTCCAAATCTTTAATATGGCGGGCTACTCTCCAGTGATCCATTCGACTCTGCGCATGTGTTACTAATTCTTTAAACATACCTGTTTGAATGACTTGTCAAATTTGAAGTCAGAGGGATACTTTTTAGTGATCCAAACCATTTTTTTTTTTAGGGGAAGGCGTATATATATATGAATAGTTCTAAAAATCCTATTTGTTTCAACGACTTAGTTGACTTTTAAGACCAAAATTTGCATTTGGCTAAGTGAATTTCAAGTCGATAAGGGGTAATTCGGCCACTACTCAATTGTCCAAATCCTTAATATGGCGGGCTACCCTCCAGTGATCCATTCGACCAAGCCCGTATGTGTGTCACTAATTCTAAAAATTATACCCGTTTTAGTGTCTTGTCCAATTTTAAGTCAGAGGGCTAGATTTGAGTGATCCAAATGATTCATATGTCCGGAGGGAAGGCCCGTATGTGTGTGACTAGTTCTAAATATCCTATTTGTTTGATCTAATTAGCCGACTTTTAAGAAAAAAAATTGCATTTTTGGCTTAAGTGTCTTTCAAGTCGATAAGGGGTAACTCGGCCTCTACTCTATTTTCAAATCTTTAAAATTGCGGGCTACTTTCCAGTGATCCATTCTATTAGGCCCGTAAGTTTGTGACTACTTCTTACAATCATACCTGTTTCAATGACTTGTCCGATTTCAAGTCAGCGAGCTACATTTTAGTGATCAAAACCATTGATATGTATGAGGGGAAGGCCTGTATGTGTATGACTAGTTCTAAATATTCTATTTGTTTCAATGACTTGTTCGACTTTTAAGACCAAATTTGACATTTTGCTAAGTAAATATCAAGTCGAAAAGGGGTAACCCGGCCTCTACTCAATTGTCCAAATCATTATCATGGATGACTGATTTCCAGTGACTAAGAAAATTTCAAGTCGAAAGGGGGTGGCCCAACCTCTAGTCAATTGTCGAAATCATTAACATGCAGGGCTACTTTCTAGTGATCCATTCGACTAGTTCCGTATGTGTGGCTAATTCTAAAGATCGTACCTGTTTCAATGACTAGTCCTATTTCAAGTCAGAGGGCGAATTTTTAGTTATCCAAACCATTCATATGTCTGGGGGAAAGGCTCGTATGTGTGTAATTAATTCTAAAAATCCTATTTGTTTCAACGACTTAGCCGACTTTGAAAACCAAATTTTACATTTAGCTAAGTAAATTTCAAGTCGAAAAGGGGTAAACTGGCCTCTAGTCAATTGTTCAAATCCTTAATATAGCGGGCTACTTTCCAATGATCCATTCGACTAGGCCCGTATATGTGTGACTAATTCTAAATATCTTACCCGTTTCAATGACTTATCTGATTTCAAGTTGAAGGACTACTTTTTAGTGATCCAAACCATTCATATGTTTGTGGAAAGGCCCGTATGTGTATGACTAGTTCTAAAAATCTTATTTGTTTCAATTACTTAGCCAACTTTTATGACCAAATTTTGCATTTGGCTATATAAATTTCAAGTCGAAAAGGGGTAACCTGGCCTCTAATAAATTGTCCAAATCCTTAATATGGTTGGCTACTTTCCTGTGATCCATTCGACTAAGCCCATTTGTGTGTGACTAATTGTAAAAATCATACATGTTTGAATGACTTGTCCGATTTCAAGTTAGGGGGTTACTTTTTACTGATATAAACTGTTCATATGTCAAGGGGTTATATCTATATGAATAGTTCTAGAAAATCCTATTTGATTCAATGACTTAGCCGACTTTTAAAACCAAACATTGCATTTGGCTAATCAAATTTCAAGTCGAAAAGGGTAACCCGACCTCTACTCAATTGTCCAAATCTTTAATATGCCGGGCTATTCTCTAGTGATCCATTCGACTATGCCCATATGTGTGTTACTAATTCTTAAAATCATACCCATTTGAATGACTTGTCCGATTTGATGTCAGATCGCTACTTTTTAGTTATCCAAACCATTCTTATGTTTGAGGGGAAGGCCCGTATTTGTATGAATAGTTCTAAATATCCTATTTGTCTCAACGACTTAGCTGACTTTTAAGACTAAATTTTACAATTGGCTAAGTGAATTTCAAGTCGATAAGGGGTATCCCATCTGCTACTCAATTGTCGAAATCATTAGCATAGATGCCTACTTTGTAGTGATCCATTCGACTAGTTCCGTATGTGTGTGGCTAATTCTAAAAATCAAACCTATTTCAATGACTTATCCGATTTAAAGTAGGGCTAATTTTTAGTTATCCAAACCATTCATATATCTGGGGGAAAGGCACGTATCTGTATGACTAGTTCTAAAAATCCTATTTGTTTCAATGATTTAGCTGACTTTTAAAACCAAATTACATTTGGTTAGGTAAATTTCAAGTCGAAAAGGGGTAAGCTAGCCTCTACTCAATTGTTCAAATCCTTAATATAGCGGGTTAATTTCCAGTGATCCATTCGACAAGGCCCATATATGTGTGACTAATTCTAAAAATCATACCTATTTCAATGACTTGTCCGATTTGAAATCAGAGGGCTACTTTGTAGTGATCCAAACCATTCATATGTCTGGGGACAAGGCCTGTATGTGTATGACTAGTTATAAAAATCCTATTCGTTTCAACGACTTAGCCCACCTTTTAAACCAAATTTTGTTTTTGGTAAGTAAATTTCAAGTCGAAAAAGGGTAACTCGGCCTCTACTCAATTGTCCTAATCCTTAATATGGCGGGCTACTATCCAGTGATCCATTCAACTAAGCCTTGTATGTGTTTGACTAATTCTAAAAATCATACATGTTTCAATGGCTTGTCCGATTTCAAGTCGGAGGGCTACTTTTTGGTGATCCATACCATTGATATGTTTGGGGGAAGGCCTATATATGTATAAATATTTGATTGAACGACTTATCTGACTTTTAAGTCCAAACTTTGCATTTGGCTAAGTAAATTTCAAGTCAAAATGGGGTAACCCGGCCTCTACTCAATTGTCCAAATCTTTAATATGGCGGGCTACTCTCCAGTTATCCACTCGACTAGGCCTATATGTGTGCTACTAAGTCCTAAAATCATACCTGTTGGAATGACTTCTGATATTCTCAGGTGGAACCCTGTATGTATGCATGATGGAGCTCGATTCACCATCACATCCTTCTGTTTGGGCCCTTTTTTTACCAACATTTTTTCACCTGAATACCAAATGAAAATAATGAGAACACTTTCCATTGGATTACAATTCATATAATCATTCACTAAGTAACAGTACGATTATATGATGGCGATTGTATTTCAGATACAAACTTAAATTAGACTCGTGCATGTTGAGCTGCCCACAATCCTCCCATGCACAAGCACATGAGATCCAAGCCATTAATTATCTAGGTCCCATTTGATACTCTTGTCGCACCATCTTCATCAGGGCTCCTTTCTTATGAGCATTAGACACGTTGTTGACAGTCCCTTGAATTGCTAAGTTGGCTGGATTTTCAAGTTGTTGGAATTGGTTTGGTCTGTATGGTTATTATTATTATTGGCTGGAGAGCAGCATCATTATCTTTTGCTTTTTAGTCACTTGCAATTGACACACAACTTCCATACAAGGTATTGTCGTTTGTGCATTCTATGATTTCATTCTAGTTTACTTCCATTTTTTATTTCTCTTTGACTATTGGAATATGCCTTGAGGAATTGGTCATCATGCTTGCCATGTAGGTCCAATGCCTTGTAATCTGGACCATTTGTTTGTCATGCAGCCACAGTATCCATTGTGTACTTATCCAGGTTCTTGGGATCTATGTTTTGAGTTGGTTGAGAAAAATATTTCCATTTATATGGTTGGGTGATTACATCACACACATGTGCCACTTTGGCACATGCTTGGTGTGTTAATAAATGGAATCTCTCACCGGGTTTGGCTCCATGCTTAAGTGGTAGACAAACTCTGTTTCAGCACTGAGATCATGGGATCAAGTGCTCATATGGTGTGGGGTATGTGTGTGGTGTGGGTGTCTTTTAAAAAAGAAATGCAATCTCTCACATGTATGTCACTTACAAAGCCATATTGCATTGCTAAAATCATCAGTGCATATTAAAAAAATATAACCAAACCCAACTTGGCTTGACTTTAACAGAGTCTATCACCTGTACCCGTCCCAAAACCAACTAAATGGTTTTTAATTGGGCCCATAAGGTGTGACCTCAGCCCTACCGGGTTTTCCTAACATGTCTAAGGGATGGGACCTGGACCCATTAAAACTAGATCGGGTCCATTATGTGGGACATATGTCCGGGTAGCCATCAACAATGTCACATAGAATCAGTTTGATTTTTTAGATTTTAGTCATCCTCTGGTAGTCATCCAATCTAATAGATAGATGTTATGATTTCTGTGGGCTATGCTACCCTTGGCTTCCTTTAAAAAAATCATGGGTTTTTTCTAGCAATTTAGTCTAGTGGCATTCTGTCTGTGGTTGCAAGGGTGTTAAAATCCCTTGATATACATTGATACACCAATCTTTAACAGCTCAAGTTTTTAGGACAAGTCGTTGTTTGACATGGTATAAAGTAGAAGGTTATTTTCCCACGATATACACCATTCTCTAATGGTTCATGCCATCTGATGATCCCTTTTGCCATTTCCCTTTCACGGTCAAGATTGACAATTTCTTTTGTTTGTTTCCCGAAGATTTAAGTGCTGACTATTGCCATTTGCCCTTAACGAGTTAGGACCATGTTGTCGAGGTAATGCAATTTCTATGTACCTGCTTATCATCCATCACACTCTGCCAGAGTGAAGTTTTTCTCTTTTCCTTAACACATGCATGGCACGCCCGACGAGCAAGCAGTTATTTTGTTGGGTAAGGCACGTTCATGGTGGTCCCCACTTCGGTTGATTGGTCCCCACCTGGTGTACACAGCTGAACAGGCACATCTACGACATTTGAGCCATCCAAGAGGTGGCTCCCAACCTTGAAGATCATGTAGCTCCAAGAATAGGCCAAATACGTTCACCGATGAGTGGATTGGCTTTATTTTTTTTTATTGTACCAAGTGCATTAGATCTATACCATTCATTTAAGTGGATTGGCTTGATTTTTTTTATTTTTTTTTATGCTAGTTAATTTTAAGGCATGATTTGAAAATGAGGCAATACACATCTCAAGCAAACCACACCAAAAGAAACAATGGTGATTGAACGCCCACCATTAAAAACTGTTGACCAGGTCACATACACTTGGACGAAGAGAAAACATAGTTCAATCACCACCATTTCTTGTGATGTGGCTCACTTGAGATTTTAAAATCTGCCTCATTTTGGGCTCATGCCATAAAATTAGCAGACCCTCATTTAGGGCTCGTCTTAAAATTAGTTGGCAAACTGGATGTATGGCATGGATAAAACAGATGCATCATGGAAGGCCCACAAAGCACCCACCAGCAATGCCCAGGACCACCTTGGTACTGGAGGCACTGCAAGAAAATGCCCATTTACTGAAATTACTCCGAATGGGATGCAATGTGTCTAAGTACGAAAGTATGGCGGAGCTATAGAATGTAAGTTATGTCCTAGGGGGGGAGAGGGTGATTAGGACCAATTAAAAATTATGCCAATTAAAAGCAAATTGCATAGTTTAAATTAAATTCCATTTGAATTATACTAAGCAATGTAATTCTAAGGCTTCCAAGCCAATAGAGGGTCCAATCACATAGGCTACATATGCAAGTAAAACAACTAGCCTATAAAGATAATATATATGAGTGTGTGGGATGTGATTCCTATCAATACTAGACATTCATCAAATCATGCATCATAATTAAGCATTCAAAGCACATAAGTATAATTAAATAAATGCGCGAAGACAATCTAAACACAATCGTATATAGTGGTTCGCCTACGTGCCTACTCCACTCCCCGCACTCTCTTAGAGTGTACCGGATTTCACTATCGTAGGTTTTAAATCAAGTTCATCCCAAACATTTATAGTCCTACATAGGACTCTAAACATTTATGCCCTATGGAAGAGCAACGGTCCTACACAAGAACCTGACACTTTAGGCCCTACGGAAGAGTCAAGGTCCTACACAAGAACATGGATTTATGTCCTAAACAAGGACAAGGGTCCTAATCCCAAACTTGACAATTTAGGCTACACAAGCCAAGGTCTTACACAAGAACCTAGAGTTTATGCCCCACACAAGAGCAAAGGTTCTACTCCCGAACCTAACAATTTAGACCACACAGTCCAAGATCATAATCCCCAACCTAAGATCTATGCCCTACACAAGAGCAAGTGTCCTACTCTTGAACCCACCATGTTTACTCCCGCCGGAGGCCTACGAAAGGACTTCAGTTGGTTTTTCCTTCGGCTAACCAACAACCTAGGTCCTACGTAAGAACCACGGATTTAGGCCACACAAGCCAAGGTCCTACGCAAGAACTTAGGGTAGGTTTGGGGATACAAACTCTTGCACTCCAACCTATACAAGGTCGGAGTACAAAAATGGACTCTTAGACATAACACTCACTTGTCGGATTGAGTCTCTTTTACAGTTCCGTCTTGGGTCGCTTGATCTTCGTTGTCTCGTGCTTCAATCAGATCCCCGATGCTCTCCTGATCATGTTGTCACCGCTTTACCAAGGCTTCAGCTCCACGATCGTTCTCCTTGTATATGATTCTTTTTCAAGATGACCAAGGTGATGGGAGTGGGTTGAATCTCCTATAACTAATGGGTAGTTGGTTTCCTAGGGGATTCAACAAGATGGGTGTCTTAGAAGACTTTGACAATTGTTTACCAAGATGTTTAAGTCTAATGTATAGGAAATGGAGAAGTTCAAGCAAATCTTCAATGGTGAGGTTGGAATCCTCATTAGAGTTGAAATCTCAAGGGTGATGCTTAGAACTCATTGGAATGGAGGCAAGGAGTGAGCGATATGTATATGGGATCACCTTACCTCTGGTTGCTCCAAAAAACCCATCATCAAGCCCAAAAGCCAAATGCCCTTTATAAACTGTTCGAGCTCCAACGGTCAGAAAACGGATCATTCGATGTCATCAAAGATTTCCTTGATGTCATCGAAAAATGCAGACAATATGATGTTTTCTTGTTCAACATATCTTGACCATTTTTCTATTTCATCGACTGTCTTCTATTTAATTGAACATCAAGCCTTCGATTTCATTGAAGGGGTTCGATGCCATCGAGAAAATCAAGGGAAACATCCACAAACCTTGCTAGAAAATTTTCGGATCTATATCAATGCCATCGAGGGGTCTTCGATGTCATTGAAACTTAAGTTTTAATTTCATCGAAGGGACCTCGATGTCATCGAGAATTCCAGGGAGAAATCCAGTTTGATTGTTGGACATTTTTTTACTCTCAATCGATGTCATCGAGGAGTCTTCGATGTCATCGAAAACATAATTTTCAATGTCATTGAAGGGACCTCAATGCCATCGAGAATTTCAGAGAATAATCCAGTTGGTTGTTGGACATCCCTGACTATCGATCGATGTCATCGAGCAAGCCTTCCATGTCATCTAAGGAGCTTTGATGGCAACTTGATGCCATCGAAGTCTCATCGAAAATTGTTGTTTTGGGCTATCTTTTGTACAATAGTTTCACACCTTTTCTAGCCTTGTTTATCATGTTTTTCTTGGTTTCCTAAGGCTACGGGATGATCAGTTAATTGTTCTTATTAGGCCAAGATCATCTAGACGTCCAGGGTTTGTTTTGGGTTAGGGTTAGGGTTACCAAGGCACATGTTTACCTGTTCTTGCCGCATTGATGCTTATGCTCAACTGTGTCTTCGATCTTCGCTTTCCAAAAGCTCAACCAACTTTACGACAAATCAACTCTCGTGATTAACAAACCAAGGTGCAAAAATGAGTGCACTAACATTTACAAGCATTTTTTACCAGCGGCAATCTTTAAATGCCGGTGATAATGGGAATCACCGGCAGCCATAAAAAAGTGCCCCTGATTTTGATAGTTGGGCGCTAGTAAAAGGGTTTTACTTGAAAATAAAAAATAAAAATCGAGCACCCCTTCATTATTTCACTCTCTCTTTCCATCTCTTCCCGCTCTCCCATCCTTGATCTCTCCACACCCCTTCATTTACCTCTCTCTATTTTCCTCTCTTCTCGCTCTCCCTTCCTCGATCTCTCTCCCGTCTCTCTTCTTCCTCACCCTTTTCTCAATCTCTCTCTCCCGTCTCGCTTCTCCCGCTCCCTTCCTTGATCGTTCTCCCTTCCTCCATCTCTCCCTCGTACTCTCTCGATCTCTCTCCATTCCTCTCCCTCCCTCTTTTGATCTCCCTGATTTCCTCCTCCTCTCTCGATGTCTCTCTCCCTTGTTTTCTTCAACACACAGTTTCATCAATCTCTCTCAAACAGTTGAAGAGAATAGAAGAAATTAGAGGAGAAGTAATGCAGAGGCATTTTCACACCGGGCTCGGGTGGGGTCGCTTGTGGGATGCAGGGGTACACTCAGGGTGGGTGCGGCCCACGGAGGAGGTCTCGTGTTCGAGACTCCTCACCGGGGGTGATTAATGCGCATTTCAAACTAAGCTTGAGTGGGGTAGCCCGTGGGATGCGGGGACACACTCGGGGTGGGCAGCCCATATGATTTGGGACCCACGAAGGAGGTTAGGCCAAGGTCCCCTAACCCATGCGATGTGAGGCCTAGGCTATGAGATAAAGGGATTAATTCGCCATACTCTAACAGTTTGAGCTTTTAGAGTAAGTGGTTTAGTCTTGCATCAAGAAAGTCGAAGGTACTCTCTCATTTCCTCTTTTGATGGCCAGAAATTAGGCTGCAGCCATATCCGCCGCTGTCCATTGCTGCCTACACGTGTATTTTAACTGTTCGAAGAAATGCTTCAACCAAGAACCCTCTTGGAAAAAAAGCATGCTACTGGTCATTTGGTATGGATCTCATTTCTCCCATTTGTAAATCAGTGACGGGTGTGGTTCTCTACATAGAGAAGGCATCGTCTCAATCCAGTGTAGCTGTTGCTGTGGAAGCCGTTGTGATCGTACAGGTAATTAAAAAATAATAAAAAAAAAAATACAAAACCTAATTTACAGATTTATGGACTGAGTTTTGGATCTGCCTGATATTTGGACTCTTGTCCTAATGTGAGCATGAGAAATAGATGGACGAAGCATGCATAAGGGGACTGCTAGAAGAATGGTTGCCTTTCCTCAGCTAATGCTTGTCTGCTTGTATCTTCTCACATACAAATGAGGATGTTCATCTGCCTTTAGGAGCTCCATCTGCTTGTGTGCTTGTATTAGGGGAGGATGATGTTTATAAGAAAGAAACTAAATCTTATGAACTAGTGGACTCCAGTCAGTCTTGCAGTGTGAGGTAAGAACTAGGAAGAGTGACTGTTGAACATATATCTCTCCTTGTGGGATGACATTTCCCGATGCTAAATGCTTTGAGGCGAACTTCACTTCTGAAACTTTTTAGAATTGGTTGATCTTTAACAGGTGTTGGTGGTCTTGGTTGAGTCGTAAACTATTGGGATGCAAAAGTAGGGTGATGAATAGTGTAGACATGAAAAGTCTGGGAAAGAGATATTCTTTTTCCAGGAGTTTTCAACTGATTATCTTCTTCAATTTTTCTTTCATCATATTGACCTAAACGTGTGAATCTAATGGTAGTGCTTCATCATATTTCCAACAAATTCACTGTCTTCTTCTTCTTGATCTGACATGAACTTGGGGTTTTGTCTTTTTAGTCTTTGAATACCCGATATTGCTGCCTAATTATAGAGGTTCTGGGTTCTTGGTATGGTGTCATTCTTGATGCATGTTTCGTGGCTAGTTTCTACTGTAAGATCAATGCCTCAACCACGGGTTCTTACCAAGTCATTGATGGGAAGAAATGAGGTAAATTTTCATTACTTACCAATATAATCTTGTGTGCCAGTTAATTTGTTATATACCCAATGAAATGGTTTTAATTGTGTTTAATGTTTTGGCAGGCTACGATTTGGCCTTTATGATCTTTTTGGATCCATGCTTGGGTTTCTTTGAGACGGTGTTTACAAATTAAAATTATGAAAAGCTCTGTTTGGGCTGCTTCAAATGAATTAGAGGTTAGGATTGCTTAACTAATCTGAGCAACCTGGAGAATCACAACTCACAAAAAGATTTGGAGAAAATGAGGTAACCTTTTAGCACTGCGTTGCTACTTTCTTAGTCTATCAAATGATGTTATACGAAGTTGTCAATTTTTACTACATTCAGTTTGTTCTAAATAGAAAGTTTCTTAGCAGTTGTATACTCATATTGGAATTAGTTTCATTCAGTTGTGAAAAACTTGTACTCAGTAAAGAAAAATTGAGATCGTACAAGCTTTCTAAAGACAATGACCTTTGATGTGCATTAGCTCTGCCATCACCATACCTAGGGGTCACTACCAAATCCCAGCCCCCAAATAATGGCATGGATGAGCAGATCTGTGCACTAATCTAGTTCATGGACTGCCACACTGGGTCCCTGGAATATGCACAGGAATTTAATAGGGCTGTCAACAAGTCTGGCTTGGGCTGGTCAGTCCAAGCCTCGCCCACAAAGTAAATCTACACCCTTGCCCAGCCTGAGCCTGTGACAGGCCTTAAATAAGCAGGTCCGATCCCAGCCCTTGATGATAATGCCCAGCCCAAACTTTTGTGCGATATCTGGGCTGTTCATTAAATGTGCCATCATCCATGGTATATGACAAAAATGCCCTTAAAATCATAAACTCGCCTAGCTGGGTTGATGGGCTCTTTACCAAAGCTCAAGGCTGCCTAAGTTATTAAACATGATTAAATTTTAGGCAAGGCTCAGCATTCTAGGTCAAGCCCGGCCGGAAATTCCGACAGGTCCGCCATGCCATCTACAGCCTTGGAAACCAATGGCCTCTAGTGCCTGGGCGTAACTTGCCATTGGGATCAACCATTAGATGGCATACATGTTTATCTATGGTCAGTTATTCAACTCATTTTTTTTTTCTTTTCCATTTCAAGCTTCCTTTGTTATCCTTGTATCTCTGGCCTGGGGAAGTTAATTCATGTACAACCTCATTTTTGCTGTTGGTTGCTTCCCTTCCTCTACCATATGATGGTTGCTCTGCTCTCTTTATTAAACTGCTTTGGTTTGTATTTGAAAAGCAAGCTACTTTTATTCTTGTCATGGATGATTTGTTTGGATGCACATAGTTGAGTGCAATAATATGATGTTATTACAAAAATCTCACCTTTTGATTGAGCAGAATATTTACATTCATTTCTTGTGTGTGGAAAGCATTTGATATATGGATGTTCAGTTGAACATAATTGCAATAATTTAATCTGTTGGGTCATCCACATAGTCGAAAATTGCAGTGAGTCTACTACTCTAAATTGCAATAATTGCATTCTTTATCTACTTTTCTGGTTAGAATCTGCTCCTCCGAACTGTTCCTATTGCATGCCACTGTCTGGCTGCATGCCATATGTATATTGCTTTATTCCGAGGGAGCTGCATGTTAGTGTTCATTTTATTTATCCGCTGCAATTACCATTCCAGCTGGAGATTCATATTTGGATAATGAGGACTACATTGCAGAGCTTTATATCATGGCCCAAGTCCTTTCCTCTAGGCCGTGCATCAGTAGAGATCCTGCTGCCCGGTTGTGGATGAGTTGGCTAGCCGCCCAATTTCTAGCAAGCATAACTAGAGGAGAGCACAGTAGTCTTTGCTGGTGTTTTGCTTGACTGGTAAACCATCTTCTATTGATTTAACTTTTCGTTTTTTGTTGTTTTTGTCTAGAATCTGGACAATCTGGACATTGGTTCGAGAGCTGGGTGTAAAATAAACATCAGTCAAATTTTCTCATTCTCTTAAGAAAACCATCTGCTGCCTTTTTATATCACATTACTTCTACATTTTTTAGTACTGGCTTCACAGAATAGAAAACAATTTTTTTTTTTTTTTAACAATATAGAAAACTCACCAAGAAGCTAATGAATTTGAGTTTCTTTGAAATTGGCCCATCATTTAAAGCCAATATTGGATGAAAAAATTATTTCATATCCCAAAATTAAGATTTTGTTCATGTTAGTAATATTTCAACCAAATCTAAATAGGAATTCTTTGTCATCCAACATTTATGCTAGTATTTTCACGGAAAATTTATGTATTTTTATCCATCTATTGTAGGAGATTGATTGACAGTTAGGATCTGCAGTAGACCATATCCACTTGCACAGAACGCGGGCAGAAGAACACTTCAACCAAATGGATAGGAACTTGTACTTCCTTCTACTTTATTCTTGACTAGTTTTAATGTAAGTAAATGCTTCAACTGATTTTATAGTCCTTTTCTACAAGCAAGCATCCACGAATTAGAGGTTAGGATTGCTCAACTAATCCAAGCAACATGGAGAATCAGAACTCACAAGAAGATTTGGAGAAAATGAGGTAACCTTTTAGCACTGCATTGCTACTTTCTTAGTCTATCAAATGATGTTATACGAAGTTATCAATTTTTACTGCATTCAATTTGTTTTAAATAGAAAGCTTCTTGGCGGTCATATACTCATATGGGGATTAGTTTCATTCAGTTGTACAGAACTTGAACTATCAGTAAAGAAAAATTCAGATCATACAAGCTTTCTAAAGACAATGACCTTTGATGTGCATTAGCTCTGCCATCACCGTACCTAGGGGTCACTACCAAATCCCAGCCCTCAAATAATGGCATGGATGACCAGATCCATGCACTAATCTAGTTCATGGACTGCCACAACGGGTCCCTGGAATATGCAGGCTTGGGCTGGTCAGTCCAATCCTGGCCCACAAAGTAAATCTACATGGTATGTGACAAAAATGCCCGTAAAATCATAAACTCGCCTAGCTGGATTGATGGACACTTTACCAAAGCTCAAGGCTATCTAAGTTATTAAACATGCTTAAATTTTAGGCAATGCTCAACATTCTAGCTCAGGCCGAGCCGGAAATTCTGAAATCAATGGCCTCTCGTTCCTGGGTGTAACTTGCCATTGGGATCAACCATTAGATGGCATACATGTTAGAGATTGGAGGCATTCATCAAGTAAGGTACACTGTCAATATGCTATGGGCCAAAAATAACGTTTTTCCACTGATCAGGCAGGGGATACTGGCATACCAAAAAATGAGCCTGACATCTGCTCCAAACGCCTTGATGTATGTGTTATATATCCATCCTCGTCCTCCCTTTTGTCAGCTCATTTTAGGGCATGGTCCCAAAAATAAAGCAGGTACAAATTTCAGGTGGACCACACCACAGGAAACAGTGGTCGTTGAATGGCCACCGTAAAAAACTTCCTAGGTCACACATACCTGGATGAAGGGGAAAACACAAATAGCAGCTTGATCTAAACTTTTGTGGCCTTTGGAAGTTTACAACGGTGGAAATTCAATCCCTATTGTGTGGTGCACCTGAGATCTGCATTTTCTGGATCATTCCTTGACATGGGCTGGCAAAACTGAGGACGGCATGAGGGTGCTGACTCCGGGCTGGATACCTGTTCATCTGACGCTGGATCTCTGTAGGGTCCACAGTGATGCTTGTGAGAAATCCACCCGTCCATCATTTTTATTGTACCGAGTATGAATGGGCCACCTGCGTCAAAAGAATCCAACAGTCGACCAACATTTCACATTGGACGTACACGTGTGGTGCTTCCGATGAACGAACTAACCTGATCTTTGGCTCATCCAGCAGTCTAGTTTCAAAGAGATGGTAGAGCCATCTCTTCACACCTTGAAGGGATATGCACATCATGGGTGGCTCGTGTTTCCAAAGTCACACCAGTTAGAAATCCTGTTCATCGTCTTTCTCTAATCACCGTTGATGAATGATTGGCCATCAATTATTTTCATTTAAGACCGTCTCTATAAAGTACGAGAAAATAGATGGACAGACCAGATTGATTCGCTAGCCTGTCACTTTTAATGTGAACAGTTGACTCTACTATATTCCTGTTCTATTTAGGGCCGTACACGAACCGAGTTAGCTCGCTCGGCTCGACTTGAAAAAACTCCATTTACTGACGGAACTGAGTTTGAGCTGAGTTAAGCTGATTTTTTGAGCTGGAAAAATTTTCAAACCCAGTTCGAGCTTGCCTGAGCTCTACTTGACTTGGATCAAACTATGATATTGATGTTGCTCACCAAGGGCCTGTTTGTTTTTTCAAAGAAATGGTAAATACACGGTAAATGGTAATTCCTCTACTTTAGGTGTTTGAAAATTCATAGGAATTTGTGTCTTTTGAAATTGGTTTAAAAGAGATAATTTTAATTTTTGAACAGCATGATAATGCATATGATATATCTATTCTGTCCATTTGTTTTACTACAATATTTTCAAGCATGAGACAAAAAATAAAGTAGATCCAATGCTCAAGCGGCCCACGCCAACAGAAACAATGTCCCCACAAAGTTTTTAATGGTCAATATTCAATTTCCTTTTTCATATTACGTGGTCCACTTAACTTTTGGATATGCCTTAATTTTTTACTCATGCTATAAATTCAACTGAAATAATGGATGAATGGTGCGAATAAGCAAAATGCATCACAGTGGGACCTACGGATATTTTGTAATATTCTTAGTTTTTGTGTCAAAAAGTAAGCAGTCAAATCAGTTATGATATAAATGCATAGGAAAATTATTATTATTTGTTTACCCGGTATTTAACATTTCACCCAAAATCAAACATGCCCCAAGTGTTTGATGAAATGACTCAATGAAGTGTCGGCCAGTAGCAAGGTATGTATATAAAACAAATATATATTTTTTCTTGATTTTGATGTTGCCTACAAGGTGTTTGATGAAATACATGTAAACCGTTATTGTTGTTTTACATACGGTGAGAATTTAAAGGTACAGTCCTTGTGTTTGTGAAAATGCTGCACATGCGAACTCAGTTCAATTTTGACTCAAACTTGGCTTGAATTGGCCTGAGCTGCTAACCAAACTAAGCTAAGCTAGCTAGTCAGGCTTGAAGACCAAGCTGAGCCGAGTTCGAGGTAAGTTAGCTAGTGGCCGAGCTCGACTCAGTTCAACTCCTGTACACCTCTAGTTCTACCCTTTCTATCCTGTTATCACCTAATGCGCCTAATGAAATGGGTGTTTTTACCCAAATGACCCTAAGGCATGGAGTTTTAATGTGTTTGGACTTTCGCTATGTAATCTTTTTATTTGGATGTGTATTGAATATATTTGGTCCAGTGGAATCAACATTTCATAAATGAATATGGGCCAAAGAATAAGTCTTATTCGCATATCAACTTGACCACGCTACAAAGAAATAATTGAGAATGAATGACTACATTATCACTTGTTTAGGCCACAAGGAACTCGTATTAAGATGAAGTTAGTGTATTTTCTTGAAATAATAGGTCACAAAAAGAATGAATAGATTAGATCTGCATTTAAGTGGCCTCAATCATCATGTTATGGCCACTTCATATATCTCATGAATAATAGCAAGGGCACATCTCCTAAAAGCAAGCATATTTTGGTTCACCGAAAAATTAAAAAACTGCTAAAAGAATATTTTTTAAAAAAAAATAAAGAAAATAAAAAGGAAGGATATCCTTGAAATATCCATACCTTAAGGTCATTTTGGTAAAAAATTCTAACAAAATTTACGCCAACCTTTGATTCTCGTACGCCAATTAGCTACTGACAGGTAGAATAGCGAGATTAGCCAATGAAGTAAGGTCACTGAGTTCTGTGGGACCCACCATGGTATGTGTTGTATTCACACCGTCCATCCATTCGGAGATATAAATTTAGATACGTGCAAAAGAATGAGTCAGATCCAAAGCTTGATTAGACCCCACCATAGAAAACAGTGGAGAGAGTGATGCCCACCATTAAAAATTTCTCGGGGCCACAAAAGTTTTTGATCAAGCTAAAATTTGTGTTTTCCCTTATTTGATGTCTGTCTTAACTTATGAACAGATTAGATCACAAATAAACATAATAGGGGATCTTAGGAAGGTTTCAATGGTAGCCTCAATCTTTCTACTGTTTTCTATGGTGGGGTCCACTCCAGATTTAGTTATGACTCATTCTTTGTCTCATGCCCTAAAATTATCTAATCTGTGTCCTTGATTCTCTAGCAGAGTTTTATGTTTTGTACTCTTTAATTTATATTCGTTCATGTGACGTATCTTTAACTCTAAACAAGCTGTTCAAATTGTGGATCCTCCGTCAGATAAATCAAAAACCGAAAATAGCACTAAATAAATATCTCAAATGAAGGACTGGTGGATATCCATTGGACAGTTAATACCAAAAGTATTCATTGATCTTTTTGAGTCTATTGGACAGTTAACAACAAAAGTATTCATTGATCTGATTTCTACGAACATATTTCTATTAATCAGTAGTGAAGATTTCATGAGAAAACTAATTTTAGGTCCCTGAACTATTTTCGGAGAGTTTAATTATTCAGACGATTCATATTGGGTTACTAAAATGCGTGGTGTGCGTGCGTATGAGCCACCACACTCCACCAGAGGAGAAATTTACAACTGTACGACCCATTTATGGCCCATTTACATATGTAAGCCCACTTCTTTTTACCTGTCAAGAATAAGCCCCATATGTACGGACAGCTTCCCAAAAGTTGAAAATGCCCCTACTTTTCCTTCGGCAAGAGGATCGGCTGGTGCTCGAAGATGAGCTGATGCTCCTCGAACTCCGAGTTGTACAAACGGTTCAAAAGATATCAAAGTTACATGGGCCCCACAGTTATGTATTTATTATATCCACAATGTTCATCCATACTTCGAGATCATTTCGGAGCATTATATTAAAAAAAATCATACCCAAAGATTAACTGGACCACACCACAAAGAGCAGCGGGAAATTTGATTTTCACGCTTAAAAATTTGTAGGGCCATCCAATCTATTCATAAGGTCACAAAGACCTGGATGAAGAGGAAAACCAAATCTCATAATGATCTAAAACTTCTGCGACCCTTAAAAGAGTTTCAATGGCAGACGTTTAATCCTCCACTGCCTTTTATAGTGTGGTCCACTTCATAGCTAGATTTGTCTTATTTTTCGTCTCAAGACCTAATACGAGTTCACCAAATAGATAGACGGTTTGGATATAACACATACCTCATAAAAGGACCCACAAAAAGCGGTGGGGATTACAACAGGAAAAAAAAGAAGCCAGGAACCTATGAATACGGATTATAATCGTAGCCATAGCCAGAGCCCATGCTTTTTCGATATGTCCTTTACTATGTATCAAAGGGCTTTCAATATGTACTTCAATATGTATCGAAGGTCTTTCAATATGACCGAAAAAGGTGTTGAACCGTCCAGTGAGTTTGCCTAAAAAATCCTGCAATTTTCGATATCTATTGCTACGAATCATAGCCATAGCCATAATTGTAGGCGTAAAAGTCTATGCCAATATTATTATTATTATTATTTTTGTTTTATATGGAGAAATTTATTCAACCTACAATTTTCTCTAATACATATTTATATAAATATGTATATATAAGCATATAAAAAAAATTTCCTCTCTTTTTTTTATTTCTTTACTTATTTATTTAACAAGAATATCTTCTAAACCAAAATTAGTTACTTGACGTACCATTTTTGATTTTGGGGTAGAAGAAGTTACTTTAGCCAACTAACCTAATTATTTTCCAAGATTTTATCAAGTCAATGGTCGAAAATCCATTTCATTCACTTCGCGATCAATTTCAGTTAGTTTGTGGTCAATTCCATTCATTTTATTTACTTCGCGATCAATCTCGGTGATTCCCCTTCACGATCAATTCCATGCATTTTACGGTCAATTCCTTCACTTCACGGTTAATTTCGTGCATCTCACGGTCAATTCCCTTCATTTCACGGTCAATTCCATGCATTTCACGGCCAATTTTGGCGATTCCCCCTCACTTCACAGTCAATTCCATGCATTTCACGGTCAATTCGATGCATTTTACGGTCAATTCCCTTCATTTCACAATCAATTCCATGCATTTCACGGTCAATTCCGACGATTCCCCTTCACTTCATGGTCAATTCCCTTTATTTCACAGCTAATTCTCTTTACTTCACAGTCAATTTAATACATTTCATGGTTAATTCCATACATTTCACAATTAATTTTCTTTACTTCACGGTCAATTCAATGCATTTCAGGGTCAATTCCCTTCATTTCACTATCAAATGCATGGAATTGATCATAAAATGACCATGAAATGCATAGAATTGATCGCAAAGTAAATGAAATAAATGAAATTGACTGCAAACTGATTGAAATTATCCACAAAGTGAATGAAGATTTTCGACCATCGACCTAATGGAATCTTGAAAAATAACCAAGTTAGTTGGCTAAAATAGCTTCTCCTACCTTACAATCATATATAGTACGTCAAGTAACTAATTTTGATTGGAAAGATATTCTTGTTAAATGAATAAAGTGGAGGAAAAAATTTATATGCTTATATATAGATATTTATATAAATATTTATTAGAGAAAATTGTCGGCAGAATAAAGTTCTCCATGTTAAATTTTTTTTTTTATATTGCTTACACTTTTATAAACTATAGTTATGGCTATGACTATAATTCGTAGCTATATAAAATAACTTCAATACATATTAAATACACTTATATATATATATATAGAAAATTGTAGGGTGTTTGAGGCAAACTCGTTGGACAGCTCTAGACTTTTTCCGAATATATCAAAATGCCTTCGGTACATATTGAAAGACTTTCGATACATATCAAAGAACATATTGAGAGCAGAGCTACAGTTATAGCTACGGTTATAATCCGTAGCCATAGGCCCCCCCCCCCCCCCCACTTTCACTAAAATCCAAGGGCATTTTCGACCTTTGGCAAGTCGTCCGTAAGCATGGGGGTTATTCTCGCGAGGTAAAAAGAAGTGGGTTTCAAACTGTAAATGGGCCATAAATGGGTCGTGCAGTTGTAAATTTCTCCCACCAGAGTATAAATATGCCCTCAATTTGCGGCTCATCTGGGGCACCCGACTCTCCGACAGAGCCATCGACTCCTGGCTGCAAAGGAACGCCCGAGAAAAGTCCTTTATCCCAACACGTACACGTGGCAGGCCGAGAAAGACCCGCCTCCTTCAGACCTCCCATACAGGAAACTTCATATATCTTCTTCTATCCGCAGTAGCAGTTTGCTCTGTTTGCAGGAGTTCTGTCAAAAACGAGGGTTGTTGTGTGAAGAGTATGTGGTTATAACGTCAGGAAAGATGCAGGCCTGCAATTTCCACTCCCGCACCCTTTCAAAAGCGAAAATCCCATTGTTGTCCTTCTTCCATTCCTCTCCATGCCTTAGCAACAGAGATTGGAAAAATCCACGCTCCTGTAAGTCCGACTCCCACCTTCTCATTTCGTTCCTGTTTCAATTACCTCGCGTTTGGATTCTATATCTTATTGAATTGCAGTTACTAGCTATCGGTTTTCTTTTATATAGATGAAAGTAGTCAATTTGCAGGGTGTGCATTTTGTCTCTTTTCAGTGGAGTGTTGGTGGGGATTTGTAATCCTGTTCTTGAAATGAGTTGAATTTTCTCAGTTAGAATGACGTTTAATATATATATATATATATATATATATATATATATATATATATATACTCACACACACACACACACACACACATTTTGTCTCTTTTCAGTGGAGTGTCGGTGGGAATTTGAAATCCTGTTCTTGAAATGAGTTGAATTTTCTTAGTTAGAATGGCGTTTAATATATATATGTGTGTGTGTGTGTGTGTTGATTAGAAGCTTGAGGTGAAAGAGCCCAAAAATTCAGGCACTTCAAGTAGCGGTTTTTTGTAAGGAGAATTTGGAATTTGAAGTTGACCTCTGAGGAATTATAGGTGTCCTGAGCTTCATTGGATTGCATGTTCTGCTTAAGGGGTGGGATTGTGTACATGTGGAGCCCGTGGTGTTTGGTGATCTGATGGGTCCCATGTGGTTGGGGGATGCCTGACAAAATATCCCAGATTGGTAAATGTTTACCCCTTGATCAATGGCCTGCAAATAGATAATTAAGAGAAATGTAAATCAGCGATCCTCATTCAACATAAGCTAGGCCAAATAATTGGTGGGGCACATGAGATCAACAGTCTGGATCGCTGAACCATACAGAATCACATGCTCTAAATACCATCCATTTGCTGAGACTCAGGATCCATAATGGCTCTTTATATTCCTGAACTTCAGAGGTTTTACTCGAAACTCCTACGGAAGCTATGATCCTTTCGAAGCTGTCACTCTGCCAAAGAACCAAACCAACACTAACTCGAGTCAGCATGGTTTGACGAGGTGGAGGAGCAATTGAGTTCATCACTTCGGCATTCAGTCCAAGAGTCCATGGTCATGGACGTCATATATGTCCTGAACTTTAGAGGTTTTGTGATGGAGCTCATGAAAACTGCTTGCTTGGATCCTTGATTGGTTTGTCCAAATTTTAATGGAATAATTATTCTTCCAGCATACACGTGGCCATTAAAACTGACAAACCAAGCAAGGATCCAATCAAGCATTTTTTTTTTCCTCAGGACCCAATGGTATACTGATAGAGGTTTGGAAGTGTATGGGAGATATTTGGTTATTTTGGTTGACAAAGTTGTTCAACAAGAAATGGTAAAAGTTGGTAGAAGTTGAAGGCTCTAAAAGGGCAAGGGGAAGGCCTAAAAGGACGTGGGTGGAGTACTAAAAAAAAGACTTGATGACCTATTGTCTAACTGAAGTTGCCTTTGATAGAGTGGAATGGCATGTAGCTGTACCCAGTCAGTTGGGATAAGGCTTAGATAATGATGATAAACATGTCCAAAGCAAGTCACATATCAATCTTGTGTTCATATCTATTAAAAAAGCCAATCTCTTGATAATGACCTTAAAATTAAAATTAATTTTCCTGAGAAGTAACTGAAATTTTGTTGAAAACAAAGCGTTGCAGTAGGGGAAACATGTTCCCAATACAAAGGGATGGATGGGAGACATCCTCCTCTGCCAACGCATCATTAACTGAACCAGTCTCTCTCCCAGCTTGGGTAAATGGAATTTTTAGCATACAAGTGAGAGATCTGATATCATTGCATGCTAAAGCCACAACCCAAGGCTCAAGAGTATCTCCTTTTGCCCAACCATTTACATTAGCGAGTTCCCATCACTATAATTTCCCCTTCGAAACTATCACTAAAATTACGGAGTGCATTCCAAAGTGACAGGGCCTACACATTGCGTGCCATTCCTGGAGTTATGGGCCCAAGAAAATCATGTGAATGTAACCTTTGCACCTCTATGCACTCCCCTTAAGCCCGAGGAACCATGATTTCCGATAGATGCCTGTCAAATTCAGTTTCAACCCACTACCTTGAAGTGGAACCCATCTAGCCACAAACCAAACAGATACAGTAGAACTCACCGCAGCTGACAGCCAATCCCTCCGGAGGTCTTACATGGAGGTTCCCTTGAAGATTGGAGATGAGATGGATCAAATAGTGATATTGTATTTCCTCCTCTCTGGCAATGCCACCACTGACTTTAATTCATTCTTACAGGAAATTATGACCGAATCCCCATATTTGTTTGTTGGATGCTAGACCTTCCCATGCTTTTCTACCTACTAAAATGGTTCTCCATCCTATCCCTTTAAAAGAAAAAGTTTTCCATCCTGGTTGTTGCAAGGTATGCAATTACTAGCTGAATGATAGTGTATAGTATCAATGCATATGTAATAAAGAGGAAGTTATATAAACATTAAAAGGTATGGTTTGCATCTTACTTTATGTTTCTTCAACCATATGGCGATGTCATATTTGTTGGTGCTTATGGTTGTAAAGTGACGACTAACACTTTACTTTTCAAAAATTTTACAGTGAGATTTAGAGACATATCAAGGTCCAATTCATTGCGGGTTAAAGTCAAAGCACAAGCATCCAATGTTAATATTGGAGCTGGGGGCTATGAAGGAGGCGAGGAAAGTGAAAGCAGCAAGACTTCTGTCCACAATTCTGACTCTGAAAATTTGTCTGAGTCGTAAGTTAAAGAGTATGGTTGTGGTGATTTCAGAAGTCATTCCTTTTTTATGTACTATAACTGTTAGATCTGCAAAGGTTTCAAAATTGCAATACTTGAATTTGGCTAGTGAAACAGATTCTATATGTGTTCTTTTGTCCTCCGTGGATGCAGTTCATGGTTCAAGGTGTCCTTCAATCTTCTTGTGAAAGATTAGCTGTATTGCAATGACAAGATGTCTGAGTTGGAGCTAAAAGTTTCACATAGTTGATAGTTCTTCCTTATCCCATATGTAGTAAACTGCTTTTTTATTAGTAAATTACTAGGTTCTTAAATTTTGACTTAGACCTAGTTTATCCTTGTAACATATGGAATCACTCAACTTTCATACATGGAAAAATGACCAGCCTCAATAATAAAGATAAATGTCAGAGGTTGGTAACCATTTGTTGGATATGAGAAGGGATTTTATTATTTTTTTTTGGTAATTTTTCTCATCAGGTGCCATAAATACACTAATGTGGACCTTTAAGGATAAATTGAAATAATTGAGTCTAGATAGTTAAGAGTATTATAAAAACCAACAAGTTGGTCATGTTGTTTTACAGTTGCAAAATCATATATTAAAGAGAGACGAAGATGAGGAAAAGAGAGAGAAGATAAAGTTGGGAGAAGGGAAGTAATAGAGTTAGGGCTAGACGTCCCCACTCTTCCCCTTTATATTAATAATAAAAACCAAAAAGTACAAAAATTCCTTCATTAATAATGTTCATATTCCAAACAAGTCCTAATCCAATATAAATACTAAATATAAAAGAGAAAGAAGATAGGTGGGTCATACAATGGACGATTCATCTACATCTATTAGGTGGGCTATACAACTATGCATTCCACATCCTTAGGCGTTAACATTTCTCCTCAAGCTAGAGCATAAATGTAAACTGACTGTGAGGAAAAGGCCTTGGTGAACACATCAACTAGTTGATCCTAAGATCGGACATATGATGTAGAGATTCACCACTGAAAACCTTATCACGTATAAAGTGAGAGTTGACTTCAATATCTTTAGTTCTTTCATGATAGACCAGATCGTTTGCAACGTGGGATGCTACTTGATTATCATAAAATAACTGCATAGGCAGATTCACTGCAAACTCCATTTCTTGCAAAAGTTTCTTGATATACATTAACTTAAGAGGTATTGTAACATCCTGAAAATCGGGGGTCAAGTAGAAACCTAACTCCCGAGTTTCAAAACATCACTTATGCAACATAGATAATGATGATTGAATGTTGTCTGTAGAAGGGCATTGAACATGATTGGGATTACACCAAAAACAACATATCATACTCCACAGGTGTTTAAATTATGCAAGCAAAAGACTGTGATAAGTATATAAATTAGATAAGAGTGATAGTAAGCCCTCAGAGTATGAATGTCACTAGGTTAACAATTATAAGTTTGATTACAAAATGCACAAAATGAGAAAAATGTAATGTCTTTTATCCCAAATACCGAAGCCCCGTCGATGCAACTCCAGGTCAAATAGACCCGGCAGAGAGTTACATGTAGGAGAACTCATCATCAAAAAGCAAAGTCCGGCTCCGCTTCATAAGCATCGCTCTCACCTGAAACTAAGACAGGGTCTGGTTGGTGTGTACAACAACGTCCCATAACGTGAGAGTGAGTAGCTAACTCAGTGGAACAATAGAGTAAAGATTAACATGTTATCAAATTAGTCAAGCGGTAATGATAAGGCAGTACAATCAAACATTCCTAGATACTCTTGTTAATGTAAGGATGAGATGTTTTCATGGATGCATGCCCTCGCCTACGTACTCCTTCATGCGACACCGTCTTACGTTCGCGGCATGCTTTCATCCCTCAGTGCTCCACATCTTTCAGGCACATGCAGTGCGATATGAACATGATTACCGAGTTGTTATTAGTCCTTTTCATACAGTAAGATTGGGAAGCTAAGGTACCTCCTTTGTATCATTACTTAAACGATGATCCATTCTCGGATCGTCAGTCCGAGACAATCTCATACGATGATATGGTTCTAGGTCGCTGCAAGGGTTGCCAGGGCTGTTGCACGGAATCGTTACACCACTCCCCCATCACCAAATCAATACAAACCTAGTTTGTACTCTTGTTGCTACGGAAGGGTCGTCACCTCCACGTATACTCAGAGTACGCTCGAGGTCACTACAAGGGCTGCCAGGGCTGTTACACGCAATCGTTACACCACTCCCCCATCACCAAATCAATGTAGGCCGACAGCTCGAATACAGTGTCTCATACTACCGTATTCGGCTCACGAGTCTGAGTTGCTCACTGGTTACTATGGGGAGGCTCGTGGCCCCAACGTAGGCCGACAGCTTGACCACGGTGTCCCATACCACCATGCCCGGCTCATGAGTCTTAGCGGATCGAGGTACCATGGTTAACGGGATTTCCACTGGTAAGTTTGGTACTTTAGATTCAAGCAGTAGCGTCCATACATGGTTAATATACATCGGGTTAATCGGGTTACTTGACGAGTTCGACTAGTACGAGCGCCTGTTGAGTTGATCGACATGAAGTGCATAAGCACCTCGTATGGCCTAACCACTGTTGACAAGCAATGCATGGCTCGGGTTTGTCAAACACATTATGCGTGGCGAATACAACTCAGCCACAAACTCAAGTCCGGTTACCGATTGCCTAGACTATTCAATAGCCCCAACCACATTCCATTGCATGAAATATTCATATGAAATACTCAAAGCAGTAGCGAAGCAATAATTCAAATTATACTATCATTTGAGCATGTTCTGAAAAGCAATGTAAACATGAATTCTCACATATTCAATTCATAAACAAACAGTCATCAGCATATGATATACATGGAGAAAATCCTACACATTACTAAGGAGATTGAGAATCATGTGTCAATCCGCATACATGTACACCTTACTAACTACAACTCATTCAGACATTTTTATCAACACTTACCCTACACAATTCATCATACAAGTTATATATCAGGTAACATACATATTAGGGCAAATCCTTTCGTCAAAGGGTTGTTGCCTAAACAATAATCATATATCCACGACAGTTAGTCGCGGCGAGCACGAATGTAGTTTCTATACTCATTTGGTCATTATCACAAACACTTAGACTACACATACTAACATACATAGCGTATGTTGACCAAGACATGCATTAGGGCGAACCATTTCTCCAAGGAGTCGTCACACATATAACTAGCATATACATACGACAGTTAATCATGGCAAACACAATTTCAGATTTTATACGTATACAGTATTTTCTACGAATACATAGAATACACAAAATTTCATATTCTTCGTATTTAACTGAAACAGTAAACGGATAGCATGTTCTACATGTGAAATAGCATCCACGTCAGTAATCTACCATTAGCCGACATTGAAAGCTTTGAGAAATAATAACCTCGCACCTTATGCCGTAGAATCGTAACGAACTCGACAGAGACTCTAAATCTTCGTCAACGATGAAATGTCAACCTATAGCATGTGTGGAGTTAGTTATTTTACTACTTAGAATATTTGGAACCCTATAACAGATTAGGGTTAGGTCTTCTTACCTAAGAACGAAGTCAGAATCGCAGTAGTAGCGACATGGATGTGATGAATAAATACGTAGAATAGCAGAAGCGATTCTCAGGAATAACTCCCACACATTTACTCACCTTCTCTCTTTCTTTCCTTCTCTTTCTTTCTTCTCTCTCCCTTAGGTTTAGGAAATTCGTATGGGATATGAGAGAGGGGGTTTAAGCCTCTTATATAGGCTCTAAATTGATGAAAATGGCCCCAGGGCCATGGTATACTTCGGTTATAACCAAATCGGGCTTGTTTCAATCCAACGGAGCACTTCTGGAGGTCCTGTTACTAAATGCGGTCGGACTTAAGCTCTCTAATATCAGATCTAGGTCAAACTAAGTTTTCAATCCGGTCGGATTTCCAGGTCGACCGTGGTGGACTAGCTTCAATTCAACGGTTACTGAAATTCGATCAGGGCTACAAGTGCTTTGACATGTATGGGCCACCTTTCCTGATCCGAGGGTGAATTTGGGTTGGAATCTAACGGTCAGAACGCTTAGAAACATCACGCAAGTGACACGTTCCAGATTACTTAAAATTATATTTAATTTCTTAAAAATCTTCATTTTCTCACTCTCTTCACTCCGGACTCAAGGAAACAGTCCCAGGACATTGTTTGGGCTTGATTTTCGAAGTGATAGTTAAGTCCAACTAGGCGGTCATAGTTGTCTAAGTTCATCACTATCGGACTTTCGACGTGCGGTCCAGGTCTGATACGAAGTTTTCGAATGCTCCCGAGAGCAACTGGGTTTAGAGTTGGATCCCAGATTTTAGGGTAACATAGCGTTAACAATTCTATAGGTTTTGGGTCTTACAGATCGTATTTAAAGTGGTTGGAGATAATTTCACAGGTAACCTAGTTTAGCACTAATTAATTCACGTTAATTTCTAAAGAATTTAGTCCTAATTGATTTCTTTGGCTTTTGAATTGAGTTATGAGAAGTTACCAAAGTGTTATGGTCGACCCATTACCTAAGGACGTCTAACTCCAGGTTGGGAAAAATCCGGGGTGTTACAGGTATGAACCATTGTTTTGTATTCAGCTTTAGCGCTTTATCGGGCCCCAATATTCTACTTCATAATATTCCATGTGACTAGATTTCCTCCTACATGTCCAGAATCCAAACAACTGCATCCATGTGAATACCCTTGGAGAGCTCATAAACTAGCTCACCCCACTCACAGCATAAGATATATCTGGTTGAGTGACAAGTTCCCTAACTAATCTTCTACACCTTCTTGGATCTTCAACTATATCTCCTTGATTGCCAACAGGTTTGTGATTCAAATCCATTGGTGTATGAACTGGCTTAGTACTGAGAAGACGTCTCTGTGAGCAATTCCAGAATGTATTGTCATTCAAATGGATTAATTTCTTCTTTAGATCTGACAACGTCTATAACAAGAAAGTATCAAAGATGATTGAGATCTTTTGTGAGAAAGCCTTTTAAGGTACTTCGTAAGATCCTCAATCCCTCCTATTGTCACTTCTTGCAACAATAATATCATCAACATATATTGCTAAAATAATAAGACCCGAGGTGCCTTTCCATGCATAGATGGAATGGTCAGAATGACTTCAAACAAAGACATAGTTTAATACAACTTCAATAAATTTGTCAAACCATACACATGGTGATTGCTTCAACCCACAAATAGTCTTGCACACTTTACACACCTTGTCTGAATCTCCCCGAGCAACAAATCCAGGTGGTTTCTCTATACAAACCTCCTTAGTGAGATCCCATTAAGAAAGGAATTTTTACATCAAGTTGGAAGATGGGCCAACCATAATTAATGGCCACGGGGAGGATAACATGAATGCAGTTCAACTTGGCAATAGGAGAGAAGGTCTCGGTATAATCAACGTCAAGAGTTTGAGTATATTCCCTAGCAAACCAAATGAACCTTTAAACGTTCAATCGTACCATTAGGATGAAACTTAATGGTGTGCACCCATTTCCTTATGTTCAGTATCTTTCTAATTCAATCCCAAATCAGATAGTTGTGTGAAAGGAGGTCGTAACTGCTATCTATATAAAGGAGCTCAAGTCATCTAGTCTAGTGTGAAGGGCATGTATGTAATGAAGCACCTTGTTCGCATGGGAGCTCTAATCTAATAAGAGTGCCCCAACCCTTCTTTTAAAACAAATATTGTCATTTACGAACTCTCCTAATATGATGCAAGCTAGATAAAGGCTGGCACATATGTCGGCAAATATAGGATCTAAATATTACTGTAAAGAGCATCAAAACTGTAGCTGAGAACACACCAAAAACTACCCAAGTAATTCCTCTTGTAGCTCTCTTATATGCTGGACAAAGACGTCATGCAGCTCTTGCTGAAGAGTTGAAAACTCATTCAGGGAATGGCACTATCACCACTTTGGTGGTTCAGCTTGATGCTTTTCTAACTTGAATCTTGAGGATGCCATTGTCTGCTTTTAGTCATTGATTCTTTTATCCAAATGATCCTGCTATTGGTGCTATCTTAATGCTTCCATTGTATAAGTTTAAATTTTGTATGCCAATTGACATCAAATAAATCTCATAATCAATATAACCAAATATATATCTCATGAATTGGCAGTGCAAAACCTCTTACAAGAGTTCCCTTTCCACCATCCGTAGCTGGTGTGCTACTCGGATGCGCTTTAGCATTTTCCTTGGCTGCTGTTATGACGGGAGGCCCTTCTGCACTCTTAGCAGCAATTGCTAAGTCAGGCTTCACTGCTGCATTCACTTTGATATTTGTTTCTGAGATTGGGGACAAGGTAACAAAACTTCATTTCTTGGATGATTATAGTTTTGTTTTTCTTTTCCTTCTCTTGTTTTTTGTATTCTCGAAAATGGGGGCAAACTCAGGTGACTATCAAAGCATAGTTTGGTAAGTCTTTTCTTTTCTCTCTTTTGCTCTCTTACCTATGATACGACTTGAGAAGTGTGATCTACATGTAAGCTGTTTACTTAATCTGGAATCCTTAACATGGCATGGACGTAGTCAATTTATAAATGTCCATAATACCTCAAACTTATTCAAATATCGAATCCTCAAATCTGCCTTGCTTGAGTCTAAAAATTTCAAAATTTTAATGACCTGTATGCACAATATCCACCAGTACTCATAAAATGTACAAACATTGTGGTGTTAGAGGGCCTTAACTTCAGTTAGACCATAGGTCATCAAGTTTTTTCTTTCTACCTCCACCCACATTTTATTTTTGCCTTCCCCTAGCCTTTTAAGAGCCTTCAACTTGACACAAATGTCCTTGTATTTTAATAAATTGTCATTATCGAAAAGAAAATTTGTGGATGGCTGGATTCTCTGCCTGTTTTGATTAAAGGGGACTATTATTGTTATTCGATTTCTGAAAGACCCCTTCATAGCAGTTTTGGTGAAATTTTGTGAGGTAGCTTAGATTCTTTCATATTTCGTAGTTGGATGGGTTTGCCATATTTATAATGACAATTACAGAGTGAAGAAGTGAGTAACTCAAGTGGTAGGAACCTTGAAGTAGGATTTCTCTGATCACAGATCCATAAACCTCAATGAGGGAAAAATCGCCCTGTGGAATAGTGATCTGATTTCAGTGGTGGATGTCCACATGGGAGTCTATTCGCTCTCTTTGAAATGTCACTTGGTTGGGGAGGAATTCTTGTGGGTGTTAACAATGGTGTATGGATCCAATGATCCTAGATTGAGAAGCGGATTATGAGAAAGTTTGTTGCCTTTGTCAATAGCAATATCCTTTTTGATCTTCCTCTTGATGGGCATTGTTTCACTTGGTGTAATAATCAAGACAGGCTCGTTACGTGTAAACTCGATAGGTTCCTCATCTCTCATGAGTGGGAAAGTCATTTTCAGGGGTGATGCAATTAGTTCTCCCACTGTTGACATCGGATATTGTTCCAATTTGTTTAGAAACTTCAGGCATCAAGTGGCCTGTCTCCCTTTCACTTCCATAACTGGTGGGTAAGGCGTAATAGCTTTGTGGAAATGGTAACAGTGTGGTGGAATGAGCAGGTGATTGAGGGATGGGTGGGATTTCAGATCATGAAGAAACTTCATTATGTTAAATCTTAAGCTGAAAGATTGGAGCAGGTCCACTTTTGGGGCTGATGCTAGAAAAAGGAGGAGCTTCGAAGTATGATTAATGATATTGATAGGGGGTCTTGAGGAAGATAGGATGGTGCTTAGGGAGGTCTCTAAAGCTTAAATACCAAAAGATCCTAAAGAGGAGAGGAGGAAAGCTGGTGCCAAATGCGCGCGCGCACACACACACACACACAGAGAGAGAGAGAGAGAGAGAGAGAGAGAGAGAGAGAGAGAGAGAGAGAGAGAGAGAGAGAGAGAGAGAGCTGGATGGCTTCTTCTTTGCTTTTCTCTAAAAATCTTGGGAGGTTATCAAAGAAATCATGTGTTTTGTGAGGGAATTTCATGATTGGCCATCTTAAGTAAGGGTCTTAATGCCTTCCCTTATAACCTTGAATCCCAAAACAGAAGATGCTTCTAATTTTAAGGATCAACAGGCCGATAAGTTTGGTTGGGGGAGTTTATATGATTCTCGCAAGGATGCTCTCTTTAAGATTGAGAGAGGTCCTTGGGTCGGTGATCTATTCCTTTCAAGGAACTTATGTGGAGGAGAGACAAATTTTAGATAGTATCCTGGTGGCTAACGAAGCTATTGATTCCAGGAAAAGAAGCTTGGAAAAGGGGATTCTTTGCAAACTAGATATGAGAAGAGTTACGATCACGTTGATTGGGGGTTTATGCTGTGTTCGAATTATCTCCGATATTATCGAAATATCTCTGATATTATCTTTATCTCCAACTCAGCGATACCGATAACATTGGTAGCGATACCGATAACATTGGTAGTATCAGAAATTTCAGATGTTAGCAATATATCGCTAGGTATCGCCAATGTGTCAATATCGCTAATGTAATCGCCAATATTTTCAACTATGTAAATTCTAGCCAATGCATCAATATCGCCAATGTATTGCCAATATTTTCGACAATGTAAATTCTACGTAATGCTTATATCATAAGTATATCAACGATATTTCATTAATATCGCCAACATATTAATATCATCAAAATTTTGTTTATTAGAAAAAAATATTTCATTTTTTCCATGGGCACATGGTTTTATGTAGTGTTCAATTTGTCATTGATAATATTGATAATATCTCAATATTATCGATATTGCAATATGAGCGATATTGGGACCACAATCTTCCGCTTCCTTTCCAATTGTTGATGATTTCTTGGTGAAATATCACGTGTTGTTGATATTTTGCAATATTGATGTATGTTTGGATGGTTCAATAGGCCAAGATGGAATGGTTGGACTGATTTCTTACAACATCATATGCTTTTAAGGCCCCGTTAAATGAAAACTTGTTATGTATGCATTCTTTTTGCAAGTTTTTTATTTCTAAATATGCAAATATGTACATTTTAACATCTCCTGAAATTTCGCTGAAAAGTCCTCCGTTTTCCCCATGTTTCTCTGCATTTCCGATTATCAGCGATATCGATATTATTTCCGTTATCCCTGGCCAACGAAACTTATAGCGATACCGAGACTTCGAACACTGTTTATGCTATACACGTTCTTAAAAGGATGGATTTTGGAAATAAACGGCGATTGTGGATCAAGGGATGTATGAGCATGGCACCTTTCTCAATTCTAGTTATTGGCTCACTACCACTATTTCAGAGATCAAGAGGGTTGCAGCAAGGGGTCCTGTTGCTTGTTTAATGATATTGTCATCTTCTCCTTGGGGCTACCAAATGACCCCCACAGTTCAATTATTTTCTTGTCTTTTTTCATTGAACATGGAAATTGTCTGTTTCATGGCAAATTAGTAATTAAGATTGAGAATATTTATAATATACTTCCACTCAGCCTGGACTGAAACCAGTATGACCCGCCCCAGCTCGTTGATCTCAGTCTGTTTTGGTCCCATTTCGGTCCTGTTTTCAGTCTGGTGACTCGTTTTGCTGTACACCAAAACTGAGATGACTCAGCCGAGTCAATTTGGTTTTGAACAATATTTAGACCCATCTGTGGCATAAGACTTTTGCCACATGATTGAGAAGCCAACAGAAATAGCTGGGACAAGGCTATGATGATGATGGTGATGATTATCATCATGATGACTCACAAATAAGCTATTGGCATGCATGCATAAACACAAACCAACTCATATATAGAGTTGAACAATATGTACACCCAGCACTAAACTGACATTACATGTGCAGATCCAAGTTCCTGAAATAGACAAATTTCTGCTACCATATAGATTTTCATAGGCGATGATAGGGATGGATCATGACATTACATTACACCCAGCACAAGTTCATATACTTTTAAAGTGATATAAGTTTACTTATGTGAATTGTTTGTTTGATGATAAGGATGGATCATGGCTTCTATCAATGATTGAATAATCTAGTCTACTAAATTCTGAATGCTTTGATGTTGACACCGGCTGTGTGAATCCAAAATGAATGAACACCAGCAGAATTTTCTTGAAGCCTTTTTTCTTGTAAAATTCGTGAGCGCCTTGACAGTTTAGTTCTTAGATCCTATACTGATACACTTTGAAGTCTCCAAAAAAAAAAAAAAAAAAAAAACGAAGAAGCTTCAATAATGCATTTTCTTTTCTTTTCTTTGGCAGACATTTTTTATTGCTGCATTGTTGGCTATGCAATATGGAAAAGGACTGGTATTGCACTACTTCCATTTATTTATTTTTCTTGCACTCTTTTGAGCAGTTTTTATAGGATTACATTTTGCTAATTCTCAAATTATGCTGCATTTTCTTGCCTTTGTTTATCCACTATTTCTCTATATCTTTGAGCTTGCAATGCACTTACTTGAAGAGGATCAAAAGCTGCTGATTTTTTATTGCTATTATTTGACTAAATGTTTATGTACTGCTGCTGGCCTATATGGACCATCCATTAAATGAAAGGTATTGAAGGGGCTGTTCTTGAGCTTATAATGCATTTATGTGCATACAGATACTGCAATAAGATGAGCCATTAGTTTAGATGGTTATATGAGGATGGCGAGGGTGTACTGAGGACACGTTAACAGGAATGTCCATATTTCTTTACTTGGAGTTGGTTTTCCAAGGCACAGAGGGGGTTGTAAGACCAGCACTGATGGCTGCACACTATGATACTCGAACACTCTGTCCAACAAATCTATGTTGTATCATGTTTGATACTTGAATTTTAGTATAAAATCCATACTCCAGTATCCATTTTTGTTAGCTATCAAAAAAAGGAATACATTAAAATATAAAATATGTAAAGCTTAGATGCTTTGGCAATTGTTTACGCAACTCTATTAAGTGGATCAATTTTTCTATTAATATAAGATCATGTATTTCAATTCTAACTTGCATCAATTATGTGAAGTTTAGAGCATACATTTACCACTGCTAAATAATGACAGAAAATAAGTCCTACAACTGAAGGGTTTGATAGTTGTTGTCAAGTCTATACTATTGTACAACTTCTGATATCTAGCTTGACATAGGTCACATAAGATTCTGTTCTTTTATCACGTTTGTTCTAATCACCAACACTTCGTGAAGATTTAATATTTACGAAGAACATATATTTCAAATCTATGACTGTTTTCGTGTTTTGAATTAAATGAGCAGGTTTTAATGGGATCAATGGGTGCTCTTTCACTTATGACAGTCCTATCTGTGGTAATAGGACGGATATTTCGTTCAGTACCAGCACAGTTTCGAACAAGTAAGTGTGGGATTACTGGTAGGATCTATCACGCTATGCTTATTTTTCCTTCATATGAAATGAATTCATATAATAAACAGGCACCTTAATCATTATTGTCCCTTTCTTTCCTCTTACCTCTTACATTCACTAGCATGATTATCTGTTAGCCCTCCAATGGGATGTTTTGGGTTTTGTATATGCATCAGAATTGGAGTTAATTCGGACCATTCTTGCACTACTTCTATGTTCCACTTGAACTGGAGTCATATACTTCTCTGCTAATGTGGTAATCATGTTTATCTAGTCAAAATCCAAAGCAAGCAATTTTTCTAACTGAATCCAGATCTTTCAGATCTTAGTTGATAAAGTTTTGATTTGAAAAGGGCATGTTTTTCCATCCAAATTTTGCTATCTTTTAGTCCAAAATACACCACTTTTCCATATCTTGATGTATGGCCTCTCTCACAGCTGTGCCCATCGGAGAATATGCAGCGGTAGCTCTTCTTATGTTTTTTGGTTTGAAATCAATAAAAAATGCATGGGAACTTCCATCGGACACGGCTAAGAGCACTAAAGAGAGCCCTGAACTTGGAGAATTGGTTGAAGCTGAGGAGCTTCTGAAGGAAAAGGTCAGCCTTTCTAACTCTTCCTACCATTTCGTTTTACGGGATTTTTATTTTTATTTTGTATGCACGTGCATGTGTGGGTGTTGGTGTGGGTGTGTGTGTAATGATAGAAATATAATTATATGCTAGAAATGTCCTAATGTGGGGGCATTTTCACACTGGGCTTGAGTGGGGTCGCATGTGGGATGTAGGGGCACACTTGGGGTGGGCGGGGCCCATGGGGGATCTCGTGTTCGAGACTCCTCACCGGGGGTGATTAATACACATTTTACATCGGGCTCGAGTGGGGTAGCCTGTGGGATGTGGGGATACACTTGGGGCGGCCCATGTAAGGCGGCACCCATGTGATTGTTAAGGTCCTAACCCATGAGATGTGGGGCCTAGGCTATGAGATAAAGGGATTAATTCGCCATGCTCTAACATTTCGAGCTTTTAGAGCAAGTGGTTAATTGTTCTGCATCGTGTCCTTATGAATTGGTAGTTGTTACAAACACGAAGGTGTGATGCTGGTTGCTGTGGTAGTTTTTGTATCTTTCTAATTGCCTTTCATTCTATGTAATTGTTATGCCTTTTCTTTTCTTCAGTTGAAACAACTCCCAAGTCATAATCGACTTCGGAATATATTGATCTTTTGTAGAATGCATGGTTTTGTGTGTATGATGTTGTAAGATTATTGCAATACATGATTGTGATGTTGTTTGAACATGAAGAGATTTTACAATTTATTGAAGCCGTGGTTAGCTATACTGTCAATGCACTTGAAGCCCTGCAAGTGTCATGTTTGCAATAAATTTATGAGAATCATGACATGGGGAATGTGTTTGATGTTTCCAGGTAGCAAAGAGGCTAACAAATCCACTTGAAATCATCTGGAAGTCTTTCAGTCTCGTGTTCTTTGCTGTAAGCAACCTCTCAAGCAACTCTAGGAAGAAAGTGAATAAACAAAATCGTTCTCTATATGCTATGTAACCATGACAAGGCAGTATGCAATGCTCTGGCTGGATCAGCATGATATTCTTCAATTGAACTAGTATTCCATATAGGTCAGGCCTGCCATCCACTGGTCCAATTGGTCTTCTGATAGGCAATGCTTCAAATTGGCGGTAGACGGAACAATCCCTGTCATCCAATGGATGGACTTTATCCATTGCATATAAACTGATTCGGTCAAGCATTGCCGTTTCTTGTCATAACAAGAGCATTCGGGTCTGTGAACTATTGGAGGTTTTTTATTTTGATGGTGCGACCCAGAAATAACAAGATCTCAAACACTTCAGGAATGGGGTGATCGCTCGATGCTGGCTACAATTGCTCTGGGTGCTGCGCAGGTGTGATTTCGTGAACTTCATGTGAGAAATAATATCGCCTTTTAGTTACAACATCAATATCTGCAATTTCATACGTACTTGTTTCTCTGCAGTCCCCATGGGGCGTAGCTGGTGGCGCCATTGCTGGACACCTGGTAGCAACAACCATTGCAATTCTAGGGGGTGCATTCCTTGCCAATTACATTTCGGAAAAACTGGTGGGGCCTGCAAGACGTATTGTGTTCCTTATTCGTTACAGCTGAACTTACATCTCAATTCTTGTCTGCACTCAAGTATTAACTATGAATTTGTACACGAAATGTCTCATGCATTTGTGAAATTCTTTCTTCTCAACTAGGTTGGCTACTTGGGCGGTGTGCTCTTTCTCCTTTTTGCTGCAGCAACACTCCTAGGAGTTTTCTGAAAGTTCATCAGAGCCCCATTTGCAAGCAGCATCAGCGCGTTCTCCTCCGCAAGATATCCAGAATTGATTTAGGTCCCAACAAAGCAATAAAAGGATTTCAAATTCCTTAAGCATGCTTTTCTTATGTGGAATGTTTTTACAGCTAGTTTTCATTTCCATAGATAGAACTAATTGAGATTTATTTATGTAAGAACAGAGTCACTAGTCATTGATGCAGAATGTATATCATCTTTGCTAGATTCTAGCAACAGATCATCGGACTCTTATCATTTTTGTCATTTTGACACTCCCAGTTTCTTCCCAATCCCAATTTTTCCTTAAATACAAGGATTTTGTTGCCACTGCCATTGCTTATCCGTTATTTGATTCTGCTCTTCCTTTTGAAACCTTTAGGTTATGTTGGGATGCTTCTTTCAAAAATCTTGATTTGGTGAAATCAAGATTAATTTGGCGGTCCTTGCAAAAAATAGCAATCCAACTCTGTTGTGGCCTGCGCAGAGCAGCCATGTTTACTGTGTCCAAACAATAGCCTTCTACGTTGATGTAAGCAACATGTGCACTACAAGCCAGTGCGAAATGTGAGAGGAATTGGCTGGGACATTCCAGCTTTCATGTTGTACATTTCTGTGCAAAAAATGAAAGGAATTGGCTGGAACATCCAGGACTTTGCGTGGTACATTTCTCCATTTACCGTGGATAGAGGTGGTAAATGTGCCAGCTGGGCCTTCTCAAAGCTTGGTTTGATCTTGTGATTATCCTTACCTATTTATACACCAGGAGTCCACAAGGAAATTGGTTTTCCATTAACAATTGTCTCTTTGAATTGCAAAGAAAATCGTTGATTTATAGTGATTTTCCATTGACATTTGTGGATTTTTTTATTTATCTGTAGTTGTAATTATTATACCTTTGAACATTTAGTTAAAGATATAAGGTAACTGTTGTCTTAAAAGAAAATGAGATTTACACTTGCTTTAGTTGTCCACAATGGAATCCTTGTATCCAAAAAGATGAGGTCTAGACACAACTCAAATCAAAATTTTGAAAGTCCAAGCCTACCCCAACCTGGAATGTGATGCTCTAACAACCCCTGCAACCAAGGTGGGCTGGTGATATTTTCCATTATCAGCCTTCCATTATTATTCATGTCCACGCCATGGATTCCTTGTGCCAAAACAGACCATATCCAGACAGCTCAAATCAAAATTTGCAAGTCCAGGCTTGCCCAATCTAGCCTGTGATGGTCTGACCACCCCTGCAACCAAGGTGGCATGGGACCCAGCGTTATTTTCCATTATCAGCCTTTCAAAGAGAGTCGGCAATTATCGTGTTATTTTAGTGACAATATCCAGAGCATGATAAGGGCCATTGGCCCAAGTACATGCTGCTCAATGGCTAAGATTTCAGGTTAGTAATCTCAACCCAGAGTATCTAGGCCTGAAGGCCCAATGGCCCAGCCATATAACAGATCTCCCAACATGCCCTTTAAAGGGGTCAAAACAGGCATCTTCCCTTTTGGGCTTAAAATGTCCTAAATTCGTCCACCGTACACGTGTATCAACCTGGACCATTCAAATTCTGGCCCATTGTAAATGGAGCATGGCTCAAAAATCATCTGGTCTTGTCTGTTGAATTTGGAACAATGGAAACCCAACCATTTCTTTTTCTTTTTCTTTTTTTTTTTTTCTTTTTTTTTTATTTTTTCTCTTTTGAATTATGCACTAATGGTCACCAATTGGATGGTTAGGATTTCTGATTAGTCGTGATTTGAGTCTGCTTCTTGCTCTGTCCACAACTAGACCCTTGATTCAGACAACTTGATTGATATGGATGTGTGTCAGTCACCACAAATTAGAGCCATTGCCACACTCTAATAGACCCCTTTTCAGACAAGCTACATACCATGCTCGCTGCTGGAGAATAACGCAATCTGCTGCTGTTTCAATTTCCACAAGTGGGGCCCACAATTCAGTGATCCTGACGATTGGTCTATTGGATTCCATCATGGATGGGCCAATCCCCAAATATCTTCCAGATCACCAGATCCTATCACCAGAGTTAGGCCTTTTTAGCCCAAACTAGACCTTTGCTGTACATGTCTTTTCAACCATCTATCTTGGAGGGCCAGAAAATGAGATTATCATCATGATCCACAGAAGATTTTTTTGGCACATGCACAAAGGGGTCCAACAGACTAATGGCTTGGATCACTTAAAACAGGGGCTCCACATGTACAAACAGAAAACCCGAGTATAGCGTGCATGAAATTTCCTCTTTCTAAATAGCCTTTCAGCAGTTATGGTTCCCACCACACCTTTTTCAAGGTAGTACTTGGAGGTTCTTGGCTGAAAATGGACTATCGTGTCATCCCTCTTCTAGCCACACGTCTCCCATTCGGCATTGCCATGAAACTATCGAGTGCCACGAGGTAGTTTTCCCGTTGACAGGTTGTACAATTCTGGCCGTCCATCTGTACATGACAAACGAACTTACGAGGGCTCCATGTGTGAGTCGTATGCTCTGTACAGACCGTACGGAAGGTTTTTGTTTGGCCCACATTCTGCCAGAGTATCAGGTCTTTCCTATGCAGAATACGCCGAGTTATTTTGGATGCTGACGGTGTATGATAATCCATAGGCATGCACAGTACTATTATACATTTACATCGTGCATAATAATGTACCTCATCTGAACCGTCCAAATTGGGACCTCTTCGTGGGTGAGGCAGAAACAAAAAGCTAATGATCCTAGTGCTGGCTGAAATGGAAAAAGAAGATTCGACGGTTCAGAAGACAAATGCCAAACGATCATAGATTAGTGTATAAAAAATCAATTTGATTTTGGGTCGTGAATCATATAAAATGGGCCAGAGTTTGAACGGTTGGATCTGATAAATAGATGGCAGGTGCATGGTAACAATGTTCATGAGCATGGATTGTCAAGGTCCGGCTGTATATCGATTGCTGTCTCCCAGTAGGTAGGGTAGACAGGTAAGAGCCGGAGAGAGGACAAGCAAAACCGCCCATTCGGAAGTGGAAATGTGGGACGACGAGTGAATCTCAGACGCTCGTTTGTCTCCATGCGCTTTTTAACCGCTGCGAGCCCGCGCGCACGTGAGAGAATCTGTCTTTATACGGCCGGAGAGGACGCGGATTGCGTTCGACAGCATGAAGTTACTGTGGCTAGGTGGGGCCATTGTGATGTTTTGGAGAAATCCACCCCGTCCATCCTTTTTTTCAGATCATTTTAAGAACTGTAAAATGAAAAGGAGGCAGATCCAACAATCAAGTGAGCCACACAACAAGAAATACAAGAAATAGTGGATAGGGAAATGCCTATAGTTAAAACCTCCCGGGGTCCACATTGATGTTTATGTGCCGTTCAAACCGCTCGTAAGATCATTCTACTAGATTGAATTTAAAAAACAAAAATATTAGCCTCTCCCATAACTTTTTTGTCCCAAAGAATGTTTCAACAGTGGACAGTAAATCGCCGCTATTTTCTGTCATGTGACCCACTTTAGTTTTAGATCTGCCTAATTTTTAGGCTATCATCTAACATAAGCTGAAAAAACAGATGGACGGTGTGGATTTCACGAAAACATCACAGGGGCCCACCTAGTTTACGACCGCGGTAACTTCTTGCGAAAATGTTGCAGAGCAAGGTGATAGTTCACCACCATTTTGCTATCCCCTCACTTATGTGATACACGTATCGAATCATCTGAATCGCGCGAGCCAGGTTCTGCACGTAGACTGATGGAATGATTTCAGCCATCCGATCTTGCATGTTTAATTTTTGCAGCTGAAATTCCAGATTTCGACCGTCAATTTAATACCCGCCAATTGGATAGTTGGAAGGTTCCAACAGTATAGGCTTTTAGGTCATGGTCCATCTAAAGTGGGCCCTACTGTTTGGACTGCGTGGACTCAGATACGAACATGCCACGTGTACATAGTCCCGACTACCACAACTTAAGAAAATGGAATGGAACTATCACTTTAGTCTTCTCCCCGAGAAAGATTCCCCCTTCACCCGCGTGAGAGCGATGGAAGTGTACTAAAACTACATAAATTAAGATTAAATAAATGAAGGTTTTTGCACTAATTTAAGTTGAATTTGAATTTAATAACCCATGACGAAGATTCAGGCACTATCATATGCTAATCATGACATGCCCTTTTGTTTGCTGACACGTGGCGGTCATATTCTTATGCTGTAAAGGCTCCGGGTTTTGAGATAAAACTACTGAGAGGATTCAACTTGTTAGGAACAGGGAACTTCCTTCTTGTGCAATGAGTTTGTACATTTAAGGCCCATTTTCGGTTTATCTAAGCCATTGATATGATGGGTCGCATCATGGATGGACTACAAGCAAGAAGTTTACTCAATTGGTCGAGTCTAACCTTTAGATTGTTAACATGTAAATAGATGGTTACGAAGAGATACAGCAACGGTCCACATTCAAATGAGAAAAAACCAAAGGTTCAATGGTTGGGATTGGTTCTATAAGTCCCTGAATGTAACATTTAATGGATGAAGAAAACCGAAGAATCAATGGCTGGGATTGGACTGTATAAGTGTCTGAATGTAAATAAGAGCACTGTAACTTATAGTGCTCTGAGAGCATCTCTCGTAGAAATAAACTTACAAACCGTACAATATATCAATGTACGGCCAGCGTGAATGGTAGTTTTGCACCGAGTTGAGAACCCCGATCCACTGAGGTGGGTGGTACCCCTGACTGTGGGGCTCACGGTGATGATGTATATGCCTTAAACCCAAACCGTCCAACTATTTTCAAGGCTCATTTTAGGAGATGATTTCGAAAATGAAACTAACTCAAAATTTAGGTGGACCACACCATGAGAAAATAGTAGTGATTATATTTCCACCATTGAAAACTTCATGAATTTCATGAGAATGCTTATTTGCCATCCAACCCAGTGATAATGCCACAAACACTTAGATAAATAGACTAAACAACACAAACCCCCACACACTGATGTTGTAGTGAGATTTCATCACTTATGAATGCTCAAACCCTTAATCAGACGTTGAAACTCCCCCACAATTTACCACTGGAGCAAGAGTAAGACTAAACAAATATCATCTTGATATAAAACTTTTGCAGCCCTCGGATAGCTTTTAATGGCCAATCACCACTATTTCTATACTATGGTTCATCTTGAATTTAAAACTAATTCATTTTCTTTTATCATGCTCTATGATGAACTTTCAATTAGTCACATGCATCACAGTGAGCTCTACAGTAAGGGGTCCATCCACTTCAGTGGATTTGGGTGTGGAGTAGATTAGGTGTGGCTTAAGCCTTACCCAAGACGGTGCCCCACTCACTGTGTGTCCCACCTTGATTTATATGTTCTATACCCACCAACCATCGGTCTCAGCTCAATGCATGTGTTCCATTTCCACAATGTTCATCCATTTTGTGCAATCATTATAAGGCATGAGCCCAAAAATGAAGCCTATTCAACTCTAAGGTGGACCATACCTTATGATATAGTGATGATTGATGATTAATGGGTCATAAAGATTTTGGATTAAGATAATATTTGTAGAGACTTAAAAGAGCTTTAGCACAAGGTTATAAGTTCCAACACACGTTGTAGTGAAATCCCACTGTGACGTGGTGCATATATATGTGGAGTGCAAGTGCATTTTTAACAAAAAAAAAAAAAAGAAAAAGAAAGTGTGAGAGCATGTTTAACAAAAAAATAGAAAGAAGAAAGGGCTTGAGTGCATGTCTAACAAAATAAAAATGAACACAAGATGGTTTATATTTATTTTTCTTTTAATATGAGTTTATTTGATTTTATCACTAAGTTGGATGGCAAATAAACAAAATGGAGACACTCGATGGGCAATGAGATATTTTAATGATGGGTCACTCAATCACCATTATTTCCTATAATATGCTTCACCTTATATTTAGATCTTATTCAATTCTTGTTCACGCCCTAAAATGATTTAGAAAAATAGCGGGATGTCATAGATATACACAAGGGCCGCACCATCTTGGGTGAGGTGGGCTGCACTTAATCTGCTCCTGACCAAAATACTGAGCTGATCTTACTATATTATTTTCCATTTGAGCTGGACCACTCACTACTTCCCTGTTAACCGTCCATTTGATATCTAAAATTACCATTCTTTAAGTTGTACAAAACTCATACAGAACTCTTCCGAATCAGTGTAAATATGTAATCTAAAATGACAAAATGACAAAAATACCCTCCCCATTCCGCATTTCGATTTTTTTCTCCTTCATATTATATACCTGGCGGTTGAAGCTATTTGATACACTGGCGGAGAATGATAGCCATACTCGTGAACTTTGCACTTGTACACTTCGGATATATGTAAATCAAACTAAACCGTCCAACTCATGGGACTCACTGTATATGGCTCACAATCCCATTTGATTGAATGATCTTAACTTTTCGGCCAATTGAAAATTTATTTCGGTATAATATTTTGCATATGAAACCTACGAAGTGGGGAACGTGATGTGGACCATTTAATTTATGTAACACCTATGATGCCAATGCGTTCAACGCCCTTTCCCTTGCATTTTAAAAAGAAGGGATTTTTTACATGAACCGCCTGGCTTTCGGTCTAAGGACTGAAAACTGCCACCTGTAAACTAATGAGAAAATGACCACTGTAGACAAAACCTTTTACCCAGCGGTTTTTATCGCGGAATACAAACTTAAGTTACCAACTTAGACTAGCACGTGCGGACAGCGACTTTGAGGACGAAACTACCCCTCCTTTTCACTGCGAAGACGAGAGCTGACGCTCCTCCAACTGAGAGTTGTACGAACGGCTTAGGAGAGATCAAAGTTACATGGCGCCACAGCTATATGTATTTATAGTATCCACAACGTTCATCCATATTTCAAAATTATTTGGGAGCATTATTCAAAAAAAAATAAATCATATCCATAAATCAATGGACCACACCACAAAGAGCAGCAGGGAAATTGATTTTTACCGTTAAAAAATTTTGTAAGGCCCATCGTAACATTTATTTTCCATCCAATCTATTCATAAGGTCACAAAGGCCTGGATGAAGAGGAAAAACAAATTCCATTATGATCCAAAACTTCTGCAACCCCTAAAAGGGTTTCAATGGTAGACATTCAATTCCCCATTACCTTTTACTGTGTGGTCCACTTGATAGCTAGATCTGTCTGATTTTTCATCTCAAGCCTTAATACGAGTTCACCGAATAGATGGACGGTTTGGATATAACATATACCTCATAATGGGACCCACAAAAATCAGTGGGAATTACAACGGGGAAAGGGAAAAAAAATAAAAAATTTGAAAAAGAAGACAGCAAGTTGGGGTCGACCGGACTATGGCTACGGATTATAACCGTAGCTATAATCCGTAGCCATAACTACAATGCTATGTACTTTTTTTTCTTTTTTCTTTTTTCTTTTTTCTTTTTATTTTTTACATGGAGAACTTTACTGTACCTACATTTTTCTTTAATACATGTTTTTATAAATATGTGTGTGTGTGTGTGTGTGTGTGTGTGTGTGTGTGTGTATAGATATATATAAATTTTTCTCTTTTTTTTTTTTCATTTCTTTCTTTATTCATTTAACAAGAATATCTTCTAAACTAAAATTAGTTACTTGACATACCACATATGATTTTGGGATAGGAGAAGCTATTTTAGCCAACCAACCTAGTTATTTTCTAAGATTCCATCAGGTCAATGGTCGAAAATACATTTTATTCACTTCACGATCACTTTCAATCAATTCATGGTCAAACTAAAAATTGAGCGAGACAAATATGAAATTGAGTGAGTAAATTGAAAATTGAGCAAGACAAGGTATGAATTGAGTGAGGGAAGCTAGAAATTAAGCGAGGTAACATAAGAGTTCAGTGAGGGAATCTAAAAATTGAGCGAGACAACTTAGGATTTGAGCGAGGAAAGCTAGAAATTGAGCGAGGGAACTTAGAAATTGAGCGAGGTTTAGGCTGCGTTGAAATTGAGCGAGGGAACCTTGCTCAAATTCTAAGTTGCCTCGCTGAATTTCTACGTTGCATCACTCAATTACTAGGTTGTCTCGCTCAATTCCTAGGTTCCTTCGCTTAATTTATATATTGTCTCACTGGATTTCTAGCTTCCCTCGCACAATTCCTAGGCTGTCTCGCTCAATTCATATATTTTTCCAGATCATTTTATGGTATGAGACCAAAAATGAGATATATCCAGTTCTCAAGTGTACCATATTATAGGAAATAGTGTTGAATGAGCGTCAACCATTAGAAACCTTTAGGGGGCCCACTGTGATATTTATGAGAAATCCTCCTCGTCTAAGTTCATTCATAGGGTCAAAAAGACCTGGATGAAGAGGGAAAAAATTTTCATAATGATCCAAAACTTCTGTAACCCCTAAAAGGGTTTCAATGGTAGACGTTCAATTTTCCATTGCCTTTTACAGTGTGGTCCAATTGATAGTTAGATCCATCTTATTTTTCGTCGCAAGCCTTAATACGAGCTCGTAAAATATATGGACGGTTTGGATATAACACATACATCATGATGGGACCCATAAAAGTAACATAGGGAAAAAAAAATAAAATTCAGTTTGCCCCGCTCAATTTCTAGTTTGCCCTGCTCAATTTCCAGTTTGCCCCGCTCAATTAGAAATTGAGCGGGGCAAATTGAATTTTTTTTTTCTTTTGTGGGTCCCATCATGATGTATGTGTTATATCCAAACTGTCCATATATGAGCGAGGAAAACTGAAAATTGAGCGGGACAAACTGAAAATTAAGCTAGGCAAACTAGAAATTGAGCGGGGCAAACTGAAAATTGAGCGAGGCAAACTAAAAATTTGGTTATATGTTTAAGTTTAGGTTTAGGTTTAGGTTTAGGTTTAGGTTCTAGGTTCTAGGTTATCAGTTAAAGCTTTAGGAAATCGAGAATAGGTTAAGGTTTAGGTTTAGGGAATCGGGTTCAGGTTTAAGATCGGATTTAGTTTGGGTTTTCAAGTTTAGGTTTAGGTTAAGGAGTTGAGATTAGGATTAGGTGTAGGTTTAGGTTTAAGGATTTGAGAATACATTTAGGTTTTAGGTTTAGGTTTAGGTTTAGGTTTTAGGTTTCGGTTAAGGTTATAGGTTGAGGTTAGGTTTAGGTGTAGGTTATAGGTAATAGCTTTAGGGAATTAAGAATATGTTAAAGTTTAGGTTTAGGAAATTAGGTTCGGGTTCGGGATCGGGTTTAGGTTTGGGTTTTCAAGTTTAGGTTTAGGTTTAGGTTATAGGTTTTGGGATTTGTGAATAGTTTTAGGTTATAAGTATAAGTTTAGGTTACGTTATAAGTTAAGGTTTAGGGATTTGAGTTTAGGTTATACGATTAGGTTTAGGGATTTGAGTTTAGGTTATAGGTTTAGGTTTTGGGATTTGAGAATGGGTTCGGGGTTTAGGTTATAGGTTTTGGTTTCAGTTTAGGTTATAGGTTTTGGGATTTGATAATAGGTTCCGGTTTAGGCTATAGGTTTTGGTTTTGGTTTAGGCTATAGGTTTTGATTTGGGTTTAGGTTATAGGTTTTGGTTTAGGCTATAGGTTTTGATTTAGGTTTAGGTTTAGGTTTAGGTTATAGGTTTTTGGATTTGAGAATGGGTTCGGGTTTAAGTTATAGGTTTTAGGATTTGATAATGGGTTTTGGTTTAGGTTATAGGTTTTGGTTTTGGTTTAGGTTATAGGTTTTGGTTTAGGTTATAGGTTATAGGTTATAGGTTTATGTTAAGGTTTAGGTTTATGTTATAGGTTTTTGGATTTGAGAATGGGTTTGGGTTTAGGTTATAGGTTTTGGTTTTGGTTTAGGTTATAGGTTTTGAGATTTAATAATGGGTTCGGGTTTATGTTTAAGTTTAGGTTTAGGTTATAGGTTTTGGGATTTGGGAATAGTTTTAGGTTATAACTGTAGGTTTAGGTTAGGTTATAGGTTAAGGTTTTGGGATTTAAGAATGGGTTTGGGTTAAGGTTATAGGTTTTGGTTTTGGTTTAGGTTATAGGTTTTGGTATTGGTTTTGGGATTTGAGAATGGGTTCGGGTTTAGGTTATAGGTTTTGGTATTGGTTTAGGTTATAGGTTTTGGTTAAGGTTATAAGTTATAAGTTTAAGTTTAGGTTAAGGTTAGGTTTAGGTTATAGGTTTTGGAATTTGATAATGGGTTCGGGTTTAGGTTATACATTTTGGTTTTGGTTTAAGTTATAGGTTATAGGTTTTGGGATTTGAGAATGGGTTCGGGTTTAGGGTATAGGTTTTGGTTAAGGTTATAGGTTATAGGTTTAGGTTTAGGTTAAGGTTAGGTTTAGCTTATAGGTTTTGGGATTTGATAATGGGTTCGGGTTTAGGTTATAGGTTTTGGTTTTGGTTTAGGTTATAGGTTTAGGTTTAGGTTTAGGTTATAGGTTTTGAGTTTTGAGAATGAGTTTGGGTTTAGGTTATAGGTTTTGGTATTGGTTTAGGTTATAGGTTTTGGTTAAGGTTATAGGTTATAGGTTATAGGTTTAGGTTTAGGTTAAGGTTAGGTTTAGGTTATAGGTTTTGGGATTTGATAATGGGTTCGGGTTTAGGTTATGGGTTTTGATTTTGGTTTAGGTTATAGGTTATAGGTTTATGATAAGGTTTAGGTTTAGGTTTAGGTTATAGGTTTTGGGATTTGAGAATGGGTTCAGGTTTAGGTTATAAGTTTTGGTATTGGTTTAGGTTATAGGTTTTGGTTAAGATTATAGGTTATAGGTTTAGATTTAGGTTAAGATAAGATTTAGGCTATAGGTTTTGGAATTTAATAATGGATTCGGGTTTAGGTTATAGGTTCTGGTTCTGGTTTTGGTTTAGGTTATAAGTTATAGGTTTAGGATAAAGTTTAGGTTTAGGTTTAGGTTATAGGTTTTGGGGTTTGAGAATGGGTTCGGGTTTAGGTAATAAGTTTTGGTTTTAGTTTAGGTTATAGGTTTAGGTCAATTTCATGTTTGTCCTACTCAATTTTCAGTTTGCCCCGCTCAATTTCGAGTTTGCCCCGCTTAATTTTCAGTTTGCCCTGCTCAATTTCCAGTTTGCCCCGCTCAATTTTCAGTTTACCCCACTTAATTTCTAGTTTGCCCCGCTCAATTTCTAGTTTGCCGCGCTCAATTTTCAGTTTGCCCCGCTCAATTTCCATTTTACCCTGCTCAATTTCTAGCTTGCCCCGCTCAATTTCCAGTTTGCCTCGCTCAATTTCTAGTTTGCCCCGCTCAATTTCCAGTTTACCCCACTCAATTGAGCGGGACAAACTATAAATTGAGCGAGGCAAACTAGAAATTGAGTGGGGCAAACTGATTTTTTTTTTTTGCTTTTGTGGGTCCCATCATAATGTATGTGTTATATCATAACCGTCCATATATGAGCGGGAAAAACTAGAAATTGAGCGGGGCAAACTGAAAATTAAGCGGGGCAAACTGGAAATTGAGCGGGGCAAACTGAAAATTAAGCGGGACAAACTAGAAATTGGGCGGGGCAAACTGAAAATTGAGTAGGAAAAATATGAAAGTCCTTAAATAAAAGGTGAAAAAACTAGATATTGACAGTGGGGTCAATTTCATGTTTGCCCCGCTCAATTTTCAGTTTGCCCCGCTCAATTTTCAGTTTGCCCCGCTCATATATGGACGGTTTGGATATAAGATATACATCATGATGGGACCTACAAAAGTAAAAAAAAAAATATTTCAGTTTACCCCGCTCAATTTCTAGTTTGCCCCACTCAATTTCCAGTTTGCCCCGCTCAATTGAGCAGGGCAAACTAGAAATTGAGCGGGGTAAACTGAATTTTTATTTTTATTTTGTTATGTTGCTTTTGTGCGAGGGAAGATAGAAATTCAGTGAGGCAATATATAAATTGAGCGAACAAACCTAAGAATTGAGCGAGGCAACCTAGCAATTGAGCGATGCAACGTAGAAATTCAGCGAGGCAACTTAGGATTTGAGCAAGGGAACCTCGCTCAATTTCATCGTAGCCTAAACCTCGCTCAATTTCTAGCTTCCCTCACTCAATTCATACCTTGTCCTGCTCAATTTTCAATTTACTCACTCAATTTCATATTTGCCTTGCTCAATTTCTAGTTTGACCATGAAGTGATTGAAATTGATCGTGAAGTGAATGAAATGTATTTTTCGACCATCGACCTGATGGAATCTTGAAAAATAACTAGGTTGGTTGGCTAAAATAGCTTCTCCTACCCCAAAATCATATGTGGTACGTCAAGTAACTAATTTTAGTTTAGAATATATTCTTGTTAAATGAATAAAGAAAGAAATGAAAAAAAAAAGGAGAAAAATTTATATTTATATATACACACACACACACACACATATTTATATAAACATGTATTAAAGAAAAATGTAGGTACAATAAAGTTCTCCATGTAAAAAATAAAAAATAAATAAAAAAGATAAAAAAGTGTAGAGCATTATAGTTATGGCTACGGTTATAATCCGTAGCAATAGGCCCAACTCGCTGGCTTCTTTTTCTTTTCTTTTTTTCTTTTCCTTGTTGTAATCCCCACTGATTTTTGGTTTTGAGATTTGAGAATGGGTTCGAGTTTAGGTTACAGGTTTTGGAATTTGAGAATGAGTTCGGGTTTAGGTTATAGGTTTTAGTTTTGGTTTAGGTTATAGGTTTTAGTTTTGGTTTTGGTTATAGGTTTTGGTTTAGGTTTTAGGTTTAGGTTTAGGTTTGGGTTTGGGTTTTGGGATTTGAGAATGGGTTCGGGTTTATGTTATAGCTAGGTTTTGGTTTTGGTTTAGGTTATAGGTTTTGGGATTTGAGAATGGGTTCGAATTTAGGTTGTAGGTTTTGGTTTTGGTTTAGGTTATAGGTTTTGGTTAAGGTTATAGGATATAGGTTTAGGTTTAGGTTATAGGTTTAGGATAAGGTTATAGGTTTTGGGATATGGGAATAGTTTTAGGTTATTAGTATAGGTTTAGGTTCGGTTATCGGTTTTGGGATTTGAGAATGGGTTCGGGTTTAGGTTATAGGTTCTGGGATTTAAGAATGGATTCGGGTTTAGGTTATAGGTTTTGGTTTAGGGATTTAAGTTTAGGTTATAGGTTTAGGTTTAGGTTTTAGGTTTAGGTTTAGGTTTGGGTTTAGGTTTTGGGATTTGAGAATGGGTCCGGGTTTAGGTTACAAGTTTTGGAATTTGAGAACGGGTTCAGGTTTAGGTTATAGGTTTTAGTTTTGGTTTAGGTTATAGGTTTTGGGATTTGAGAATGGGTTCGGGTTTAGGTTATAGGTTTTAGTTTTGGTTTTGGTTATAGGTTTTGGTTTAGGTTTTAGGTTTAGGTTTAGGTTTGGGTTTGGGTTTTGGGATTTGAGAATGGGTTCGGGTTTAGGTCATAGGTTTTGGTTTTGGTTTAGGTTATAGGTTTTCGTTTAGGTTATAGGTTATAGGTTTAGGATAAGGTTTTGGTTTAGGTTATAGGTTTTGGGATTGGAGAATGGGTTCGGTTTTAGGTCTTAGGTTTTGGTTTTGGTTTTGGTTTAGGTCATAGGTTTTAGGACTTGAGAATCGGTTCGGGTTTAGGTTATAGGTTTTGGTTTTGGTTTTAGTTTTGGTTTAGGTTATAGGTTTTGGATTTGAGAATGGGTTCGGGTTTAGGTGATAGGTTTTGGGATTTGAGAATGGGTTCGAGTTTAGGTCATAGGTTTTGGTTTTGGTTTCGGTTTAGGTTATAGGTTTTGGGATTGGAGAATGGGTTCGGGTTTAGGTCTTAAGTTTTGGTTTTGGTTTTGGTTTTGGTTTTGGTTATGGTTTTGGTTTAGGTTATAGGTTAGAGGTTTAGGATAAGGTTTTAGGTTTAGGTTATAGGTTTTTGGAATATTTGAGAATGGGTTTGGGTTTAGGTTATAGGTTTTGGTTATGGTTTTATGGTTTTAGTTTAGGTTATAGGTTTTGGGATTTGAGAATGGGTTCGGGTTTAGGTCTTAGGTCTTGGTTTAGTATTAGGTTTTGGTTTAGGTTATAGGTTATAGGTTTAGGATAATGTTTAGGTTTAGGTTATAGGTTTTTGGATTTGAGAATGGGTTTGAGTTTAGGTTATAGGTTTTGGTTATAGTTTTGGTTTAGGTTATAGGTTTCAGGATTTGAGAATCGGTTCGGATTTAGGTTATAGGTTTTGGTTTTGGTTATAGGTTTTGGATTTTAGAATGGGTTCGGGTTTAGGTTATAGGTTTAGGTTTAGGTTTAGGTTTAGGTTATAGGTTTTGGGATTTGAGAATGGGTTCGGGTTTAGGTCATAGGTTTTGGTTTTGGTTTAGGTTATAGGTTTTGGGATTTGAGAATGGGTTCGGGTTTAGGTCAAAGGTTTTGGAATTTGAGAATGGGTTTGGGTTTAGGTCATAGGTTTTGGTTTCGGTTTAGGTTATAGGTTTTGGGATTGGAGAATGGGTCGGGTTTAGGTCTTAGGTTTTGGTTTTGGTTTTGGTTTTGGTTTAGGTTATAGGTTTTGGTTTAGGTTATAGGTTATAGGTTTAGGATAAGGTTTAGGTTTGTGTAATAGGTTTTAGGATTTGAGAATGGGTTCGGGTTTAGGTTATAGGTTTAAGTTATGGTTTTGGTTTAGGTTATAGGTTTTAGGATTTGATAATGGGTTCGGGTTTAGGTTATAGGTTTTGGTTATGGTTTTGGTTTAGGTTATATGTTATAGGTTTAGGATAAGGTTTAGGCTTAGGTTTTAGGTTTTAGGATTTGAGAATGGGTTCGGGTTTAGGTTATAGGTTTTGGTTATGGTTTTAATTTAGGTGATAGGTTTTGGGATTTGAGAATGGGTTCGGGTTTAGGTCATAGGTTTTGTTTTTGGTTTAGGTTTATAGGTTTTGGGATTTGAGAATGGGTTTGGGTTTAGGTTATAGGTTTTGATTTTAGTTATAGTTTTTTGAGTTTGAGAATCGGTTCGGGTTTAGGTTAAGGGTATGGTACCTGTAAATACAAATATAAACATGGCCTGTCCAAATGGCCAGACCCTTCCAATGCCGTCCATAGTAAATGGATAGCTTCATTATGGTCATAACAGCGGTTCCCACCTTCGAGGGACCCCCGCTCTTCTGGATAGCTCCGACGTACATTCGGGTCTGCTCCATTAATTTCGAGCAAATATATAAACACGGTCTGTCCAAATGGTTAGGCCCTTCCAATATTGTCTATAGAAAATGGACAGCTTCATCATGGTCATAACAGCGGTTCCCACCTTCCAGGGACCCCCGCTCTTCCGGATAGTTCCGACGTACATCCGGGTCTGCTCCATCAATTTCGAGCAAATAATAAACACGGTCTGTCCAAATGGCCAGACCACTCCAATCATGTGCATTCTTGAGCCAAGAGACGTACCAGATGCTTAAATCTGAAATATGCATTTAAACATAAAATAGCATTGGGAATCGCTTCTCAAAATCGCAGATTGTTTTCTTTTGAAACTCGTTCATCTCACCTGAAAACCTGTCACATAATGAATAACTATAACCACAATGATAACTATACATGTGCATTCTTGACAAGAGACGTACCAAATGCTTGAATCTGAAATATGCAGCTCCAATCCTCCCACATGCAACATCCACCTGAAATTCTAATGGTATAGACTTCAACAAAATGTTCAGTTCAAGCTACAGTCCGCATTCCAGTTCAAGTTCAGTTCACAAATGAGTTCCAGTTCACAGATTTGTCTGGAGTTTAGTCTATGAATCAGTTGACAAATTAGATTAGGATCTGCTGCAATCACATGATACAATCCAGTTCACATGAGTGCATGAATCAGTTTAGAAATGAGTGTAAGAAAGAAAAGTAACCATTGATTTGGAAAAAAAACCATTAATATGTATCACTTCACAAAAACCTACAATCCATCACTGCAATCACAGAACAAGTCAATGAATCACTTCACAACCATCCATCGATCTGCATCACTTCACAAGCATGTGCATTAGTTACAAAAGTCTAGGATCTGTTGCAATAAGGAAAAGTCAATCAGTTACACAAATGAGTTGATGAATCAGGCTATAAATGAGTGCATGAAGCCCAAGAACCCATTCTCAAATTCCAAAACCAATAACCTAACCCAAACCCATTCTCAAATCCCAAAATCTATAACTTAAACCTAAACCTTATCCTAAACCTATAACCTATAACCTAAACCTAAACCTAAACCTTATCCTAAACCTATAACCTATAACCTAGACCAAAACCTATAACCTAAACCAAAACCAAAACCTATAAGCTAAACCCAAGCCCATTCTCAAATCCCCAAACCTATAACCTAAATCGAAACCCAAACCTATAACATAAACCCGAACCCATTCTCAAATCCCAAAACCTATAACCTAAACCAAAACCAAACCTATAACATAAACCCGAACCCATTCTCAAATCCCAAAACCTATGACCTAAACCAAAACTAAAACCTATAACCTAAACCCAAACCCATTCTTAAATTCCAAAACCTGTAACCTAAACCCGAACCCATTCTCAAATCCCAAAACTCAAACCCAAACCTAAACCTAAACCTATAACCTAAACCAAAACCAAAACCTATAGCCTAAACCCAAATCCATTCTCAAATCCCAGAACCTATAACCTAAACCAAAACCTATAACCTAAACCCGAACCCATTCTCAAATCCCAAAACCTATAACCTAAATCAAAACTAAAACCTATAACCTAAACCCAAATTCATTCTTAAATTTCAAAACCTATAACCTAAAGCCGAACCCATTCTCAAATCTCAAAACTCAAACCCAAACCTAAACCTAAACCTAAACCTATAACCTAAACCTAAACCAAAACCTATAACCTAAACCCAAATCCATTCTCAAATCTCAGAACCTATAACCTAAACCAAAACCTATAACCTAAACCTGAACCCATTCTCAAATCCCAAAACCTATAACCTAAACCAAAACCAAACCTATAACATAAACCCAAACCCATTCTCAAATCCCAAAACTTATTACCTAAACCAAAACTAAAACCTATAACCTAAATCCGAACCCATTCTTAAATTCTAAAACCTGTGACCTAAACCCGAACCCATTCTCAAATCCCAAAACTCAAACCCAAACCTAAACCTAAACCTATAACCTAAACCAAAACCAAAACCTATAACCTAAACCCAAATCCATTCGCAAATCCCATAACCTATAACCTAAACCAAAACCTATAACCTAAACCCGAACCCATTCTCAAATTCTAAAACCTATAACCTAACCTAAACCTATACTTATAACCTAAAACTATTCCTAAATTCCAAAACCTATAACCTAAACCAAAACCAAAACCTATAACCTAACCCGAACCCATTCTGAAATCCCAAAACCTATAACTTAAACCTAAACCTAAACCTTATCCTAAACCTATAATCTATAACCTAGACCAAAACCTATAACCTAAACCAAAACCAAAACTTATAACCTAAACCCAAACCCATTCTCAAATCTCAAAACCTATAACCTAAATCGAAACCCAAACCTATAACATAAACCCGAACCCATTCTCAAATCCCAAAACCTATAACCTAAACCTAAACCTAAACCTTATCCTAAACCTATAACCTATAACCTAAACCAAAACCAAAACCTAAACCTAACCCGAACCCATTCTCAAATCCCAAAACCTATAACCTAAACCTAAACCTAAACCTTATCCTAAACCTATAATCTATAACCTAAATCTAAACCTATAACCTAAACTCAAATCTCAGCGGGGATTACAACAGGGAAAAGGAAAAAAAAATAAATGAAAAAGAAGCCAGCGAGTTGAGGTCGACCGGGTCAATGCAATGCACTTTTTTTTTTTTTAGGAATTATCCCGAACCCGAACCTGATTTCCTAAACCTAAACTTTAACCTATTCTCAATTCCCTAAAACTATTACCTATAACCTACACCTAAACCTAACCTAAACCTATAACCTTAACCTAAACTCAAAACCTAAACCTAAACCTAACACCTAAATGTATTCTCAAATCCTTAAACCTAAACCTACACATAATCCTAATCTCAACTCCTTAACCTAAACCTAAACTTGAAAACCCAAACTAAACCCGATCTCAAACCTGAACCGAATTCCCTAAACCTAAACCTTAACCTATTCTCAATTCCCTAAAGCTTTAACCTATAACCTAGAACCTATAACCTAAACCTAAACCTAAACTTAAACCTAAACCAAAACATATAACCAAATTTTCAGTTTGTCCTGCTCAATTTCCAGTTTGCCTCGCTCATATATGAACGGTTTGGATATAACACATACATCATGATGGGACCCATAAAAGAAAAAAAAAATTTCAGTTTGAGCAGGGTAAACTGGAAATTGAGCGGGACAAACTGAAAATTGAGCGGGGTAAATTGAAAATTGAGCGGGACAAACTGAAAATTGAGCGGGGTAAATTGGAAATTGAGCGGGGCAAATTAGAAATTGAGCGGGATAAACTGAAAATTGAGCGAGGTAAACAGAAATTGAGCGGGGCAAACTGGAATTTGAGCGGGGTAAATTGAAAATTGAGCGGGACAAACTGAAAATTGAGTGGGGCAAACTAAAAATTAAACGGGGCAAACTGAAAATTAAGCGTGGAAAACTGGAAATTGAGCGGGGCAAATTGGAAATTCAGCGGGGCAAACTGAGCGGGGCAAATTGAGCGGGGCAAACTGAAAATTGAGCGGGATAAACTGGAAATTGAGGGGGGTAAACTGAAAATTCAGCGGGGCAAACTGGAAATTAAGCGGGGCAAACTGGAAATTGAGTGGGGTAAACGCTCAATTGAACGGGGTAAACTGGAAATTGAAATTGAACGGGCAAACTGAAAATTGAGCGCGGCAAACTGAAAATTGAGCGGGGCAAACTAGAAATTGAACTGGGCAAACTGAATTTTTATTTTATTTTTGCTATGCTACTTTTGTGGGTCCCATCATGATGTATGTGTTATATCCAAACTGTCCATATATTTTACGAGCTCATATTAAGGCTTGAGATGAAAAATAAGATAGATCTAACTATCAAGTGGACCACACTGTAAAAGGCAACCTAGGATTTGAGCGAGGCGTGGGAAGCTACAAATTGTGCGAGGGAACCTAGAAATTGAGAGAGGCAACCTACGAATTGAGCGAAGAAAATAGAAATTGAGCGAGGCAACCTAGGATTTGAGCGAGGGAACATCGAAATTGGAGCGTGGCAACTTAGGAATTGAGCGAGGGAAGCTGAAAATTTAGCGAGGCGAGCGAGGCAACATAGAAATTGGAGCGAGGATTGAGCAATGGAACCTATAAATTGATCGAGGCAACCTAGGAGTTGAGCAAGGCAATAAAAAAAATTCAACGAAGCAACCGAGAAATTGAGCAAGGAAAACATCAATTTAAGCGAGGCAAGCTTGAAATTAGGTGAGGCTAACATGAATTGGAATGAACTTTAAATGTAATTGACCTAGCCTAATAATTTGCTTTGTTGAATTTGATTGATCAGTTAATGAAATTGACCGAGATTTACATGAAATTCTCTTCGATGAATTTGATCGAGCAATTAATGAAATTAACCGAGCAGTTCATAAATTTTTCAGTACGCACTTATAGTGTCGAGTTAACTAAGTTTGGCACACCCAGATCCATAGCTCAATTGGCAGACTGAGTAGAGATACCTCATGTCAACACTTGAGGTCCTGGTATCGATTCCTAGCGGGGGTGGCTAACATGGAGTGTGTGTGTATTGACATGGGGGTGTACTAACAAGCTAACCTAAAAAAACTTTTTTTAAAAAATTAATAGTAAAATATTGAAAAAATTAAAAATATTGAGTTGGGCCTACCTTGAATGTATGTGGACTATCCATGACGTTCATCCATTTTTCCATCTAAAGCAAGGGTTTCAGCCCAAAATGGTGGCATATTGAAATATCAAGTGGATCACACCACAGGAAACATTGTTTCCACCATGGAAACGTTGTTATGCCCCTACAATGATGTTTTACTTGTAATCCATCATGTTCATAGGATGATTTTCGCATGGATGAATAGAAAACCAAGATGGGAGCTTCATTCGGCATTTCAATGGCCCACAAAAAATTTATGCCGTTTAGGTAAATGTATATCATACCTGTCATGCGTATTGTCTTTCGTGGAGGGAACATTTTCAGAAAAAATGAGATAATGTTGATTAGGGGTGTACATCGAGTCAAACCGAGTAAAGCCGGCCTCATGTCGACTTGGCTCGGCCACTGGCTGACCTCAGCTCGAACTCGGCTAGGCTCGGTCCTTGAGCTTGACTGGCCATCTCAGCTTGGTTTAGTCAGCAGCTCGAGCCGAGTTCGCCATTGAGGCATTTTCACAAACACCTGAGTTGCAACTTCAAAATCCCACTATTTTACAAACAAATGTAATTGTTTTATAGGTATTTTTTCAAATACCTTCTAAGCAATATAAAAACTAAGAAAAACAAAGAGAAAAAAGGTATTTGTTTCATGTACATACTTTTCTTGCCACTGGCCACATTTCGTTGAGTCATTTTATCAGACAGTTGGTGAGCAACATCAATGGCAGAGTAACTGCTTCATTGAACTGGTCCGATTCGAGCTGGATTCTATCCAAGTTGAGTTGAGCTGAGGCTTGCTCGAACTCATTTTCGAGCTCAAAAAATCAGCTCAACTCAGCTTGAACTTAGCTTTGAACCGAGTTGAATCAAGCTTTTTCAACTCGAGTCGAGCGAGCTAACCGACCTAGCTCGGTTCGTGTACACCCCTAATGTTGATGAATAGAGAGGGTGGGATCCAGCTAGAGCGTGGTGCGATCCAAGCAACAGATGTAGCGGTCGAGTTTTCGTCCTTGTTTTTTAAAAAATGGAGCGAGAGAAGTGAGGGAGAGGAAAAGCAACGGCAGTAAAAGGAGGGGTAGTTTCGTCTTCAAAGTCGCTGTCCGCACGTGCTAGTCTAAGTTGGTAACTTAAGTTTGTATTCCGCAATAAAAACCGCTGGGTAAAAGGTTTTGTCTACAGTGGTCATTTTCTCTAAACTAATTTTCCAATACCATAGTCTTTACACGCGGGTTCTTCGTTTACTGTGAAACACGGGTCGCTTTGGTGGACCCACTGTCATTTTGAGACAAATCCAGACCCTTCACTAGTTCCCCATGTTATGTTAGGTGGTGGATACAAAGTTGAGGTAGATCCCATGCTCTAGTTGGCCAATTGCAAAAGTTCAATAAATTCTTCAGTGACCACCATTGATGATATTTAAGAGAAATTTACCCCATTTACAAGTCTGGCCATGTGATTTTACGTGGTGGATTGAAAGATAAGGTAAATCCAAAGCTCAAGTGGACCACTCCACAAGAAATAATAGGTTGAATGCCTACTATTAAAAACCTTTTATGACCACACTTACATATGGTGTGGGTCACTTGAGCTTTGGATATGCCTCATTTTTTGGCATATGTCATAAAATATTTAGATATGTTACATACATCACTATGGACACCAGAGATTTAAATAAGCCTATTATGAACTAAGTTTCAGGGTGGTAATGGGCATTACTTACCCAAAATACAATAATGAGTTATTTAATGGTATTGACTTATTCTTTCCCGGAATTGAAAATTCAAACTCCAGATCAAAGTTAAGGCAGGTGAGACGGTAGGTAGTGCTGCATATTGATGGCATGCCCTTTGTACCGCGGTGGGGTCATAAAAATTTTAAGTCAGGGCGAAAATATAGTTGTCACATTTAGTTCATTGAGAAATAATATTTCAAATGGTTCGGAATGTCATTTCAACGGTTTGAATGGGCTACAAACATAAAAAAAAAAATGGACCATTAATAATTTCAATGGTGGTAAGCCACCAACTCACTTTTTCATATCGTGGGACCCACCTATCCATTGGATCCATTTGAATTTTGGGACCATATCCTAAAATGAGATGAGAAAAATGATGGATGGATCAGATTTCCTACAAGCATCACGAAAGTAGATCCTACCTAACTAAGGTTTTTTAAGCAGGTTGCAAAGTTTTCCATATAAAAAAGAGAGATGGATAACTGTTTCAGTAGGAAAATACTTTGGTAAAATACTTTAACGTATGCCAAAGTAGTAATGAGCGGTTTTAGGACCAACGGTGAAAATAATCGGCAGTTTCAAATATATATATATATATATATATATAATCTGAGTACTCTCTGTATTCTCTTATGTGCTTGGTACCATTGGATTGCTATCCTAGATCTAGATTTATGTGATTCCACAGGTCAAAAATCCCCAACAACTAGTATCAGAGTGAAGTTGGGACACAGATCTGAATCGGAGGGATTAGTAATAATGGCGAGCGCTAAATATGAGATTGAAAAGTACTCAGGAAAAAATAATTGTTGAGGAGAAGAGGTCACGTAGCTATCTGTATGAGATTGAGAAGACAGGACCATATTGAGAAGCCTTCAATCTTCAAGTTTTCATGTTACTTGACCGGTCGTGGGAGGTGCTCGATCGGTCGTATGTTCGAATCCTGGCACGACTCGAAGTCCAGCGAGTTGTGCTGTTTTTTTTTTTAGTCTAGGACTAGTCCTGGAATTTTCAGGACCAGTCTTAGGGGTCTGGGACCAGTTGTAGGAGGGCTACGACCGGTCATATGAGGGCTAGGACCGGTCCTAGGATAGCTAGGACCGGTCGTAAGTTACGCAGTTTGTTTCGCGATTTTGCGCAAAACTTAGGATTTGAGTCCTTTTGCAACTGGGATGCGGAAGGGAAGTTGCTTAAACTATAAATAGATGTTCCTATGGCTTTTCTATGTATGACAAAAGATTTCTAAAGGGGTATTAGGGTTTCTAAAGGGTGTAACAAGGGTGAGATTCGAGGTTGTTCGAATCGGGTAAGTCATCTCCCTTTGTAATTGATGCTTTCATAGTGGAGATCTGTTGCTTTGTGCCATTATTTTTTTCCGAAAGGGTTTTTCACGTTAAATCTGGGTGTTCTCTGTGTTCTCTTGTGTGCTTGGTGCCATTGGATTGCTATCCTAGATCTAGATCTGTGTGATTCCGCAGGTTCAAAATCCCCAACAACTGGTATCAGAGCTATAGTTGGGGTACAGATCTGAATCTGAGGGATTAGTAATAATGGCGAGTGCCAGGTATGAGTTTGAGAAGTATTAAGGAAAAAATAATTTTGAGTTATGGAAGGTTAAGATGATTAGCCTGTTAACCAAGCAAGGTGAAGATGGTGCTCTTGAGAAGCGGAAGTCTACCATGAAAAATGATGAATGGAATACTCTTGATAGAAAGTTTTTTCATCGATCTGTTTATGTCTCACGGATGGGAAGCACTTCAAAAGGTGGAGCTACGGTGGATGTAGCGGATTCTACCTCTACACGTGTGTGGCATGTTGGACATTGCTACATGAGCAGGCAGGGTAGGAAGGCTGAATCGTGCGGACAGGGATACGGAGCAGGTGGAGCAGCCACCTGTGTGAAGAATCACACGACATGATCATAGGATATCGACGAGGTACATGGACGACTCCAATATCGCAAGAGATTCATCTTCTATTCAGATGGCTCTAGGTGAGCCTGGTGCTGAAAACTGAAAGGTGACTGTGGGTGATATGATGGATTCGTTGTACTAGACCGACATATGGGAGCGGGTGGAGCTTCCAGTGAGCCGAAAAGTGGTTGGATGTAGGTGGATCTTTAGCAGGATACAACATAGATAAAAATCGAGGTTGGTGATGATGAGTTATGTTCAGGGAGAAGGGATCGGCTTCTCAGAGATATTCGCGCCGACGATATAGCAGGTGTCTATTAGATCAGTGATTGACGCTAGTTGGCCAATGTGATCTTAAGCTGGAAGGAAGGATGTGGAGTCTACACTTTTACAAGAAAAAGTGAAGAGCAGATCTATATGAAGCAACCAGAGCGGTTCGAAGTTAAAGGGGCTGGGAAAAAGACTTTGCAGGAGGTCGTTGTTCGGCCTGTCGCCTAGGCAGTGGTTTGATTCCTTCATGGTGGGTCAGGTATTATATGTTGATGACATGTGGATCGCCAATTATGACATGTCTGAATGTACTGAAGACTCGGGACATCTAGGATGAAGGATCGGGGAGTCTGCAAAGATGGTTCTCGGCGTCGAGACTGAAGGAGGAGTAAACTTTAGTAATCACAGGAGGAATACCATGTGTGTAGGTATTGATCTAGGATGTGATGGGTCATGTAAAGCTGGAGAGCGTTTCCTACGTTTCTCTCCTCAAAATTTTATCTGGATTTGTCCCAAACAGATGAGGAAAAGCAGGATATCTCATGAGCCTTATTCGAATGCGCTGGGCAGTGTATGCCATGGTCTGGTTTAGACCGGTTATTTCACAGGCTATCAGTGTTGTGAGTAAGTACCCCGGCAAGCAATATTGGGTAGCGGTGAGATGGTAAGAAGACTACGTTTTTTTCTTTTGAGAACACAGGAACAAGGATGGTTGGGCACGTGGATTCTGATCTGACGGACATGCTCTCCTAGATTGTTCCTGTAAAAAAGTTCAAGTTCTGTGTAACTTCTCTGGGCTTGGCGATGGCGGAAAAGAAAGACGGAGTGTGCATAAGGAGCTATGATGAGATGCAGAAATAAGAGAAGAGGTCACGTAGTTATAAGGTTGAAGAATGAAGATTTGGTGAAAATTGTTGAGGAGAAGTATTCAATCTTCAAGTTTTCATATTGCTCGACCGGTCGTGGGGGAGCCACGACCAGTCGTGGGAGGTGCTCGACCGGTCGTAGGTTCGAGCCCTGATACGACTCGAAGTCCAGCGAGCCACGACCAGTCGTGGTAGGTGCTCGACTGATCGTAGGTTCGAGCCCTGGCACGACTCGAAGTCCAGCAAGTTGTGCTGTTTTTTTTTCCAGTGTAGGACCAGTCCTTAAATTTTCAGGACCAGTCTTATGGGTCTAGGACCGGTCGTAGGAGGGCTAGGACCGGTCGTAGGATAGTTAGGACCGGTCGTAGGTTACGCAGTTTGTTCTGCAATTTTGCGTGAAACTGCGAATTTGAGTCCTTTCGCAACTGGGATGCGGAAGGAAAGTTACCTAAACTATAAATAGGTGTTCCTAGGGCTTTTCTATGTATGACAAAAGCTTTCTAAAGGGCTTCTAGGGTTTCTAAAGGGTGTAGCAAGGGTGATATTCGAGGTTGTTCGAATCGGGTAAGTCCTCTCCCTTTGTAATTGATGCTTTTATAGTGGAGATCTGTCGCTTTGTGCCGTAGTTTTTTCTTGAAAAGGTTTTCCACGTTAAATCTGGGTGTTCTCCGTATTCTCTTGTGTGCTTAATGCCATTAGATTGCTATCCTAGATCTAGATTTGTGTGATTCCGCATGTCAAAATCCCCAACAATATATATATATATATATATATATATATATATATATATATATATATATATATATATATATATATATATAGTTTTTATTTTTGTCCATGTACCAAAATAAAGGCGGCTTATGGAAAAATTCCTTAAAAGAACTGCTGCATGGTGATGCATGCACGAGGAATTATACTATCCGTCGTATCTTTGTATAGTAACACATGTTTTGAGATCTGACAAGTAGGGCCCATGGTTCAATCATCCAGACCGTTGGTCTTTTTACTACTACTGTGGATGACGAATGATCCAAAAATATCCTGAATCGGAAGTTCCCACGGACCAAGATTAAAACATTTCAGTTGATGTACAACACTGATGTATTTCTATATATGTGTGTGTGTCCACAAATCTGAACGATAAGATTTCCCTATCAAGAATATTTCTCAGGTACAGACCATCCGCATGTATCAAAAAATTCCTCCAATAAGAACCGCTCTGAAAGGAACTGTTGGCCTTATCATAACCATCCATTAAGTCAAGCCCAATCTTCTTGTTCAACAATGCAAAATTCACAGCAATCGGACAATGTAAACATCCACGACTGCATTTATCTTCTGCAGACGATCTTATCCATCCATTCCTAGGATGGCGATGATTGGATATATGGATCATCCAATCAGGATGATTTTTGGCAGCAAGACTGCGAGGATGGACCGGAGGACCTGATTGGAGGTCCAGATGGGTGATGCAGATGCGAAAGTGTCCAAATGCAACTATGTGAATGAGAAGGTTGCCATACACATCCGACTGATATAATACTTGTGGTGACTAACTTCTAAACTACACCTACAAGCCAATCCTGGCCAGTGATATTTGCCGGGAAAATAATTCTACGAGAAATGGTGGGTCACCTAGTGATGATCCGAACCGTTGTTCTGGTGAGTGACCTAGTAGATAGGCCATAGCCCAAAAGGAATGGGATGGGACTATGTTAGCCATCCAATCAACGTCCTGCAAAAGGAACGGTTCCAATCACTGCAATCTTTTTTCATAAAACCCTGAGAATCGAAGAAGGCCATTTTCTTCAATTTTCAAGCCTGGTTTTTTATCACACGAAAAAATTCAGATATTGTTTGGTAATATCTTTAGAATGGTGTGGAATTTCATTAATTTTAAAGAGAAAATAATACAGGCACACCGGATCGCATTTATATATTCTGCTGTCGCTGGTTTCTCTCTCTGTTTGCTTCTTTCAATAAAGGAGTGGTTAATAACTTAATAAAAAAGCTGTGGGAAGGAACGAAGATGGGTTATCGTGGGCCATACATGTGGTGCCCACCTGTCGTCTGATAGGCCAACATGTCACGCAAAACGGCTGCCACGTTGGCACACCTTACGATGATGAGGGGATGACGCGTGCCTCCCCTTCTTGGTTTGGATTCTTTTTATGCATTGAAAATCCCTCATCTAGTCTCTAGCGGACGCCGATTGAGTACCGAGTAACTCAGCGTACTGAGTAAATTCCGTGGGGCCCACCGTAATGTATGTGAATTATCTACACCGTCCATCCGTTTTACCAGATTGTTTCAGGCTATGATATTGAAAATTGAAGCATGTCCAAAACTTGAGTGGACTGCACCACAGGAAACAGTGTGAATTGAATGCCTACCGTTGAAAACTTATGGGAGGCCGCAAAAGTTTTTGGATCGAGCTGATATTTGTGTTTTTCCTTCATCCATGTCTGTGTGACTTCATAAACAGGTTGGATGACAAATAAACACCAACGGGAGCTCTATGAAGGTTTCAATGTTGGGGTCCATAAAATGATCTGTTAAAACAGATGAACGGTGTGGATATGACACATACATCACGGAGGGTCCCACAGTTTACACGGTAAGCGTACTGAGTTACTCAGTACGCAATCCGAACTCCTCTCTGGTATATACCATCGACTGGGTCCGCCCCTCTACAACAATAGTAGAATAAGCTCATTCTACAATGCGAGCGTGGGGCCCATCTTTGTGTATTCATGACGTCCAATCCGTCCATCATGCGTGCTCCCCTATTTTCTATATAGATCCAAAATATCAGGCCGATTGAAAATAATTCGGGCTACATCATGTAAATTCATGCCTACAACCGATAAAATCACGTTTGCGGTCCACCTGAGTTTTAAAATACCTTTATTCCTGATTTTACATTCATACTGGTGAGGTTCATCTTATGAATGGATTAGATGGTATATAAATAAACAATTTGGGCCCATAAACAATCTGGAATTTTTTAGTGGGGAGTGTACCATCCACCGTCCCCTGTGGCGTGACCCACCTTTTTTTTTTTTTTCCAGATAGGGCTGATTTTTCCTTTGTACGATCTAAACTTGAGGACGCACCTTTTGGACGGACGGATGGATTGGATGTGGGCCGTACGTCATAATGGGCCCACACACCGCACTGCAGAATATGCTTCTCAGTCGTATAGCATGCGGTATGCACTTTCTGAGTAACTAACATAGGAACCATTTGTACACTGGCAGGCGTTTGGACCCGTATTTCGCAACTCCCCATTAGGACACGTGGCAGACATGTACAGGAGGAGGTGGCATGTGCGTAGTGAACAATCCTAGTACCTGCCTTGTCTGAGGTAAAAACAAGAGTGGTACTAGCTTTTGGCAAATTGATTTGATTGAGCAATTTGGATCGTCGATTGATTTTGTTGTTATTAATATTTTTTTTTCTTTGCTTTTTTGCGGTGATCATTATGTGGTGTGGCCCACTGGATAAGAGGTGGGTGGAATCGCTGGGCGTGGGGCCCACTTTGATATATGTGTCTTATATCCATGTCGTACATTCGTTTTGAAAACTCATTTCAGGGCATTATTGAAAAAATGAAGTAATCTAAATCTTAGGTGGACCATAATGCAGGAAACAGCGGTAATCGACCATTAAAAACTTCTGGTGGGCCATAAAATTTTTGGATCAAGCTGATATGGTGTGGATGTAAGGTACATAGGTGACAGTGGGCCCACAGGGATCCACGCAAACCGCGGCCTCTGGATCTACTCCTGCGGCTGCACTAAGCCGTGAGCAATTATCACGCTGTTAAAACAGAGTGGCTGTGAATGACAGTCTAATTGATTTGCAGTTGCAGGGAGTTATTTGACACTCTGGCAGAGTACGGACGCTACACACTCCTCTATTAAGAAAATGCATACGTGGCATGCATTAACTGTATTGAAGCCGGTTAAATTGTAGAATCCATTGTAAATCATTCATATGCCCAAAATAAGATTGGTTGAAAAATCCTGACCGCTGATTCATGGACACTAATTGGTGGAAATAGAACTGTTGAATATTTTCATTTCTAACCGTCCAATAAATATCCACCAATCCGATAGATTAATGGTCATATAAAATCTAATTTTGGTCCATGATCCATCTGAACTGGGCCCCATAACTTGAACAGTTCAAATCCAATCACTAGTAAGCCACGTACACAATTCCTTAGTAACTCTTAAGTGCCAGCACAGCATTCAATCACACCCTGCAAGAGCATGAAAGCTTATGAGAAATTTCCAACTGTTCGACCAGTATATGGCCCGCAACCTTTTTAAGCCCACTCGCTTTTTACCTTCCACGAATACTCCCCAGCTGTACGGTCCCATTTCTCAGGTCGAAAATGCCCCTGCTTTCCTTCCTGAGGCGGATCGCCTGGTGCTCGAAGACGAGCGCTTACGCTCCTCGAACTCCGAGTTGTACGAACGGTTCAAAAGATATCAACGTTGCATGGGCCCCACAGTTATGTATTTATTATATCCACAACGTTCATCCGTATTTCGAGATCATTTCGGAGCATTATCAAAAACAAAAAATTATACCCAAAGATCAACTGGACCACACCACAACGAGCAGCGGGAAAATAGACTGTTAAAAATTTTATAGGGCCCAAAATAACATATATTTTTCATCTAATATATTCATAAGGTTACAAAGACCTAAATGAAGAGGAAAAATAAATTTCATAATGATCCAAAACTTCTATCACCCATGAAAGGATTTCAATGGTAGACGTTCAATCCTTACGGTGTGGTCCACTTGAAAGTTAGATCTGACTTATTTTTCTTCTCAAGCCTTAATATGAGTTCGCCAAATAGATGGACGGTTTAGATATAACACATACATCAGAATGGGACTCATAAACAGCGATAAAATTACAACAGGAAAAAAAAAAAAACTTGCCTGCCCGGTCGATCGAGTCGTCGACCCTGACTCGCTGTCCCACTCACCCGGTCGACCGGGTTTGTACCCGATCAACCCCAACTTGCTGTTCTACTTTTGTACTTTATTTTTATTTTTTATTTTTTTTGGAGAAAACTTTTTCTCCCTTTCCATTTTCTCAAATAGATAATTATGTAAATATGTATATATAAGTATATAAAAATATTTTTCTCTCTTAATTTATTTCTATGTCTATTTATTTAACAAGTATATCTCCTAAACTACAATGAGTTACTTAACGTACCATATATGATTTTGGAGTAGGAGAAGCTAATTTAGCCAACCAACAGTGTAATTTTCTAAGATTCCATCGAGTCGATGGTTAAAAATCCAATTCACGGTCAATTCACTTCACTTCACAGCCATTTCCACGCACTTCGCGATCATTTCACTTCACTTCACCATCATTTCTATGCATTTCAGGGTCATTCCCGGTGATTCCGTGTTGATTCACGGTCAATTCGACGCACTTCACGGTCAATTCACTTCACGGCCATTTCCACACACTTCGAGGTCAATTCACTTCACTTTACCGTCATTTCCATGCATTTCACGGTCATTCTCGGTGATTCCGTGTTGATTCACGGTCAATTCGACGCACTTCACGGTCAATTCACTTCACTACACGACCATTTTCACGTATTTTGCGGTCATTTTACTTAACTTCACCGTCATTTCCATGCATTTCACGGTCATTCCCAGCGATTCCTTGTTGATTCACGGTCAAATCGACGCACTTCACGGTCAATTCACTTCACTCCACGGCCATTTTCACGCACTTCACGGTCATTTCACTTCACTTCACCGTCATTTCCATGCATTTCACGATCATTCCCGGTGATTCCGTGTTGATTCACGGTCAATTCGACGCACTTCACGGTCAATTCACTTCACTTCACTTCACGGTCATTTCCACGCACTTCGTGGTCATTTCACTTAACTTCACCGTCATTTCCATGCATTTCACGGTCATTCCCGACGATTCCGTGTTAATTTACGATCAAATCAACGCACTTCACGGTCAATTCACTTCACTTCACGGCCATTTCCACGCACTTCGCGGTCATTTCACTTCACTTCACTGTCATTTCCATGCATTTCACGATCATTCCCGGCGATTCCGTGTTGATTCACGGTCAATTGGACGCACTTCACGGTCAATTCACTTCACCTCACGGCCATTTCCACGCACTTCGTGGTCAATTCACTTAACTTCACCGTCATTTCCATGCATTTCACGGTCATTCCCGACGATTCCATGTTCATTCACGGTCAATTCGATGCACTTCACGGTCAATTCACTTCACTTCACGACCATTTCCACGGACTTCACGGTCATTCCACTTCACTTCACCGTCATTTCCATGCATTTCACGTCATTCCCAACGATTCCGTGTTAATTCACGGTCAAATCGACGCACTTCACTGTCAATTCACTTCATTTCACGGCCATTTCTGTAAGACCCGTATCTTGGTCCGTACCTTTCCATACACTTCCGCGGTCTTACCGGTCGAATTCCGGCAACTTTCGACCCTTAACCAGTATCGACGCGCGACCCTGATTCATGTGCCGACAACCCGAGTCGACTCAACCCGAGACCAATGCCATAGCGACCGCACCGTCGTCGCGGTTCCGATACCGCGACTCGCGCGCCGAGGTGATACCCTGGTCAAGAGTTATGGGCCAACGTTCGGTGTGAGAAAACGCCGCGCGTTGCGAAAATCAAGAGAATCTCTACGATGTGTCACATCAATCACATCAATCCCATCAATCAATCACCCATCAATCCATCACATGTCAAGTACACATCACTTCCATCCCTTTTCCCAAGCAACCACAAAAGTCTCCCAAACCCATACCTCTCTTACACAAAAAGCCAACAAAGTCTTCTTAACCCATACCTTTCTTATACAAAAGGCCAAAAAGTCAAGTTTTTCTTACACCACCATCACTCACCCATCCATCCATCACTCTCTCTCTCTCTCCCTTTACATCACTCTCTCTCTTTCTCTCTTTCTCATTTCAAAATTTTCAAGCAACAACAATTCCAAGGGCTCCATACGTATGGAATTTCTCCAAAGTCCCTAAGCTCTAAGTGGCCCACCTTCCTACCCCAAAATCTCCCATCTCAACCCTCCATTCTTCATCTTAGCCATTGAAGTTGAAGACAAGGTGCCAAGGAACCCCTAGGAGCGAGAAGATCGGATGGTGGGTGCCTCTATAGGGTAGTTTTTATTGTTTTTATGGTGGACCAAGTGAGACCCACCGATCCATGGTGTGGATCTCACTTGGGACCCTTATTTGTGGCCGATGGACCACTTGGATCATCATGATCATTCCATGATGGGGCCATTCTCCATGGACCCCATCATGATATTTATTTTCATTTGGAAAGGTCATCTAGACCATCCATATTGGTGGGGAAAGGATCCCCACCGTTGATCTTTAATTTTGAGGGTCACATGTGCAAAATGACCCAATTGATGTATGATTTCATGTATGGGAGGGCCCATAAGGACAGGGTCCCTCCATCACAAGCCGTGTCCCACTCTCCATGTCTCTCTCTCTCTTTCATCGCTTTTATTTTATTTTATTTTATTTTATTTTATTTATTATTATTATTATTTTTGCTATAGAATTGTGGCCCACTTGAATGGACCCCACCTTGATGGAGGTATTTTTATTCAAGTGGGGCCCACCTTAAATGTTGAAATGCCCCATCCATCTGTGGTGGCCCACCTAATCAGGGCCCACCATAATTTTTCCTTAGATGTCAACCGTCCAGCGTCTGGGACGCTGGACGTCCCTGTGTAAAAAAAAAAAAAAAAGGGAAAAGGGAAATGGTATTTTTGGGGTGGCCCACTTGCATAGGCCCCAACCTGATGTTTATGTTCAATTCACGCCGCCTATTCCATTTTCAAGGTCATTTTAGGCGTTGAACCAAATAATGAGATCAATCTGATGATCAGGCGGGCCATACCATAGAAAATGGTATTTCTAACCTTTGAAAGACTTTTAAGGCCCATTTTATTGTTCTCTACGCTGAAAAAAATGTCCAACCCTGGACTCTTTAAGTTTGTTTTGGGCTACTGAACATAATGGGCGGAGTGGATCTAAGAAATGTGGGCCCTATGCGCAAGAATTCCCGAAAATCAAATTTTTCAAAGTTTTGCTAAAACTAGAGGCTTGCCTCTATCTGACGGAATGCAGAGACGTGCAGCAGGCGCTGCACGTCGGGCGGGCGGGCAGCGAGTGGCCACCCACGACTGCTGCCGTGGGCCCCACCATGATGCATATGTCTTATCTACGCCGTTCTTTAGACGGGTCCCCTCCTCAGGTGGGCCCCCTCCAAATTTCGGCAAGGTCCAGCTCTCAGGTGGCACACACCACAAGAAACAGTGAGGTTGTACATCTACCGTTGAAATCTTTTTTTTGGGGCCCACAGCAGTATTGAATCAAGCTGAAATTTATGTTTTCCCTGCATCCTGGTCAGAGTGACCTGGTGGGCAGTTTGGATGTCATATATATATTGCAGGGTGGGCCCTACATGGGACCTACATTGATGTGTGTGCCAAGCCCACCGTCCAGCAGACGGTGGCACCCACTTGATGCTTGTGTGGCCTCCACCGTCCAACGGACGGTGGGGCCCTGTGTGATGTATGTGCTATATCCGCACTGTCCACTGGACAGTGGGGACCCACCATGATGCATGTGGCGCATCTGGACCGTCCATCCACCTAGTGAGATCATTTTAAAGCATGATGTTACTGAGTTGGTGGGCCATTCACACATGGGTTAGGCCCATCTGATTTATAAAAGGCCTATGGACTTAGGCCCATTTGATGTGTTGCAAGTCCATGGGACTAGGCCCATTTGATGTACCTCAAGGCCCATGTAATTGGACCCTTTTGTTGAAATTTAAAGCCCATGGAAGTAGGCCATTTGATATATGTAAGCCCTAGGGGTTAGGCCCACTTTGATATGTATACAAGGCCTACGGATTTAGGTCATTTAATGTACCATAAGACCTAGGGGTTTAGGCCCATTGAACGCATGTTAGGTCTATGGGTTGAGGCCCACTTGATCTACATGTGGGACCCAATTGGTGTGGCCCATTGGTCACATATTAGACTCATATGACTAGGTCCAATTGATGCAATCCAAGGCTCACGGGTTTGACCCATTGCAATGCACATAAGACCCATTGGTGTGGCCCATTTATGTGGCCCATCTGATGAATAAAAGGCCCATAGGATATGGCCCATTTGATATATATGTGAGGTCCAATGGGGACAACCTACGGTCCATTGCAATGTGTAAATCCATTACAGACTAAGTACTGATGTTTACAAAGATCGTGACTTGGGCGCAATGTTGGTTTGACGTCCACATTGCGAGTGTAATGTTGGTTGGATGTCCACATTACAACTCTCCTTAGGGCCCATTGCTGGGCCATACTTATCGTATATAGGCCGTCCAGGTCCATCTGCATTGTAAGATAGTTCATTTTATTGTATCATGTTTAGTACAGTTTCATGACTCATGATCATACGCATCATATGTATGCTTGACGTGAGAATTGTCTGATCATAGCATTTGCCCTCGGACAGGTTGTTTATGGGCTCCCGGTTAGGCGGTGTTGCCCTACATGAGCGCACGGTATGCGCAGGATTGGTTGCATGACTGGATAGCGTGATTCATGCATTCCGCATTGGTGTGACATGGTTATTGTACGCCCTAGCGACATCGGGGCCGTAGCCTCCACAGACAGATCGTGGTTGGCAAGATTGGATACCGAAAATCTTATTCTACATGCGGTACTATAGATATCCCTGGGTAAAAGTCCCTAAACCCTTATGGTACCAAGAGGTTGCTCCAACGTCTAGACCGAGTGGGTAGATGAGCGCTGAGTGCCGAATACCAGTTGGCTGTACTCTCCACTGTGTCGTGGTCGGTTGGAAGGGGGTACGGCCTTACCCGCCCGAGTGTAGGGGGCAATGCTAGGCTGAGTTTGACCAGCTCAGGAAATGGGTCCGCTATCGACGAGTCACGCCCGATATTGGCAGACGGATAGTGAGGTCTCTTCCACTTACCTTATTACGCGCGATGTGGCGGCAATCTGGTTTAGAGTGTACTAGACCCCGGTGATATTCCATATTTGAGCTGTACTAATATGTGGACATAGATGAGGACCTGTATGCTTGAGTTGCATTGCATATAGCATGGCCTTTGGTGGCCGATACCATTCATGTCTTGCATTGTATAGCCTTGGTACGGCTCATGATGTTATGGTTCATCTGTATATTCCGCATCACACTGTCATTTGCATGTTCATATTACTACCTTGCGCACACACTTTCACCACCCTCTAAGCTTTCTGTAAGCTTATGCACGACCGTTGCGTGCAGGTGACGTTCAATCGCAGCAGCGTTGAGGCAGGAGCACGTTGCTGATCATTTTGGAGTTTTTCTGTTATTTACCATTGTATTTCCCTTTATGCCCATTGTACTTGTAAAGTTTTTGATCATAGTGGAAATGTAATGGATTTCTTGGTTGTTTTTTGTGGGTTATACCTTTGGTTATGCTTGTTACGAATCAGACTGACATTGAAAAATCCTCCTCGTAGCATCCCAGGATCGGAACCTGGCGAATGGGAGCTAGGAGCCGAGAATGGGGTTCTACGGAGGCTGTCGGCGCCGGATTCGGCGATCGGGAATTCTGTGAGCCCGATTTCCGAGTTTGGGGCGTGACAATTTCCACGCACTTCGTGGTCAATTCACTCAACTTCACCATCATTTCCATGAATTTCACGGTCATTCCCGGCGATTCCGTGTTGATTCACGGTCAATTCGACGCACTTCACGGTCAATTGACTTCACTTCAAGGCCATTTCCACGCACTTCGCGGTCATTTCACTTCACTTCACGTCATTTCCATGCATTTCACGGTCATTCCCGGCGATTCCGTGTTGATTCATGGTCAATTCGACGCACTTCACGGTTAATTCACTTCACTTCAAGGCCATTTCCACGCACTTCGCGGTCATTTCACCTCACTTCACCGTCATTTTCATGCATTTCACGGTCATTCCCGACGATTCCTTGTTGATTCACGGTCAATTCGACGCACTTCATGGCCATTTCCACGCACTTCGCGGTCATTTCACTTCACTTCACCGTCATTTCCATGCATTTCACAGTCATTCCCGGCGATTCCGTGTTGATTCACGGTCAATTCAACGCACTTCACGGTCAATTCACTTCACTTCACGGCCATTTCCACGGACTTCGCGGTCAGTTCACTTCACTTCATCGTCATTTCCATGCATTTCACGGTCATTCCCGACGATTCCGTGTTGATTCGCGGTCAAATCGACGCACTTCACTGTCAATTCACTTCACTTCACGGCCATTTCCACGCACTTCGTGGTCAATTCACTCAACTTCACCATCATTTCCATGAATTTCACGGTCATTCCCGGCGATTCCGTGTTGATTCACGGTCAATTCGACGCACTTCACGGTCAATTCACTTCACTTTAAGGCCATTTCCACGCACTTCGCGGTCATTTCACTTCACTTTACGTCATTTCCATGCATTTTACGGTCATTCCCGGCGATTCCGTGTTGATTCACGGTCAATTTGACGCACTTCACGGTTAATTCACTTCACTTCAAGGCCATTTCCACGCACTTTGCGGTCATTTCACCTCACTTCACCGTCATTTACATGCATTTCACGGTCATTCCCGACGATTCCGTGTTGATTCACGGTCAATTCGACGCACTTCACGGTCAATTCACTTCACTTCATGGCCATTTCCACGCACTTCGCGGTCATTTCACTTCACTTCACCGTCATTTCCATGCATTTCACGGTCATTCCCGGCGATTCTATGTTGATTCACGGTCAATTCGACGCACTTCACGGTCAATTCACTTCACTTCACGGCCATTTCCACGCACTATGTGGTCAATTCACTTAACTTCACCGTCATTTCCATGCATTTCACGGTCATTCCCGGCGATTCCATGTTGATTCACGATCAAATCGACGCACTTCACGGTCAATTCACTTCACTTCATGGCCATTTCCACGCACTTTGCGGTCATTTCACTTCACTTCACCGTCATTTCCATGCACGGTCATTCCCGGCGATTCCGTGTTAATTCACGGTCAATTCGATGCACTTCACAGTCAATTCACTTCACTTCACTGCCATTTCCACGCACTTCGTGGTCAATTCACTTAACTTCACCATCATTTCCATGCACTTCACGGTCATTCACGGCGATTCCGTGTTGATTCACGGTCAATTTGACGCACTTCACGGTCAATTCACTTCACTTCACGGCCATTTCCACAGACTTCACGGTCATTTCACTTCACTTCACCGTCATTTCCATGCATTTCCCGGCGATTCCGTGTTGATTCACAGTCAATTCGAAGCACTTCACGGTTACTTCACTTCACTTCAAGGCCATTTCCACGCACTTCGCGATCATTTCACTTCACCGTCATTTCCATGCATTTCACGGTCATTCCCGACGATTCCGTGTTGATTCACGGTCAATTCGACGCACTTCTTGGTCAATTCACTTCACTTCACGGCCATTTCCACGCACTTCGCGGTCATTTCACTTCACTTCACCGTCATTTCCATGCATTTCACGGTCATTCCTGGCAATTACGTGTTGATTCACGGTCAATTCGACGCATTTCACGGTCAATTCACTTCACTTCACGGCCATTTCCACGCACTTCGTGGTCAATTCACTTAACTTCACCGTCATTTCCATGCATTTCACAGTCATTCTCGGCGACTTCGTGTTGATTCATGGTCGAATCGACGCACTTCACGGTCAATTCACTTCACTTCACGGTCATTTCCACGCACTTCGCGGTCATTTCACTTCACTTCACCGTCATTTCCATGCATGGTCATTCCAGGCGATTCCGTGTTAATTCACGGTCAATTCGATGCACTTCACGGTCAATTCACTTCACTTCATGGCCATTTTCACGCACTTCATGGTCATTTCACTTCACTTCACCGTCATTTCCATGCATTTCACGGTCATTCCCGGCGATTCCGTGTTGATTCACAGTCAATTCGACGCACTTCACGGTTAATTCACTTCACTTCACGGCAATTTCCACTCACTTTGTGGTCATTTCACTTAACTTCACCGTCATTTCCATGCATTTCACGGTCATTCCCGGCGATTCCGTGTTGATTCACGGTCAAATCGACACACTTCACGGTCAATTCACTTCACTTCACGGCCATTTTCACTCACTTCGCGGTCATTTCACTTCACTTCACCGTCATTTCCATGCATTTCACGGTCATTCCTAGCGATTCCGTGTTGATTCACGGTCAATTCGATGCACTTCATGGTCAATTCACTTCACTTCACGGCCATTTTCACGCAGTTCGCGGTCAATTCACTTCACTTCACCATCATTTCATGCATTTCACGGTCATTCCCGGCGTTCTGTGTTGATTCACGGTCAATTCGACGCACTTCATGATCAATTCACTTTACTTCACGGCCATTTCCACGCACTTCGCGGTCATTTCCATGCATTTCATGGTCATTCTCGGCGATTCCGTGTTGGTTCACGGTCAATTCGACGCACTTCACGGTCAATTCACTTCACTACACGGCCATTTCCATGCACTTCGCGGTCATTTCACTTCACTTCACTTTACTTCACGGCCACTTCCACGCACCGTGAAAGTGAAGGGAATTGACCGTGAAATGTATGGAATTTGCCGTGAAATGAAATGAATGAAATTGACCACGAACTGACTGAAATTGGCCACAAAGTGAATGAAATGAATTTTTGACCATCAACCTGATGGAATCTTGAAAAATAAGTAGGTTGGTTAGCTAAAGTAGCATCTCCTACCCCCAAATCCCGGTATGTCAAGTAACTCATTGTGGTTTAACAGATATATTTATTAAATGAATAAAAAATGAAATAAATAAAAAGAGAAAAAAAATTTTATATGCTTATATATATATATTTATATAAACATGTATTTGAGAAAAATGTAGGGGAGTAAAAGTTCTCCTTGTCAAAAAAAAAAAAAGAAAAAAAAAAAGAACAAAGGTAGAACGGTGAGTTGGAGTCGACCGAGTCAATGGGACAGTGACTCGGGATAAACCTGTCAAAACCCGGTCAAACTCACTGTATACCCTTTTGCAATCAGCAGATTATGGGTGAGGCTATACCTACCGCCGTAGCTACAGTTATAATCCCTAGCGAAAGATAGCCCCAGCTTTCACAAATCCAAAAAGCTGAAAAAGCAAGGGCATTTTCGACCTAAGACATGGGGCCGTACAGTTGGGGCTTATTCTTGGCAGGTAAAAAGCGAGAGGGCTTCGAAAGGTTGATGGCCATATATGGGTCGTACGTATGGTATTATTATTTATTACCAAATTACCAATACCTTAGTTTCTGCTCGTAAGTCAAGCTGGCTGAGGCAGTGAATTGCCTGTCCTGGGGCCCACATTTCTATTTCTGCCCAAATTGCCAGGCTTCCATCCACATTATCTTACTCTCTGAATCTTAGTAGTTCTAATTCCATGCCGCCAAGCTACCTTTTGTAGACGGCTGAAAATGAAATAGATCCAATGGTCATATTTCAATCAAGCAAGCTCCCACGAGTCAGACATTAAGATGATTTAATCAATCTATTTCAAGCACCGTGACTCAATGAAAGTAGGTTTCACAATTTAGCCTCTTTAATTTAAGTTAATGAATGCATTGTGTATACTTTAAGCGCCCGTGTAGCAAGCATTATAGCAGACAGACTATCAAATAAACGTTTGTCTACAATGGCACTATGGACTTACATTTTATCTTGCTGTCAAAAAATAACATCTTTTGGGCTTGAGCCCGTACCTTACAAAACGTCACTTATCACATGTTATCCACTGCATAAATGAGGCCACGTTGGACAGTGTGAATTTTGGGCCCATTATTGGAGTATGGCCCATAATCATCTGATTTCACCTTCAAGTATGGACCATTAATAATTTCCTTTCCACCGTCAATTTGATTGCATCTGATCGAATGGTCAGGATAGCGTGATAATATAGATGGGGCCCATAATATAGATGATAATTACGTTTGGAACATTGTCATTGTTACATGTGAATTGTCATATGGTGTTCAAACTTCCTCTAAATTTCTTATCTAAGCCTAATCAAGCAAATATTATTGAATGAGATGTCGAAGAACCAAAAGCGATAATGATCTCAAAAATAGTGATAACTCAGGAACTTGTGAAGTGCAAGAATATTTCTACTGCAGTTAAAAAAGTATTACAATCATATATTTCCTCAACAAGATAACGGACATAAATAACCACTATACAAAGTTTAGATCCTAAAGTTTAGGATCGAGTATCTTTAAGCTAGGAACATATATCCCTAATTAGAGAAAATATTTACACAATCAAATCAGTTTATATATGGTGGTACACCAACTTGGAGATGATTCTAGAATCGCATCAATTGTCAACACTCCCCCTCAAATTGGTGCATATATGTCTCTCATTCATAACTTGTCGAGACCGTCATTAAATGCTCGACTTGACACGGCCTTGGTGAGTAGGTCAGCGAGTTGGTTTTGAGACGGAACATGAGGCATTTCGATAATCTTTGCTTCTAGATTCTCCTTGAGGAAATGCATATCACTTCAACATGTTTAGTTCGATCATGTTGAATTGGGTTATGAGCAATATCACAAGCCGCCTTGCTATCACAATATAGCTTCATTGGACTGGCGTACTTAATACGCAGATCTTTCAATAAATTCTTGAACCACAATAATTCGTATATTGCCTTAGCCATTCTCCTAAACTCAGATTCAACACTGGATAGAGCAACTACAGCCTGTTTTTTGCTTTGCCAAGTAACTAGATTTTCATCTCCAAAAGTTAAATATCCTGACGTAGATAGCTTATCTTTGATTGCTTCAGCCCAATCTACATCGGTATATCCTTTGACATCCAGGTTATCTCCTCGTGTAAACATAATCCCTTTTCCTGGAGATGACTTCAAGTAGCGTAAAATACGTGTAATTGCATTCATATGTTCTTTGCTCGGGGAGTACATGAATTGGCTGACAGCACTTAGCACATACGCCAGGTCAAGTTGAGTATGCGCAAGATACATTAATCTCCCAACTAGTCTCTGATATCGCTCATTGTTAATCGGAACTTGATCCGAATATATGCCTAGTTTCACATTTTCTTCCATAGGAGTGCTAACTGGACTACACGCTATAATATCAGTTTCACTTAACAGATCTAAGACATATTTTCGTTGAGAAAGAAAAATACCTTCCTTTGACCTTGACACTTCAATTTCATGGAAATATTTCAATAGACTAAGATCCTTCATTTGAAATTCCCAGGCAAGGTGATTCTGCAATGCATTCCTTTCTTCTGGATCATTTCCTATTACTATCATATCATCAACATACACAATAAGACAAGTAATCTTTCCTTTATTATGCTTTAAGATGATTTGAGTTACTCTACTTGTATCCAAAAATCTTCATAGACTTTGTGAACCTTCCAAACCATGCCCTAGGAGATTGTTTTAGAACATACAGGGCTTTTATCAATCTACAGCCATGTTTGTCATCTTTTGACTACATATTACATTCGGGGGGCAGCTCCATGTACACTTATTCTTGAAGGTCTCCATGCAAAAATGCATTCTTCGCATCAAACTGGTGCAACGGCCAGTCAAGATTCACCACTAGGGATATCAAAACACGAATAGTATTAATTTTTGTTACTGGTGCGAATGTCCCCATATAGTCAATTCCATAAGTTTGAGTGTACTCCTTGGCGACTAGTCTGGCTTTGAATCGTTCAATGGTTTCATCTGCCTTGTATTTAACTATGAAGACCCACCTACATCCAACAGGTTTCTTCCCTTTAGGCAACTCAACAACTTCCCAAGTTGAGTTCTTTTGAAGGGAGACTTCATTTTTTCATTCATTGCTTCCTTCCACCTAGGATCTCTCAGGGCTTCCTGCACATTAGTAGGAATAGATATAGTAGATAATTGATTCACAAATGACTTACTTTCCTTTAACAGTCTATGATAAGATATATGGTTGCTCATGAGATATTTAGGGTTGGAACTAAGAACAGGTTCATAGTTTACTCTAGGTATACCTCTAGTGGCTCGATTAGATAGCACTTTTAGAAGAAATTCAGAATTTACGTGGGATTCGGGAAAGGAATCGGCTTTAGAGAGCAATTGGTTAGATGGTACCTCGTGAAGGGTGGAAGCTGGTGCTTGTGGCGACTGAGATACCGGCTGCTCATTTGCCTCCTCTGGACGTTCACCACTATTATCCAAAGTTTCACAACTTATATGTCTAGGTTGTCCAAAGAATGATTCAGAGTCTGTAATTCATGTCTATTCTCCTCTTGAAGTGGAGACTCGAGAACAGAATAGTATATTTCATTTTCATGAAATATTACGTCAAGAGTAACATACAACTTTTGAGAAGGGGGGTGATAGCATTGGTAGCCCTTCTGAAGCAAAGCATAGCCAATAAAGACACATCAGAGAGCTCGAGGTTCCAACTTACCTCTCAAGGGTTTAGGAAGATGCACAAAGGCTACACATCCAAAAATTGTAAATGATAAATTCGGGACAGGAGGAGCACTTATAGCCGAATCAAGGGTGTTAAAGGGAATTTGAAATTATAAGGAACTGGAGGATAAACGGTTAATGAGGTAGGCCGCAACACTGAGGGTTTCACCCCATTAACTAGTGGGCATGTGGGCCCCAAACAAAGAGGCACGGACAACTTCAATCAAGTGGCGATTCTTGCGTTTTACAACCCCATTTTGGTAAGGAGAATAAGGATAAGTCGTTTGATGAGAAATGTCATGTAACTGCAAATACTGCTTCAAGTCTTGATTAACAAATTCTCCATCATTATCAGTGTGGAGAACCTGTATGTGAGATTCATACTGAGCGGCGATTATCTTATGAAATTTCTTAAACAAGGAATTAACTTCATTCTTTGACTTCATCAAACAAACCCAAGTCATACGAGTGTGATCGTCAATGAAGGAAACAAATCAACAAAAACCATTCAAAGAATGGGTATTGGTTGGCCCCCATATATCAGAGTGAATCAACATAAAAGGTACGAGACTTTTATTCATACTCAATGGAAACGACACATGGCGACTTTTTGCCAGTTCACAAATGTCACATTTGAAATCTGAAGTAGTTAACTAGGAAAACAACTTTGGAAACAATTTTTTCAAATATACAAAAGATGTATGACCTAAGCACCTATGCCACAACCAAAATTTGAGGTTTTGTCAGACTTATCCGCTGAGAAAACTTGAGCCAACTGATTTAAGCTAGCAGGCTTTAGATCTAGGTAGTATAGCTTCCCCCTTCTAGTACCACAAACAATTGTCTTTTGAGTCCGGATGTCCTTAAAAACACAAAGGTTAGGCCAAAAAATCACAACACAATGCAAAGCACAGGTTATTTGAGTAATGGACAATAAGTTATGGTTGAGGAAAGGTAAGAATAAAACAAAATTAAGATTTAAATTATTTGGAAGAGTAATTGAACATTCTCCAATCACAGGTGAGAGAGTGTCATTGGCTATAGACACTATATGTTCTATGGATGGTTTCATAGACTGAATATGGTGAATGTCAAAGGTCATGTGATCTATAGCTTTAGAATCAATTATCTATGTACTATTACTACTAGGTGCAGAAATATGTAGAACCTTACCGATGTTACTTGAAGTAGAAATCAAAGAAGAAGCTTCTGCAGGAGTGTCACTGGGAGGTTTAGCCACAGCAACAGAGGCCTGGTGATTCAATTTCGAATTGCATTTGCATAGTGCCTTTGCTGGATCCCACCAATCTGGATAGCCAATTAGGTCATAACACCGTGATTTCGTATGGCCCATTTTACCACAGTGAGTACACAGGTGTTCGAGTTTGGCATCACTTATTTTGTACCTGCCCTTTTAAGATCGTGTTTGGTTAGATTCGAATTTTGAAGTAGGTTGCCAAAGTTGAGGCTTGGCTCGACGAACCATCAAAGTGGAAGACTCAGGGTTGTCAGGATCAACATTCAAGGTAGCTCGGCGTACAACATCTTGACTTAGAATAAGTGTCTTCGAGATCTACCGGGGGGTCTTTCTGAAGAACTTCACCCCGAATCTATTCAAACTCTGCATCAAGTACACTAAGGAAGATGTGCACACGCAAGCGTTCAACCAATTTCTTATAGGTGATAATATCATTGAGATCTTTCATGATGATTTTATTACGATAATTTAATTCTTGAAAAATTTCGATGAGCTCATCGTAATAAGTTGATAGGGGGCGGCCAACTTGTTTAGTAGAGAAGGCATGCTGATTCAGTGCGAAGAGTTGTGTCTTATTCGATCCATCATAGAATACTTTGACAAGAGCACTCCAGATCTCTCGTGCGATGCGCAGTCATAAGTAATGCTTCACTATTACCAGTGACATAGAGGTTAGCAATCAACCTTTAACCTTTTGATTTTTAGCATACCACTTTGCATAGGTGGCGTTGGTTTCCTTCGGGGGATCAGTATGGCCCATAATATATTCGAGCTTCTCACGTCCTACAATCTACATTTCCAATATTTGAGACCATACGTCATAATTAACTTCAGTGAGGACAACACCAGCATGGAAGCTAGAGTTTTCGGATTGGATATGAATAACTGGGGTGGATGATTCAAGAGTAGAGAATTCGGGTTTGTCGTGAGCCATATGGGTTCTTCGACGGTGGAGGTTTGGACAATACGGAAGAGGCTCTGATACTAAGTTAAAAAAGTATCACAATCATATATTTCCTCTACAAGATAACGCGCATAAATAGCTATTATACAAAGTTTAGATCCTAAAGTTTAGGACCGAGTATTTTTAAGCTAGGAACATATATCTCAAATCAGGGAAAATATTTACATAATCAAATCAAATATTTACATAATCAAATCAGTTTATATATGGTAGTATACCAACTCGGAGATGATTCTAGAATTGCATCAATTGTTAACACCTGTCACAATTGAAGAAGGGGTACATGCGGAAAAGGTAGTACTTGACCAACCTTCTCATGTAATGTCTCAACATTTCAAGCCATTATTCATATCTGCACATATGATGGGTGTCCTACTCTTGCATTATAGTGAATAATGGAGCAACAATTAACATTTTTTCAAGAAACATAGTGAAGAAGTTAGAAAACACTAGGGCTGAAAGTTGGGCAGGTTGGGTCGGATTCGTGCTCAACCTTAGCCCAACCCAACGTTCCTATATCTCAACCCTAACCCAACCTAATCCAACATCGGGTTTGGAATTCTTAACCCAAGCCCAACCCAAGCAGGCTTGATCGGGTGGATACATGATAATATTTTTGTTATCATATTAGTCTATTATATTTTCAATATGCGTCTTATTTTTTGTACGTATGATTTTATTAATTATATATGTAGTTATTTATCATAAATAACTTCATTTTTTTCTAAACAAACAAACTAAAATATAAGACAACCATTGCTTTAAAAGTCGTGTTGTGTAACACGCAATCTTTTTGGGAGAGAGAAATCCATCATATCTTATTAGCTTAAGTCATTGAAAATGACATATACTAATGAAACTCAACAACACTGGAATTTCTTGTGCCTTCAACATAGACGATTTGCACTCAATTATAATTTATAAGTAACTTATATATCGATCAAGTTTGGGTTGGGTCGGGCAACCCAAGACCTCAACTCGAGACCAAACTTGATGCATCATACCCAAGCCCAACCTAATGTTAGGTCGATCGGGTTGAACCCACCCGACTTTCACCCCTAGAAAAAACTCATTCTAATACGATTGCCTACGAGATAACGGTCACGAATTTCACAGGCGGTATAACAAATATAAAAGGGATTTGATTTTATCAATTAAGTTAATAGTTGGAAGTAAGAAAGCATTAACAACCTTCTTCATTGTGCCTTCTACTTCGACAAATAATACTCTTCTGAGAATAGATCGGATTCATACCAATTATTACTTTCCTTCATTTCTACATCAATTGCTTATTTTCTATAATAAAAGAAAAGTCAAATTAGTTTGGGTAGACAATAAGCCATCTCAGGCTAAGTCCAATGTGGTTGAAGCTTCTTTTTATGAAAATGAGGTCATGTTAATATCCTTCACAAGATGAGACCATTTTGGCCAACCAATGAGAGTTTCAACATTGAAGAATCCATTGATCAAGATAAAGGATGTAAGCCTTGTTGCTAATAAGGAACTTGTTGTGCCGAAAACACTTGTTGCATATCACCCAGGACAGTCTTATATTATTGAAGAGTCACCATGATCAAGACCCAAATGAAAAAAACAAGAAGTAGCCGAAATCACGTCTTAGTTCTCAAAGCTCAAGCGAGCTTGGGATGAATGAGAATTAGAGAACGACTATATTGTCAACGTAGCTGAATGTATATTAGAGCATGACGAGATTATTGAAGATGGCATATCTTTCGAAGAATTTGAAGCTGCACTGACAAAGGTAGATGATCTGAAAGTTGATTTACAAGATTCATTGAAGTCAAATTGGGAACCGACTAATGTCCTCAACCAACTTACGTCAGTGGGCATATACTGCCTAAAGAATATGAGGTGATGGTCGAATTATTACGCGAGTATAAGGATTTCTCTACTTAGAATTATCATAAGATGCTTGATCTAAACCAAAAGCTAGTTGAGCATCGATTGCTGATAAAAGAGGGGTTCCAACCAATCAAGTAGCCTCTAAGAAGGATGACAATTGAGCTCACGACCAAACTAAAGGAGAAAGTTTGGAGGTTATTGAAAGCTTGCTTTATTCAACCAATTAGGTAAGCCAAATGGGTCTTTAATGTAGTACCAGTGTTATAAAAAAATAAAAAAAATAAAAGAGAAAATAAGGGTTTGCATCGATTTTAGAAAAATTGAATTATGTAACTCCGAAAGATGAATATCTTATGTTGATTGTCGATCAGCTAATCGATTGAGTGGTAAGTCATAAAATAAGATCATTTATGAATGGTCATTCTAACTACAACCAAATTTATATTATGGAAAATAATATTACAAAGATGACTTTTGAGTGTCCAAGGGTTATCGACACATATTGCTGGAAAGTAATTAGAGGTGTACATGAATCAAACTAGCTCGGTTTGCTTGCTCGACTCGACTCGAAAAAGCTCGATTCGAAGCTGAGTTCGAGCCGAGTCGAGCTGATTTTTTAAGCTCGAAAATGAGTTTTAGTCGAGTTCGAGTTGGCCCCCAGCTCGACTTGACTCGAATCGAACCCAACTCAAATTGAACTCGGATCGAACCAGTTCGGTGACTCGGTTACTTTGATATTGATGTTGCTCAGCAAGTGTTTGATGAAATGACTTAAAGAAGTGTGGCCGATGGCAAGTAAGGTATGTATATGAAACCAATACCATTTTTTTCTTGATTTTTATTTTACTTATAAGGTGTTTGATAAAATACCTGTAAAACCATTGCTACTGTCTCAAATACAGTGAGACTTTGAAAGTGCAGTCCAGGTGTTTGTGAAAATGCTGTAATAGAGAACTCGACTCGATCTTGGTTCGAACTGGCCCTAGCTGTTGACTGAATCGAGCCGAGCTAGCCAACCAAGCTTGAAGATTGAGCCGAGCCGATTTCGAGCTGAGGTCAGTTAGTGGCGAAGCTCGGTTTGACTCGATGTACACCCCTAAAAGTAATGCTCTTCGAATTAAAAAATATCAGAGCAACCTACCAAAGGGTCATGAATATCAATTTTCATGAAATTATTACACAAATGTCAAAAGTATAGATGTATTATTTGACACTTAAATCGAGCTTTTGAGCATGTGATACAACACATTAAAAATAAATCTCTTAAAATGTGCATCTGGTGTATCAAAGGGGAACTTTCTACGTTTCTTGGTTCATAAAAAAGGCATAAAAATTTATTGAAACTGCAAAAGTTCTTTAACCAAGTCAATTAACTACTTTGAATTTGGCAGAAAAACCTAATGCTTTTTTATCTCCTGCTCACGTGGAAAGCATCACGAAAATTGGAGGGTATATAACTCTTGCCGCATGCGCAACATTAATGATCAAACGATGGTAGGAGTGATATTCGAGGCAAAAACCTTCTGTAACTAAAACAGCATCTCATTCGAGGGATGTGTGGTAAATCTATAGAAAGGATGAAATGACAGAAATGCCATTTAAAAGTTTAAATGAGTGCAAATACGTCAGGTGGAGGAAGACCGAAAGGCAATTTCATGCTTCTCGTCATTCTTTGTTGAATGACAAGAGGGGGTAGTGTTCGTACCAAAATTAGGTATAACAATATCAATGGTGCAGGTGGAGACACATGGCATATTTAATATCTTTGTAGCATGCACCAATATAAGAAGGACATGTCACATATTTGAAAAGCCTTGTGTTCATGCTATCTCCAGATAAAGACGAGTAGTCGTTTGAGACATGTTAGCAATAAAACACGATATGGGCGTTCACCAAAAGTAAGATTCATCATCGAGAAGAGATGACCATTCTTTTTCAATTGGTTACATGTGAAGACTTCACATGGACAAGCGATTATTTTCACACCTCTTTTGAAAAAGGATATAAATAATAAAGGCAGATACAAAGAGAGGTTCAATCTAATCAAGCTCAATCCAATACAAACAAATCAATCAATGCAATGTTGCATATCTTAGCATAGTTAAATTTTAGTAGTCTAGTCCAATCTATTCCTGTGATCACGCCAACCGACTCTTAGCTGTAGCAGTAGCTATAATTTCTTTCCATTTGCGTCTGTGTGCCAAATTTGAAGGAAGATTACAGGTTTAGGAATCATCCACCTATATGCTCATACATTGGGTCGACCATAGTTATAACTTTTGGTATTGATATCACTTCACTCATCAGCACGCCGCTCTGCAAAGCGCCCTGCTACCCTTAGTCAGGTTAGTGATCCCGTTTTAGTAGTAAATATGACTTATCTCTACATTCATCTGTTTCTAATTCCATTCAACCATACAATTGTTGTACCTTTAAAAGTCCTTATTTTTTTTTAAAAAAAGAATTCATTAGAGAAAAGGCCTCAAACTTTCACCAATTACTTGATATTACGCGCACTCAATAGTTGGCTAAATAGACGATCCATTGAACCATGACCGAGCAACACTCTATATTGATGACGGGTTGGTGATCATGGTTTGAATAAGACCCAATTGATTATGGCATGCCCATAAACTTTACACGTGTTCTACATGGCTAGATTTGAGACCAACACCATCCATCTTGTCTAAACTTGGAGCCCTATTGTAGATGTGGACATGATAAATTCATACCAATTGAACATCGTAACCATCTAATTTTGCCTATTCAATTTAGATGACTTACAATTTTCTTATCAACCGTCTAATTTTTTATTAGAATTGTACAATCCGTATAATTCTTGGGTGCTCCATTTACAATGGGCCCTATGATTTTGATTATTAGTTCTAACATATATATTTGTGCAAGATAGATTGTATCTGTTGGACATATATAATTATCCATTATGTCACAAGTACCATACGTGGCTGAGTGGTATAGCTGGATGACCATGGTGGAGGGGTCTAATCACTCACTAGTTTATATTTTGTTTGTATTATTTCTCATATATATTTTTTTCTTTTATCTTTTAACTCATGTTGAATTGCTATGTCTATATATAGATATTTTTGTACATTGTTCTCTTTCTAGGGTTAATATATATTGCTATTTTTCTCCAGGGTTTGACATAAGGCAAATCTTATTAATCTAGAGTTATGTTATATGTGATGAATTTTAATGATTTTCTCCTAGACTTACCAGTAATAGGGGTCCACCGTTTGGTAAGTACATTCTTTAAATATGGGTCCACCATTTGATAAACTGTCAAATTACATCAGACTTGGCGATGTAATTTTCTTTTTTCTCTTCTACAAAGATATAGACGTTCCTTCTTTTTAAGCAAATCCACTATGCATGTGGCACTCATCCCGTTCACCCATCCGGTGGATCACCCCATGAGGGCCTACATGTCAAAAACTACACCGATCACGCTATCACATTAGCATCCTGCAAATGGACGGTTAAAAGAAAGTGGAGAGAGAGAAATACATATGAGCAATGACAAATATTCTATAGCCTGTTTACGTGGCGGCCCCACAAAATGATGGGTCCGTCCACATGGTGGCCCACCAGTTGAATGGTTCTACTCAGACCTGTGTGTGAATCTCCATGACCTCTCTCTTTATAACCTCACAAATTCGAATGAGCGGATTAGGTAAGACCCCGGATCTACCGAGTTGGGTGGGACCCCGACCGTGGGGCTCACAGTGATGTATGTATATCTTAAATCCAAACTGTCCAACCGTTTTGAAAGCTCATTTTAGGGCATGATACGAAAAATAAAGCAGATAAAAAATTTATGTGGACCATACCACAGGAAACAGTGGTAATTAACCATTAAAAACTTCTCGTGTACCACAAGTTTTGGATCAAGCTGATATTTGTGTAGTCTCTTCATCCAGATCTGTGACCTTATCAACAGGTAGGATGGTAAATAAACATTCCTGTATTATGGTCCACCTGAGATTTCGATCTGCTTCATTTTTTGGATCATACTGTAAAATGAGCTTTCAATACCGATGGACGCCATGGATATAGTCACATACATCACAGTGGGCCCCACAGTCATGGGACCCACCCACGGTGGATCCGGGTCTCAGCTAATCCACTCCGCAAATTCAAGAAGGGCCTCAAAGCACACTTACTATCATGGCACGTGGGAAAGATCAGGACTATTCATAAAACGCGGCGACGTGAACATGGCTGGTCTGAAGTCAGGCAGGCCACATCAGGTGGGCCATTCCTGTAAAGGAGAATCGGTTGGTTAAATTCATTTAGAAGAAAATACAACTTCTCGTATTCAATTTAGACATGGCCCACCTAACGAAGAAACGATCCCGACATCTGAATAGGGCATTTCACAGGAATCGTTTGCCTTCCGTCGTGAACTCATGATCCAGCGTACGTTGTACCTACTGGGGCCCACCTGCTAAGATGGTTGGATGATTTAAACCGTGCAATTTCTCTCGACCACCATAAATAACCCATGAGCCCGTAATCACCCTTCCGTGGTGATCCTAACCTTTGATTATTAGAGTTGAATGCCAGCCGTTGATAAATTCTTCTCATGGTTGGAACTTCATCTGCACGTACACCGCGCTGCGGCAATCATCCGAAGCGCGATCCTGACTACGCGTATAGTCATACAAGGCCTGCCTACGACAAACCGATCCGCACGTGGGGTGGGGGACAACGTGCATGAGATCCATGCCATTCACCAAGGAATTTACAGGTTTATGCAGATTTTACACTGTTTCCTGTGGTGAGACCCACCTGAGTACTAGATCAATCCGATGTTCGTGATCAAAGCGTTAAAATGAAGTATTGCATCTGATGGATGGTGTGGATCTAATAATCCACACGCAATCTTCCATCCAAGCCTGCGAATAATCTCCCCCTAGCCTTTTGGTTTCTTGAGTCTACGACATAGACGGTCCCAGGGCAGCGACAACACACGCTGAACTCTTTCCACGGTGCTGGCCCACCACACGAATGCTGGGCTCACCCGCACATGTACAAATCTGGCTACGTCAGGCGAAGCTAGTTACTCTTTAACGAGAGCGGATTAGGTAATACCCCGGCCTCACCCAAGACGGTTCGGCCCTTACCGTGGGGCCCACCTTAATGTATGTATTATGTATCCACTCCGTCCATCCGTTTTAACAGATCATTTTAAGGCATTAATACAAAAATGAAACATATCTAACTATCAGGTGGACAATACTATAAGAAACAGTGGTGATTAACTATAAATGAGCCATAAAAAGTTTTGTATCAAGATGATATTTGCTTTTTTATTTTTCCCTTCATGCAGGCTTATGTGACCTTATCAATAGATTGGATGTTAAATAAACACAATGGAAACATTAAGGTGTGCCATAAGAAGTTTTTAATGGTAGGATAGTCAATCACCACTGTTTATTACGGTAGAATTGGATCTGCTTAGTTTTTAGGGTCTTGCCCTAAAATAATCTGGAAATACAGATGGACGGCATGGATACATAATACATACATCAAGGAGGGCCTCACGGTAAGGGCCGCACTGTCTTGGGTGAGGCCGGGGTCTCACCTAAGGGCCTGTTTGGCCGGCTGGGTTAGATGAGCTTCGGGGGGATGGAATTGCATCTGGTCCTATGCCACTTCCACTCCGTGTTTGGGAGGAGTGGAAACGCTGTTAAGTAGGTTAGATGGAGCCGTATTGGGTCTCGTGCCAATTTTATTAAATGTTAGCAAGTTGTGTAGGTCCCACCATGATGTGTGGGGTATATCCACACCGTCCACCCATTTTTTGAGGTCACTTTTTAGCATGGGCCATATATCTAAATCTCAAGTGGACCCCACCATAGAAAGCAATAGGGATTAAATACTTACTGTTGAAAACTTCTTTAAGGCCACATAAGTTTTTGTCCTTCATCATTTTTAGGCCCATGCCATAAAATGAGGTTACAAAACAAATTAACGGTTTAGATATAACACATGTATGTTATTCTCAATCTTTTAAATGATGATGGGTATATCCTTTCAATATACAACCGTATCACAAAAAAAGCAGGAATTAAAGCTAATCCCATGGAACCAGAGCCATCCCTGCCATGGGGACTAATTAAGCCACTCTCCTTTTTAACAGTTTTATCCAGGAAAGAGGCCGTCTCACGTCAGTCAGTCGCAATCGCCATTTAAGCCTGGCCATCAGCCGGCCATTACTAGGCATCGGATTGAAAAAGTAATTTGAGATTAACCAGCTTTAGCAGTTACTGAAGTCAGTTAAGACAAAAAGTAAAAAGTGATAAAAATATATAAATTGTAGATTTTTTTATTTTTTATTTCCTTCGAGAGTGTCTCTCCACTTTTCTCAATATCAATTTCTAAATCTCCCCGGGCCCACCATGTGGTATGTGTGACATCCACACCACAGGAAAAATGAGAATGCCATGCTAACCGTAGGTTTATGGCAGTGGCCACTATTTTGTTTTATATTTTATCAAATCTTGTATTCAATTTGACTCACCATGATAGGTCCTTGCTCTTGCTCCTGTGGTAGATTCTCACAGGTTTCAACACCAGGTCAAGGGTTTGAGTATCATATGGGAGGTAGAATCCAACTACGACGTGAGTGTGTGGAGGCGTGTGTGCGTGTGTTAAAAAAAAGAAGGTTTACTCACCATTATTGAAAAATAAAAAATACAAAAAATACAAAAACCAACATGATTTAAAACTCAGGTGGGCCACACGCTCTATTGGCATGGCCCATCTAAGTTTGAGCATAAGAGTACTCACACGATGGATGGAGTAAATTTTACAATACAAGATGGTGGGCCCACGGGGTGAATTTTGTGTCACCAGTTTTATATGTAAAATCCACTGCATTCGTTGGGTTCGCTTTTAGAACTTAGTATATAAAGTGATAACTTTCACAATTCAAATGGACCACACCAAGAGAAATAAAGATGATAAGATACCAACCATAAGTTTTTTTTTAATGTGTATCTTTCATTAAATATATTATTCAAGTGGAGCTCACCAAGGTGAAGCGAAGAGGCAGAAATCAGTCTGACCAGAAACTAAAGTAGACCACATCACATGAACTTTAAGGTTTTATGAGTATTTTTACTCGCATTGGTGTTGCTGATTGGGTTTTAAAAGTAAACCTACTCATACAACATGGTGGGCCTCACAGAGATCCAGCATTTTATGTCATGTCGTGGACAATTCAGGTTGGGTATTTAGGCTGAGCCGTATGGAAGATAGATCCAGAGAGAAACAAGTTGCCTCTGCCACCGGCTATAGAAATTTCATGTAGGGTAAAGCTATGTGGGGGCTCACTATGATTTTCATGTGGCATCCGCTCATCGGTTTCGTTAGCAGAGCACACCATAAGAAATAGTGGGAGCTGAACGCTCGCTATTAAATTCTTCATGGGGCCACATAAGTTTTGCATCAGATTAATATTTGCATTTTCAGTTTATTTTAGTGAGAAAAACCTTATTAGAGGTTTGGTTTGGCATGTAAATGTTATGGTGGGCTCAAAAGGGTTTGTACGGTGAGAGTTTTGTTTTCTATCGCATGACCCACTTGAGTTTTGAATTTGCCTCATTTTTCAAGTCTCATGTCCTAACATGAGGTGCCAAAACTAATGGATAGAGTGGATTTCTATCAGAAATTGTAGAATGCTCCCATAGAGCTTCTACAATAAAGTTTGTCCAATCTAGATAAGTTACAGGAGTGAATTCTTATATCAAAGTAGAAAATTTCACAAAAATTCATCACTTAGTATAGAATATACATTCCCAAACCTTTTTCAGGAAGCTTTTTAATAAGCTACCTTATTAATCTAAGTAATTATCCTTATGGTATTAAGGTGTCTTTGAATTGCAATTTCTCAGGATGATTGTATGTAAAGGTGTAATGATTACAAATGTTAACATTTTTATGGTAAAACAAGGTATTTTGGCCCAAATTGAATAAAAATGATATACCCACAATGCTTGTACTTGATTATTATTGAAATGTCATATCAATATAGAAAATACACTCGTTCTCACGTTTGAATAGGTGATTTCTAATGAAATATGTTGTAAAACTTATGACGATTGCTCAATCCTTAACCTCTCTCCTTTATATTTGTAATTGACCATTAAACTACACATCAATTTATCTCTTTAAACAAACAATGTAGATTTATAATAATTATTCTTTTACATTCATTTATCATGGCCTTTTCAATCCAAGCACACCCTTAAATATCTTAACACCAACTTGACCTGTTAAGCAAAGGGGCAGACAGTTTGGATGGGCAATGTACTTGACCACAGAGCAAATCACCGCCTGTGATTTGGGTGGACTACATGAATTGAAACAATGCATAAGGCAATACTCCCTATCTAAATTGTTTCCATTTGTATGGTGCACTAAATCACATGAGCCTTATTTTTGCACCCTAAAGTAAAATTTAGTATGCCATGTAATGGTTGGAGATGATTTTATACAATAACCATTGTGCATTCTATAAAAATCAAGCATGGGCATTTCTCCCAAGTGTTTCCTTTAGCATGGCCCACCTTTTTTTTTTTTTTTTTTTGGGTTAGCTTGTTAGTGCACACCCATGTCAGTACACACTCCATGCTAGAGATAAATGCCAAGACCTCAAGTGTTGAAACAAGGTATCTCCACTCAATCTTCCAGTTGAGCTATGGATCTGAATGTTAGCGTGACCCACTTGAATCATAGGTTAACCTCATTTTTTGTGTTAGACTTAATGTAGGATAACACATGTAATGTTTGAAGTAGATTTCACCGGACACATTACGGTCCCATAAAAAAATAATGGGTGGGCCCAGAAAATGGGAGTTTTATATATGGGATGCCCACCAACCCCTTGATTGTTGGTGGGCCCACCATGTGTATGTCAGATCTACTCCAACAATGCCTAGCCCCATGTTAGGTGCAAGACAAAAAATCAAGTGACTTTTGATACAGGTGGGCCACACCAAGGGAAACAATTGAAAAAGTGTGCTGGTTTGATTTTTATAAGACTCAAAATTTATGCATGGGGCTAAAAAATTAAGTACATACGGTCACATTAAGAGAAATTTTTATAAGACTCACCATGATTATTATATGAAATCCACTCCAACCATAAGATGCCACGCCAAAATTTATGCATGGGGCTAAAAAATTAGGCAAATCCATCATTCAAGTGGACCACACCAAGAGAAATGATCTTGAGGGTGAGTGTTGTCAGGTAGATTGTTTTTAATTGTATAGTCTATCTTAATCCTGAATAGAGCTGATTTTTGGGACTGCACAAAAAAAATCATGAATCATGAATCATAAATCATGCAGGGGGCTGACTCAGCTAATGGAAGTCTGGGACTGATTCAAAAATCGTGAATCATGAATTAGGCAAGACGCTGACTGACCTAGTGATAAGATGGATTTCACATAAACATCATGGTGGGGCCCACCCAGCGACTGACCCTGTGCTCGCATCAGCCAAACGGCATGTTAATAAATTTGACGGAAACGGAGTCCAATGATAATTACTAACATTATTGTGGGAGCTTGTCGAATACCTTTTTTTTAAAAAAGGTACCATTTCGAGAAAAGGCACGGTAATGTAAATACCATATTAAGCAGCCCGTTTGAATTTTGGAGACTAAGACATGACTTGTGGCGTGTTTGGCCGGACCAATCCCATGGGATTAGGAGGGATAAAATGGATTTAAAGTAATGATGGTGGTGTCAGTGTTTGTCCTTTAATCCTATAAATTTGGAATAGCGGATGGGATATACAGTACCCTGTTTGGACCGTTTCAAATGTATAAGTTTACATCTACATTGCTTCTTGTGGTGTGCCCCACTCTCTATTTTATATTTGCCTTAAAATAAGTTTATGGCTAAATATAAGCCGAAAAAATTGACAGATAGAGTCGATATTTCATTGATATCTTGGTGGGCCTCACATAGAAGTGAAAATTCACATCCTGAGATTGACATAAATCATGTTAGATAAAGACGGTGTTTACAAGTTACATCCCATCATTTCAAACGTAAATGTGATGAGATGTCTTGGGATAACCCTTTTAATTTCATCTAATACCATATCTAGCGCCCACCCAAACACGCCAACCACTGGACAGTCCATTGGATCCAGCCAGCTAGTGTAAATATCACACTGATATAAGACGTAAGTAGGTACCATCAAGATCATTTGCCAAAATAAAAGACTAAACAACAATGCAATGCATTTATTCAACACCTACCATTATGGAATTCTTATGGTTCTCAATATTCACTTTTATCAGGCAATCCTAACCATCAAATTCATAGGTTGAGAAAAGGTCAAATCTTGACTAATATGAGTCTCTCTTTTTGCATGGAAGCTCTTTATATATGTTCTATAATTAATGGACGGATTAAATCAATCTGTTGGACCATCAAATTCAACCGACCCAACTTTATTTTATCTGTATTTTATTTTATTTTTTATTTTTCATCCAAACCAGTTTTAAAAACTGATAAAGCTAGTTAATTTCAAATTACCTGTTTAATCCGACGGTTAGTAATTGGCGACTGACGCTCAAGTATAAGTCGCGACGGATGTGGGACCGCCTCTCCAAGTAATACGCGCCGCATTGATATCCTATTACCCAGAGCGGAGAGAATGGGAGATAGCGGCTACTCTTATCTTCCTCCATCCATCCATCCCAAACAAAAGCAAAGCAGAACGGAACGGAAAGCTCTTTTCCTTTGTCTCTTTTCCTACTCTCTCTCTCATTAATGCTCGCTCGGAAATAAAGAGCAGGTTCCTGCATCCGCCCAAAACCCCTCCCCATAAGATTCGAAACGCTTCCTCTCTCTCTCTCTCTCTCTCGTTTCGTTTTAGATTGAGTTCCATGCCGATTCCTAAATTCGGCTCTCAAATCCCATCCACATACAATTCTATGAAATCCTTTTCCTAGTGAAGGCAGAAATCATCATCAGATCCTCACGCAATCAAGTACGTTTGCTCGCTCTAATTCCTCAACTCTCTGTTCTCTCTCTCCGTCATTTTGATCCTCTTTTCTCTTCCTATTTTTTTTCCCAGTCATATACCAACGATGAATCACTGCGTTCCAGATTTCGATATGGAAGACGAGTCTTCCGTCCCATCTTCTTCTTCCGGATTCCACCATCTGAAGAAATCTACTCTGTAATTATTTACGGAAATACCTTTCCTCGCTTACGATTTCACTTTTTTTCTTTCTTTTTAGTTTATTAGAATTTCCTTCTTTTTCTTTTTATCGTTTTTTTGAATTTTTTTCAGGCCGGAAGATGATGATCTTGTGGAGCTTTTGTGGCAAAACGGACAGATCGTGATGCAGAGCCAGAATAAAAAACCTCAGAAGAAATCGCCGAAATTCTCCCCGGCCGACGCCGTTCTTCCCGGTCGGCCGGGATGCGGGGCTGGAGACGAGATCGGATTGTCCACAACGGCGCCGGTGGTGAATCAGCTCTTCATCCAGGAAGACGAGATGGCGTCGTGGCTGCATTATCCGATCGACGACTCCTTTGACCGGGATTTCTGCGCCGAACTCCTCTATCCGGCGCCGGCAGGGGCGTCCCAGGCCCCGGCGGATCGGAGGCCGGAGGAGAAGCCGGCGCCAGTGCGGCAACCGGAGCAGCCGTCACTGCGGCTGGCTTCTAGCTCCCGGCCTCCGGTCCATCCGGCGCGGCGGACGGAAGTGGAGGCGGGCAGCTTCGTGAATTTCACGCATTTCTCGAGGGGGAAAGGGAAGGGCGAATGTCGGCCGTTGGATTTGGAGAAGGCGGGGAGGGAATCAACGGTGGTGGATTCGAACGAGACGCCGGCGGGGGTTAGGGTTTTGAAGGGAGAGAAGGCGGGGGCGGGGTTCTTTGGCGGGAATGCGGGCGGGGGCAGCAGCACTTGCGGTGGAGGCGGGGAGAGGGAGATGGGCACGTGCGAGCAGACGTTGACGTCATCTTCAGGTGGGTCCGGTGCCAGTGCTGAGCGGCTGCTGAAGTCGTCTCCGGCAGAGGACAGGAAAAGGAAAGCCAGGCAAGGAGACGAGTCTGAGTGCCAGAGCGAGGTGAGTTTTTCTTCGTTCTCCTTCTTTTCTCCATGCACAAGTCTAACGTGCGCCGGGGTATTGCTCGTAGAGTTCGTTTTGACCACATAGCTAGTGGAGCTCCCCAGTCGGATGATCAGAACCGTCCATCTTGTGGGAGCACCCTAGACGTGCCGCATTAATAAACTTATCGCGGCATGGACGATTCTGACCGTGTATATTTACAAATGAATGTGGACCATTCATCCTCATCATAGCCTTGTCCTGGCTATTTTGGTCCGTACAATTTCGACTATTGAAATAAAATGTTGAGTGGTCAGCATTCAACTCAAAAAATGGATGGCCAACATCACCTTTTGGAGTGGGGCCATCAACGTTCTCACAGCATGCTTTAGGTGCACGGCGAGATGATACGGTAGAGGAAGAACCTCGGTGTGGTAGAGCAATCTCTCCGCCGTACACTCTGGCAGGATGATGCATCGATGGGGTCCACCCATTTGCTGGCATGCACAATCTTATCCGTTCCTTCTTTTTATGTAGTTTATTCCGCTGCATTTTTTACCGTTAACTGTTTTTTTTCCCTCACCGTTACTATAGTGGCCTTAACGGCCACAAATGATATGGATAGGATTATCTAATGGTTGTGATTTTGAGACATAAATCAACCATGCTATGCCCTGCAAATGGGCGTACCTGATTTTCCCATCTCTCTGCCACGTGTCCTATGGGAAAATTGCTCTGCCGTATGACGGTTCCTCGTGCTCCACCGTATCATTCCTTGGTACTAAGCACTAACCTATTTCTATTTATTTTCTTCCGTACTTAGTTTATTAATCCCACATTAAGTGGTACGGTTCTGTTTGCTATGCCGTCGTTCGTGAAAATTAAATGCAACCCATCACGACTACACGTGGCACGTATCCAGTCAATCTAGATAATCCAATCCTCACATCCGTGGGAAACGGATTGGCCACTACCCCTGACACCAGCCCCGGAGCTGGTGGTCGGTACTCTGTGGGCCCCACCATGATGTATGTATTTCATCAATTCCCTTCGTCCATTTTTTAATATCATTTTCTGTTTTTATGCCAAAAATGAGAGGAATATAAATATCAAGTGGATCACACCACAGGAAAACAATTGTGATTGGATATCCATCATTTAAATCCTCTTAAGGCCTGCTGCACTGTTTATTTGACATCCAATCTGTTGATTAGGTCATAAAGACCCAGATGGAGGGAGAAAACAAATATCAACTTGATCCTATACTTCTATGGCCCCCAAAAAGTTTTTAACGGTCAAAGCTCATTCAACACTGTTTCCTGTAATGTGGTCCAGTTGAGACTGGGATATACCTCCTTTTTTTGTGTATTACCATAAATTGATGTAGAAAAATAGATGGACGGAATGGATGAAACATATACATCATGGTGGGCCCACAGAGCACCGACCATCAGCTCCGGGGCAGGTGTCAGGGGGAGTAGCCAATCCGTTTCCACATCCGTGATACTTGAAGTACGATCCTAACCATCAATATTTGGATGGTCAGGATTGACGTGCACGTATGCAGTATGCTACACTTAGTAAATGGTGGCTCATGCACAAATGACGTGCCGCCAAATAACGAGCTTTTCACCTATCAAGACTGCTGTTGCCGCGCTTCTTCTCTCAAAGGGTAGTATTGTAGTAGATTAGGTTGCGCTTGGTGCGCAATGTACGTGCTCAGGTAGCACTGGTTTGTCTATTGATTTCAGGATCCGTGCAGTGCTCGGCTGGAGTGCCAATTTACTCCACTGGCCTCCAAGCTGGTACAATGATGACGTGGAAATGACTCAATAGATTGTCCTTTGTGGACCTTCTACAGTAACTACCTTAGTACGTATAGGTAGTCTCAATGGCATCGTCCATCAACTGGGCCTTGCCGTGAGTGGCCCATCCTAGCATGACTGAACCTTCAAATGGACTAAAAGACAGTGGGTGACGGTTGGTCAACTTAAGATTGTCTGATCAGTGTAGCTTTTGAGCTGTGGTCGATCCATCACACCGCCAGAGAGATGTATGGTCCTGATCCACGGTTCCGGTTGTGGGGAGTTTCAGTAGAGATAGCCTGCTGAATCATTTACAACCACGAGAAGTCGCAACTGTATTATGGGTCACAACTTATATCTATTACAAACAAACAATTACACTTATTTGTTTATCCATCCGATTAGTGGACGTCCATGGAACGGTTAAAATTGAAATATATCCAATGGTCCCATTTCAACAAACAAGTGTCCACGGAACAGCAATAACTCATCATTCAATGTCCCATTTTAACAAACAAGTGTCCACTGAACAGCTATGACCCATAATTCAATGTCCCATTTTAACAAACAAGTGTCCACTGAACAGCTATGGCCCATAATTCAATGTCCCATTTTAACAAACAAGTGTTATTGGATCAGTGGTCAGGATTATTCAGCCAATTTGATTTTTGGAATTTGACTTAGTGATGACTTAGTGATGGTGGGTTCCACAATTTAGCTGGTTATATATGAGTTGATATATCCCGGGTGTATAATTTCCGAGTGCCTGTGTATCAAACATCATACTCTGCTGGAGTATCAAATAACTCTCCGAAAATAAATTTATAATGAATGAGGTTTTACCGAAATGAAGTGTGCGTAGGTAATAATTTTGTACTCCACCCTTCATTAAAAAAGGAAGAAGAAAAGGAAAAGTACTTGTATTCTGATGCACTGCCGGGAGAAGGGTTTATATGATTGCGAATTTGCATGGTAACAGGGGAGGTTTCATACTCTGTCAAAGTGTGACGATTCATAAGCAAGCACTTAGGACTGTACACGTGGCTTTCAGGTACTCCAACTAAACCTAACAAATCGTTGGACCCACAATTTGGGCGGTTTAAACTGAGTTACATACATTTCCCATATCGGATTTTGAGTTCCATGCGTATGAACCACCACATTATGCTAGAAGTATGGGCCATCACTTATTGTCAAGCACTCTTTTGTCCATACACGTGGCACGAATTTGGAGATGCAGACCGTTGAGCTGTTGTCCCTACCTTAGTGGTGTACAACGCAGAATCACACTGGTTGGATAATCCTCGCTGCTACCAATTTGAGCATTTCTGTGGATTACAACTGGCTTTTAGAATGGTGCTCATCCAAGCATCCTTGATTAGCCGATTACATTGGCGCGCTGTGATTTTTTGGTTTGTTCCTTCCAAAGTAGGACTCAACTAAGATCAGTTACAGCAAGTGGCGCCCATGGTGCAGGGATCCAGACCGTTGGTCGGACGGTCTGATGAGCACTACCATGGATGGGCTAGTCCCTGAAAATTCCCTTTATAGGAGAGTCCTAACCTTTCAATTGCGGCCCACAAACATTATGTTGGAAGATGAAATAACAGATGGTCCACATTTGACCGAAAAATAGCCCAAGATTGGACGCTAGGATCTTCCAATCTGTGAGAGATATAGGGCACGGTCCATCCATGGTTTGGATTACCGAACCGTTGGCTCCATTTGTCATACTGAAAACCCTAGTACCCTGTGCAAAGGTGTCGGCTCAAGCTTGCATGTTTTGCAACCTTTGGCTAGACGACTGTTAGTTTAGAACCATTTTGAAAATTCTGGTGACTCATCCTCCTCACTTGTGGCGCTCATGTACAGTTATCCAGACCATCCAAGTTGCAGCTCCCATTGTGGATGAAGCATGCATCTAAAATCACTCTGATCAGGCAATCCTTACCATCCAATGAATCACTATCAAATGGATGGTTAAAAGAGAAAAAAAGTGAGTGGTCCAAATTTGAAGGGGAAAGTCTGATGGTGAATGTTATCTTATCAGTACTTTTTTTTTTTTTTTTTTTAAATGCTCAAGTTGGGTCCATAAATTTGAATGGTCTAAATTGTTTGTACAACTATGCCAAGTGTACCGTTGAAGATTCCTACCATTCTAAGACTTGGGCAAGTCCCATATGACTCGTCCTAGTCAACTCAGATTCAGTACCACCAGCTGCAGTTTGATACCATGAGCCGCCCTGACTTGGGCGAGTTGGGCTGATCCTGCTCCATCTGGACAAGTCACTACTCGAGATTGAATGGGATTATCGGAGTGGTTTTTTTTTTTTTTTGGTGCATACACTCGGACACCCACCCACACTACATGGGCACTGGATCCCTGCTCTCAGCGTTGAAACAGAGTTTCTCTAACACTGAGCCATGGAGCTGGACCCAAGATTATCGGAGTTGCCAAGTCTCAAAATCATGCTTTGCAACGAAAGAGAATTATTAAGGATAGAAATTAGAATATAAATAGTGCTAATTCTATAGTTTCATGGTAGGCACTTAGAAATGGTGAATGGTCCATATTCAATGTTTTCACATGACCCAACTGATGACTAGCTACATTTTCTGGGCCTCGCCTGATGAATGGCTCGGATCTCAACCCCTACGTAATGTTGGCTCGTTTTCTGTGAGGCCCCTTCATCTCACATACGGGGCCCATCCTATTCTTTTCGAGATATGGGTGGTGAAAATTCAAGGCTGATTAATATTTCTCCATTCTTAGTTGAGTCATTTTTGGCTGGAGTAACCCTTTAGGCTGAAACCATAGAGGAGCATTGAGTCTGTTTCTCCTACACACCAACCAACTTGAATTCATGCAGCATGTCTTCCTTTCTTTACATCTGGTTGATTAACCATTTTGCCCCTGGGAAGTCAAGAGTTGCATACTTGTTTGTTTGCTTTATTTTTTTTTCCTCTCACCAATACCTCATCTTTTCAATCTTACCTTCAATGATCTGTTCAATTTTGTGTGTGTAAGGATGCTGAGTATGAATCCGTCAACGAAAAGAAAATTGCTCGTCGATCCACATCTGCCAGAAGAGCCCGTGCTGCAGAAGTCCATAATCTTTCTGAGAGGGTGTGTTCTTCTTTTCTCTAATTTTCTTTCATATTAGGAGTTTCATTCACTGGCATACGAATCCATTTTTGTTGGGAGAATTGCACCATAGTTTCATACATTGCTTTGTAATGCAGAGGCGTCGAGATCGGATCAATGAGAAGATGAAGGCATTGCAAGAACTCATACCTCGCTGCAACAAGGTTATACTACTTATCCATTTTATTTCTCTATTCATGGACTTGAATCTTCTAGGACTGAGGGATAATTTTCTTATTTAAAGATCTCTTTTTCAGTCAGACAAAGCTTCAATGCTGGATGAGGCAATCGAGTACTTGAAGTCCCTTCAATTGCAAGTGCAGGTGCAGTTTTGCTTCTGAACTCCTTATTTATTTAAGAGAATGATCCAGTTTGAAACACTTGCAGTGCAAGTTTGTCACAGTTTGTCTTCCGAAATATCTGATAAAATCGGAACAATACAGGAACATTTGTCACAGTTTAATCTGATGATTAGTGCGGCACACTTTATTTGGCCTTTTGGAAGGTGATAGACCCACTTTCCATCTCCTTGATCAGATGGTGATAGATTAACTGTAATAAGATCTCCTTACCAGTGTTTAGCACAGTATCAGTTCTCTATTCATGAGGAACAATGAACAATGACTTAGAATTCATTTACAGTGGAAAGTAACTTAACAATATTTGATCGTCAATTGGATGATTTTTTATATGTGGGGATCACCTGGTAGCGTAATGAGCCCGACATGAAATGGTTACTAGTACTAGCAGAGCGTAATGACCCGAAATGAGGAAACCATAAGAGTGTTACTAGTACTAGCAGAGCTTCTGACTTGACATGAAATGGTGGGTTGAGATTATAGAGGGCCAGAAAAAGGTATTGCAGTTGTCCAAATCGACAATGATTTGGACAACTTTCCTTTTTATTTTTAATTTTTTTTAAAAAAAAAAGAAAAGAAGAAGAAAAAAAGGGTATGTGATCATGGAACTCGGAAAGTGGAAATTCCAATTGCAATTGCATATGGGAGCAGAGCTTGTTTATGTCTGGGATTAATTTAATAGATTGGTGAAGCATTTGCTCTACCTATAATTAAAGTCATATGCAATTGTCTGGATTTTTGGATCTTAAATGTTTTTCCTGTATTTTTCCTAGATTATTTTTTTCACTCGTTAGATCTGGAAAAAGAACTTCAATTTTTCGGCATGCTTTTCAAGTTGTTACCATCACCCATTGCATTTGGGCACCTTCATGGTTTGTCTTGAAGGCCTGCCCTTAAAAATGTTCTTTTCTTTGTTTCTCTCTTTTCTTTTTCTTTTTTCTCTTTTCAAAATGTAAAAACCTACTTATTTAACAAGGAAACTTCATAATAATCAACTTGTGCAGATGATGTCAATGGGGTGCAGCATGGCCCCCATGATGTTTCCTGGTATCCAGCAGTACATGCCTCCAATGGCGATGGGGATGGGGATGGGCATGGGCATGGAAATGGCAACCAACCCCGGCTTCAGCCGACCGATGCTGCCGTTTCCACCAGTCTTACCAGCCACAGCCACTCCTGGATCTGCTGGAGCCCATTTAGGACCAAGGCTCCCTATGTCAACTTTCCATCTACCACATATTCCTCCATTTGATCCATCTAGAGTACAAGCAACCAACCAGCCTGATCCTGCATTGAACTTGGTCGGCCTACCAAGTCCCCATCCACTACAAAACCAAAATCTTGCCGATCCATATCAACACTACCTCAGCCTTCACCACATGCAAGTGCAACCTCAGGTGTGTGGCCATTTTCTCAACTCTTGTAATCATCATGATAACCATTTCTATCATGGTCAATTTCATTGCCGTGGTCTTTGGTATCATCGTCACATACCAGATGATATTCTTCATTTACTATATTCTTTTGGTTGCATTTTTTGCAATTAAGGCTTCTCTTTATTTATTATATTTGTATGTTGTCAGGATCATTGTCGACAGTCCTCATTATCATTATTAGAAATTTGAAAAACACATTTCTCACTTTCAGAATTGCAGCACCCTAAACATGTGGATCTCATAGGTTGTTTAAACCCAAATGAATATTTTGTTACATTTTATGAACATGAATTTCATATTTACAAGTTCATCACATCTTTACACAGAAGCAGGAAATGGTGCAGCCAGGCTTCAGCAAGGGAGCTGAAACTCCAGAAACTCACGAGTCCGGTAGGTTGATTTGTCTTGTATATTTACTTGGATTTTCTTTTTCTTTTATATCTAAATGAGGAAAACAGAAGGACCAATTTGAGGCTTCATAAAGGAGGTGTTTACGAGTGGATATGATTGCCATTTTGAGTAATGATCTTCTACAACCAATCTCTGGTGAGCTTAACGTACAACCCACTAGATGTGCTTAGGTATCATGTGTAAGACACCCAAGCCATGCAAGAGAGGTTGGGAACAACATTGCAACACAAAAAATCCTGGTATTAGGACAACAGACAGCTTAAATCTAACCTGCTGAGGTTCTGACTCAACGTACTCGTGTGGCTCACCTGATTAGTGTGACAAACATTGCCAATATATTGAAAATCTCTCAATATTGTTGCAAAAACATTAACGAAACGATATTATCGTGATAATATCATGAGGATTTTAAACTACCGTTAGTTTTCAAATTTTTGTGAATTTTTTTTTTTTTTTTGCAGAAATATCCTGATTTCATCTGACAATAATTTGAATTTTTAATTTTAACTAATTCATTAATAACTATATATAAAATTTTAAAATCGCTCATTAATTTATAGTAATTATTTTTATTTTCTAATTTTCAGGGAGATTTTTCCTGATACTATCCTGGGAAAACTCCTCAAAATTTGAAAATCTCCTGAGAAATATGGAGAGAAATTCTCAAGAATGAGATTTGTCACTATGCACCTGATTAGCAGACTAGCCTCACTTTCACACCCGGTGATCTTCATTGTGTGGCCTCCACCTCTTGCACAGTTTGGATTGCCAGCACATGTGACAGGTTGTGTCTTAATCTAACCTAACTACTGGTTCTATGTTATTATCACTTGCCATATCTTCTTTGGTAGCTTGTATGTCTTGAGGCCCGCCTTGCTTCTGGCTAATTTGTATTGGGTTTCATTACTTTAACCACCCACCCTTAAGTTAGCACAGGAATTTGGACAAAAATACCATTAACTACTAGAGAAAAGACAGAATTGAATGTCGTTTAGCAAAATCATGAAAGTGTACTTATGGAAAAAGTTGTAATGGCATTTTCATTATTTTGCCAGTCAATGGCCCTGGTTCCCTTGTGTTGTAAAATAATGGAAATCTCTCTCTCCTTCATCTTCTTTCTTATTACAGAAGTACCCCAATGATGTTGCTAAAAGATGTTTCTTTATCATCAAACACCGCCATGCCAGTGACCTTTCATGCAATTTTCTTTGCTAATAATCATAAGGCCTGTATCCTTCAAAAGAAAGAAAGAAATTAAAAGAGCCATATGGCTTGGTGATATGCTGCTCTATTGGCAATAAATCTGATTTAGTACAGGACATCATTCCTGAGGAAGCAGCTATTAAGCTCTCTTTCTGTCACAGGCACACCTTTCAAATTTTTGTTTTGGAATAATACCAACATGGCTAAATGCTAGCACCAGAAGTGGAGAAACAAGGGTGCATTTATCTATAAGAGAGGATTTAAATATCAATTCCCCGTCGAGTAGCTGAAACATGAACAAAGAAAAAAACTGCTATGATATGGAGAACAATGTCAAGAACCTAACCAATACATCAAAAGCCCTAGGATTGATGGAACATGTAAGCTAGGCTCCTTAAATTGTTGGTATCGTAACATTCCAACATGCTCTGCAGCTGACATCTGTGACGGCCCACTATGTGGCGGCACTCACTTTGGCCTCTTTTCCAAGTAGCCCTTTCCAGGGTGTGACAGTCTAGTTATCCAGGTAGTCCGTTTCACTTGGCGGCTGCAATCTGGTTGTCCAGGTAACCCTTTCCACGTCGTGGCGGCTTTCACTCTGGTCCAGGTTGCCCTTTCCACTGGTTGCCCCTTCCATTACTCGAACAGCTGTAGGTCATCTGAAGAGATAAAGCTCCCAAGGGCTGAAGATCGGCAGGAGGATGGGGCCTTACTTTAGATAACTTTTTAGCCAGCTAACAAATACACATGCCACTCAAAGTCGGGTAATAATCCCATAGTTCTGGCTCAGCGGATAACAAACTGCGCATTTGTCACTCAACGGGACATGGTGTTGGCTCTGATACCTTGTTAAAAACCCAACCAATACACTGAAAGCCCTAGGACTGATGGAACATGCCAAGCTAGGCTCCTTGAACTGTTGGGATTGTAACAAACGATGAAGGGAGACACAAGCTTGTGCTTACTTACAGGGGCTCATGCACAAAATACAGCTGTTTTTTCCCCCTCTAATCTATCCTTTTGCTTGTGTGTGGGTCCCTTGTATAGTGCAAATCATAGGCTGCTGCAATTGCAATTTCTCTCTCTTCATCATTTTGTGCTTTTGATGTCCAAAGATTCATAATCTGATAATGACTCATTTGAATGGTCAGTAGAAGATAACAGAATATGGAAACGATCAATATAATTGCTTGCACCAAACTTCAGTTTCAGCAATTGTTAAAACCTGACTTGCAAACCATTGTTGATCAGATAATGGTTGCATGCGGATCCCATCGCCAGACATATTCATAATGTTTAATTAAACATGAATCATGCATAAATTTCTTTTTTCTCTTCTTTTCTTCCTTTTTTTTTTTTTTTTGTTTTAGTCTTGTTTTTTCAATCTTTTTGCTTGGGCATTGCAGGTTGAAATGTTGGGCTGATGAGCGGCGAGAGGCTGCCCCACTAATTTTTGTAGAGTAAGGACAGCATCCTCCCACTGTATACAGTCACTCTTGAGACTAAGATGCGGCTAACCTGTAACTATTACCATATAGAGTGCCTTTCTTTTTCTTAATCATCTATGCCTTTTTCTCCCTCTTCTTTCTTTATGACCTGTATGAATGTAGTTGATGGTTGTTATAGTCTGTGTGTGGCTGTTTGGCTAGGGGTTGATCTTCTTTATGGGTTTCACTTCCCCTATGTGCTGGTTCAGGATCACTAGCATGGGCCCACATGTAGAGATGATCCAAAGATTGGAACAGTTCATCATCTGTGTAACTACCATATATGAGCTAATAGTGCAATGACAACACCCAAAAATGACCCTGACATTTGATTCTGTCGAGTTAATGTGATCCATTGAAATTTAGCTTCTTCTAATGATGGTTAGAGTCACCTGTTAAGCTTAAGTTTCTTGGAGTAGACTGTGACCAGCATCCAGAACATGAACCGTTTCGATCATCAGAGCATCTCAGCGTGTTTGGCCCCAATGGGTCGACACACAAGTTGCTGATCATGAGCCATGAGGTAGGCAGAACGAACCCTTCATTGTGTGGCGAGGAATTGCACTTTGAGAATGATGGGTTTGGGTTGAGAGGTAAATATTGGCTTGAAATTCATGAAAGTTTGGTGGCCCACCACTTGGGTTAATGAGTGGAGAAGATAATGTTGTAAATGGAAAACAGTGGAGGAAAGGGATCATTGTCACGAAGAGCTGTCCGAATCTTGTTTTCTTTTGTCTTTTTTTATTATATCAATGGTGGTTAGGCGTAGGGACTCTCTATTGGCTTTCTCATAAAAGGAGGGAGCATGGAGGCATGACCACTAATAATTGGGTAGTTGAGAAATCAAGTCAACCTACTGATGTTCTCCACGGACACCATGACCATTGTCTTAACAGTGTAACCTCAAATCTCTTCTTCGCTAAGTGACCATGATGACGATCCGTCCGTCCATCCTCTCTGACCGTGCGAAAATTTGAACCGAACTTGTGTGTGTGTGTGTGTGTTTTTTTTTTTTTTGGTGTCTGTGCTTTTTTCATGGTCTATTGTGAAATCGACCTAGTTACTAGTTCCAATCCATATTAGAATTTCTTGCAATTTCTCTTTAGTATGTGTTGAATGATAGAGTGCTGGGCAGTATACTGTAGCTATTGTGCTTGGGAATCCCCCCACCTTACGACAGGGCACGCACTTCATATCCCAACTGCCCAAATAGTAAGACCCGCTGTTGATGGATTACGACCCAACATGAGTGGAGTTATAGCCCATCTACAGAGGGTCTTAATTTTTTAGGCCGTTCGGATTCAAGGGATGTGCCACGTGTACAGCCGGGGAGGCCCTGGTGCTATTGTTATGGTATAATGCCCAGCAACCAGTCAGTCTCCGTTGTTTTCTATTTTCTGTTTTTTTTTTTTTTTTGGTCTATGGTGTATGACAATTTAGGTACGGACAAGGTAACCTGCCTGCGTTTTTGTGGACCATCCAATGAATGTATTATTTATTTAGCGGTACATACAAGGCCACCTCCAATACATCGGCCACGCATTGTGTCTTGATTTTTATAATAATTAGTATGAACAACGCCACGTATAGGTGAAGATGCAGGGACATCTACGACACAGATCATTCAATTGGTGACCCCAGTGTGTTATCTTGACCCATGATTCGATATTGGCCACACTTGCATGAAAGAGGAATGCTATTATTCCCTCATGTTAGATGAGGTATCATTTTGCAGGTGGGCCAAAACATAGCACTTGTATAGGATTTGGGACCGTTGATAGAAAGTACCTGCTCTTAAGATGCGCTGATCTAACAATCAAGAATGACCACTCATCATGTCATCACCAATTTCACATAAGTATGTCTTAGCATGTGTATATAGTCAGGACATGTTCTTCATTGTAATTCAGAGAAAAACTTATCCACATCCGGTCCATTGATCTAGGCGGGTCATGTTTTTTACCCCATTGAATGGAATGAGACTTGCTCACAGAACACTTTCACAAAGAAATAAGTAAATAACTATCGGTTTGAAGCTTTTAAATGGAGGTAAATGGAAAATGTAATCGGAGTTAAATGAATTGAGAGTAAATGGCTTTGTTGTATGGGAGTAAATGAGATGAATTGGAATGTATTGAAAATTTTCAACATATTCACCAGTACGTACATATGTGATATTCCAAATTAACTTTAATATCTTAAATTAATTAGTGTACATATGTAATATTTAACCTAATGGTTGTAATAAACTCATTGAAATATATGCTAGAGCTAAATATGAGGGACTTTCGAGCCTCGAATTGGCCACAAACGTAAGAATCATGAACAAGCAGCTTGCTAATGTTTTTTTAATTGTTCATTTAGGTGGCCAATGTTTGGACAGTTTAAATCATTCTATTATTGTGATTTTAGTGATGTATCCCATAATTGGATCATTTTATAGTATCATTAGAATGCCACATTTATGATGGACATGTACGTAATGGCACCTTCGTTTACTCGTATGACTCTCCAATGGAGCTCAAAAAGGCATTTCAACTCATTTATTTCTAAATCCTTTCTCGCGGAGAGTATTTCATTAATAAGTGTTATATTTTAAAATAAATTTGTTTCAAAATTCAATGTTTTTTCTCCATGTTTCTTTTTTCAAAGTGATTTTGTTTTTAAAGAAACAAATAAATCTCATGAATATAAGAGATGTAGTTTGTATAAGGCTTGAGATGCCAATGAAGAATAGCCATTTGGGTTGGACCATCTCTTTACAATGTGTGCGTGCACATCGATCCAAGCTGTGGCCATGTGACATGTGTGACCGGACCATGGCTAAGTCTAGGTTTGAGTCTGAGTCTATGTGTGAATTGCCAATACACTCGCCCTAACGATTTTCCGACAGACCTAACCCATTTGAAACGGTGCTTTAAGCACCTAATCGTGGTCTATATATATATACCTACTCCTTTTTCTAAATTCATTCATTCAAACCAGCAATTTCTTTCTTTGTTTCGTCAAAATTCGTCTCTGATTCAGTGTTGTTTTGCCAACGAAGTTTGTTGTCGAGTCAACCTACTTTGGTTAAGTTTCGCACACTTGTTTGAGCCCGTGTACAATGACTGCATCGTTGGGATTGGGTAATAGCCGTTGTATCTTGGAGGCCAACTATTCAAGAATCCTGTTGCGTTTGGGACACGGTCCGCAGGGGGGGGGGGCTTCGGTTTTAAGTTGAGTGACTGAGTCACATGTCGATTCAAACAAATAAATCATTTTTTCTTACTTTATTCCTATTATTCATATTTTTTGCTTTTTCTGAATATTATCTACTATGTTCAGCATGTTATTTTCAACAATCTTGAAACCAAATATTCAATTGTTTTAAACAATACAAATCTTATTCAATATTTGGAAATAGAAAAAGTTTTCTTCTTTTCTTTTCTATAATCCGTGTTCGACTATTTCTCTAATTGGTTGAAAACCGAGTTACAACCACCATCACAATTAATCTTATGACTAAACTATCTAAAATTGAACTGTTCGTTGGACAAAATTTAAAAGATGGAAACAAAAAATCAATTTTGCACTGAAAATATTAAATATATTTTTACATTCTTTCATATTCATTTATAGTTGATCTGGCCAACGAAAATAAATTTAGAGATGCCAATAACTATAAGCATTATATCCTGAAAACCTTATGTAAACAATAAGACACTAGGAGATTATGAAGCATTGCAGAAAACATGTTCCTTCCTATGGTATAGACAGTGCAAGTAGCAATGTGAGGGAGGATGAGTTTTTGAACTCTTAATGAATCCATAATCAAATATGGTGGTGTATCTAATTGTTGTATACACTTGGTGAAACTCACCTATATAAGTGTGGAAGTGGGGCCACTGTCTATGAGAATATATAGGTTGTTTATCTAAAACACTAATGAAAATTCATATAAAGGTGCATGGCCAAAATGCATAAAATCATAGAATTAGTTGTATCAGAACAGTTGTGTGAATGACATGTATAGCCGTTTGTGCTTAAAGGGTCGGGTTAAAGACCGATGGCCACCTGATTCCTATAAACCTGTCTTACTTATTCTAAATGTCAATTAAAGTTGGATAAATATTAACACTATTATACAACTTTTCTATCATATACCGAAGTATTTTGAATTTAAAACATGTGGAAAATTGTTGTATTTTAAAAAGGATTTTAAAATAATTTTGTTTCAAAATTCAAAGTTTAACCTTCGTATTTCTTTTTTTAAAGTGTTTTTGTCTTTAGTGTAACTATCTTGTCCTATATTGAAAAGAAGCAAAGAAATCTCATGTATATAAAATATGTAGTTTGTATAAGGCTTGAGCCGCCAAAGAAAAATAGTTATTTTGGGTTGAAACATCTCTTTACAACATGTGCGCACACAGATTTGAGCCAAGCCGAGTAGAGTTGTGGCTGTGGCTGTGGCTGTGGCCGTGGCCGTGTGTGCATATGTACGCGTCACGCTGGGCCAAGTCTAGGTCTATATGTGGACTAAGAGTATACTCACATTAACAATTTTTATTCGCATTGTACAAGTATACTCGCACCTATCATTTTTGCACGAATTTTCAAACTAGGGACACATCTATTCAAGTGGTTGCACCAATTGGATTCAAACCCAACACACATAACCTATTTGAAACAGTGCTTTAAGCACTTAATCATGGTCTATATATTTGCCTACTCCTTTTTTCGAATTCATTCATTCTAAGCAACCATTTCTTTCTTTCTTTGAAATTCGCCTATGATTCAGTTTTATTTTGCTAACTGAGTTTGCTGCCAACTCAACTTACTTCGGTTAAGTTTTGCATGCTAGTTTGAGCCCATATATAGTGAGTGCACTGTTGGGATCGGGCAATAGTCATTGAATCCTAAAAACCACCCATCCAAATATCATATTGCACTTAGGACCCGGTTCAAGAATGACAAATTTGGTTTCAAGCCAAGTGACTCGATCCTGCCTTGACTTAAACAAATAAGTCATTTTTTATAACTTTATTTTTATTATTCATATTTTCTATTTTTTAAAATATTATCTATTCTTTTCAGCATATTATATCCAACAATAGGCTCCTTTACTTACCTTCCATTTCAATTCCATGCGAGCAAACACAGCTCAAATTTAAGAACTCTCATATCACTAGAATGATATTGCTTTGCATTGGGAAACCTAGACAGTCCAATCCATTGACCTAGATTGTTCATTAGGTCCATTGCCTGTTTCACAGGGCTACCATGGAAACATCACACTAATTGGACGAATACTAACTGTTTAATTAATGGTCCTAAATATGGACGGTCAATATTGCTGACATAAAAAAGGTACAATCAACAATTTGATCCATCTATTTGTCACAGTCCATCAGTGGGCCATCATGGATTGCTTACGATTCTAAAGAATCATTCTTTAGCCTCTTTGAAACAATGTAATTTACGGAATTTATTACTTCCCACGCATATTTCTAATGGACGGTATGCAGTATGACTTGACAGCAGCAACTTTTAAGACACAGAAAACGAGCTGAGACTCTGTGGGTCCCACCAAGATGTATGTGTTTTATCCACGCTATGCATTCATTTGGCCAGATGATTCTAAGGCATGCCTCGGAAAATGAGTCAGATCCAAAGCTCAAGTGGACAACACCATAGGGATAACATTTAAATGGTTATCCACTGTTTTCCGAAGTGTGGTCCACTTGAGATTTGAATCTGACTAATTTTTTCGCCCATACCCTAAAATGACCCATTCTAATTAATGGATGGCGTGGATATAACATATATATCATGGTGGGGCCCACGAAGTTTTGGCTTTCAATAAAGTGTTGTTTCACGAGGGGTAATTCCTTCCCACTGTCAAACGGCTCCCCCCACGTTTATTGCTTATTTGAGACAAATTAAAAGTAAATGCACATAATTACATATAACCAAACAGGCCCGAGAAAATTATAGTCACCCCATCCACATCCTGTAAAAAGAGGATGGCTGTAGAATATAAGGCCAAATAAAGAATGGATTGTTTCATCTGCTCGGCATGATTTTTGTATGGTGGCCCATAAAATGTGTTCTTGACTTAATGGATGGTTTAGATCAATCAATTGGGCTGTCCAAGTGTCCCAATGCCCGGAGAGCATGAGAGCATCTTTCGTGATTAAATAAATAAGGTCCTCTTTAAATATGTATAATCTCTCTGAAAAGAAAATATTCTCTCTTGAATTGAAATGTTTTATGAATTCCACAAAGTAATAATATTTCTATCTTTAAGAATTAGAAATAATCTTAATAACCAACAATCATAATTATAATCAACTAAAAGAAGATGAACTCATTTTTATGTGGCACCCAAACAGGCCCAATAATTTTCTTTGCAATCCAAATAACAGAAAATTCAAATCAAGGGAAATTCTTTTCCAGTGGATTCCACCTATCCAAAGAAGCCTCAAATAAAATGGAGCTGGTCTTGTATACTTATCATCCACAGGTTGAATCCAATTGCAGAGATGATCCAACCTAAAAACACGCTGGTCCATTCATCAACTGGGCCTAGCTCAGTAAGACTGAAGACTTTTCCACCCCATCTATATATTTCTTAAACGACAGACCAACCTTGCTTCTTGGGTCAGGCCATACTACAGTGGAATCCACCTGATGGACGGCTTGAAACTCATAAGCCGTGCCTGCGCCATGCTAACGTGTGTGGAGCAATAAGCAAATTAAGTACATGAATTAAAAAGGCAACAATGCAACAGCGATTAGTGCATCACAACAGTCTTGAACTTTTTATCCCTTGGCTATGTAGTGGTATGTGGTTTCTTGATAAATCTCCATAGCCAGTCATTTGATTTTTCAAACTAATCATCACTCCGAAGAAAAAAAACTACATGTCTGCCACTAGCATCTGCTTTCCTCATTAGGACCCATGATCCTATTCACTTATTAGGAAATTGTGATTTTTTGTCACCAAAAGCTGAATGTTATCAATTCATATTTTGTTTTGAGTTGGTATCCAACAAGAAGCGACAATCTTAGGGTGACCCAGAATCAACCATAACCATTACTAGTTGAAGCACTAATGCCACAATCCACTAATAATTAACTGCTATGAAAAAAAGCACGGTCATCGTGTATTTATCAATATCAGTATATATCTGCACAAATGTTATTAGAGCAAGTTAGGATGGCTTCACAGCTTTAGAGCATGCGAACGGCAAGTATTAGTTGATTAAGACAAGCAACATTGTCAAACAGCATAAACGCTCCCTTGTGACACAACTCACAAGGGAACTGTGCTCATATGTAAATGCATAGTCCCGAAAACTTTTTGCTTTTGGGGTAAAAAAAATCTAAAAATTCAAGGGAAATTGGAATCTTTTTTATGAAAATATACATGAAAATACTCTTTTTTAAAAAAAAAAAAAAAAAAATAGTTTTATTGTCAATTTTATTAAAATTTTGTTAAATTTATTACATCTATTAGACTATTAGACTACAACAAGTCAACTAACAAGTAATCAAATGAATGCATATTTATGAAACTGATAGAGTAAGAGGGTATCAGAGTAAAAGTGCAAGGAAAATGTTGGGTGGGAGCTCCTATTTATAGGGAAAAAATTGAGGAGAAAATGATGCGAGGGAAAAAAAAGAAAGTAGAAGTCCCAACAGTAAAAAAATCTGACTGTTGGGACACTATGCCATTGCATATCAGTATGTGATGGCATAACCACATAATGAGGCTTATGCCATCGCATACTCGACCGCAAAAGGTCCAACAATCATAAAACTGTAAATGCCACTATGGTATAGGTGGTCCATGCTATGCAAATGGCCTATGGGATTGCATATGATAATACTAAAGACAAGAAAATGGTGATTATGTGATTGCATATGATAACACTAAAGACAAGCAAATGGTGGCCATGGAAGTCAATTCCTACTAAGGGGTGTAAAACAACTCACCCACCAAATCAATCTACCCCCAAAAATAAAACATACGGTTTCAATATCATTAAATATTTATACACTGTTGGAGCACACCGGATTCATTGTACATTAAATACCTGTATGAACTTTGGAGTACCTGAATGGCATGTATTAGTTTATTAAGACCATAGTTCAAAAACCCGAAAACCTAACTCAACCTCCGATAGGGTTGGGTCACCTTGTAGACTCGACCAAGCCATACTCAACTCAACTCAAGATATTAATAATTAAGATATAAACTATTTTTTTATAATGGTTAATTTAAACTTTCTGGACATAAGTAAAATAAATAAATAAATAATCTAAATTTAACACAGTTGAAACATTTGGCAAGGTGATTACAAGTTTACATGCTTTGCAACCAGGCCATGGGTTCAAGTTCTGAGGCTTTAAAAAAATAATAATAATAATAATAATAATAATAAATAAATAAATAAATTATTAATACCAAAATAGCAGCTGAAAGGGTAACTCGGTCAAGACAAGCGAGTTTACGACCCAACTTGACAGGTCATGTCAAGACTCGATGGAGTAAGTTTCGTCAGCGAGTTTCCAAGCAGCTTGAAATCCAGTTGAATGAAGTTGACTTGGGGAGTTTCAAGTTGAGTCATCGAGTTTTTGAACTGTGATTAAGATAACAGGACAGATTTCCTGCGGTGCAGCAGTTCTTCCATACCAACTTAGCTGCCCAGCGCTGCTGTTAGTGCTCGCCTAGCTGCTTTTATTTTATACCTATTGTTTCATAATGGCATATTTTTCAATATCATAATATACTTGTACCGACTTAGAGCACCTAAGCCAAGACAGTTTCATGGTAGCATACTTTTTGAAATCAATATTTATATGTACGAATGTTAGATTTACATGAATGGCACATATTAGTTGTTTAATGAAAAGGACAGTGGTCGTGGATGCCGAATCCCACTAAGGAGTGTATAGAAACTCACCTACTGAATCGACCTACCCGAGAAGGAACATTCATCTCCAGAGATTTACTTATGAAATGAGGAAGGCTTGCCTTTAAAGAAGAGGCAGTGGAAAAGCATTTTCAATTTCAAGATCTTTGCAATTCCTTCCGCTCTCTTAAACAGACGCTTCTGTGTCCTGCCCATGATTGGTGTATGTCTATCTCAAGAGATGAAATCGAACCACCATGGTATCATCATGTAGAAATGTACACAACAATTATATGGAATTACTTTTTCAAATATTACATGAATCAATCATCAAAAAGGGGACCATTTGGTTAACATGAGATATTGGGTGTACCTTCATGATGTATTTTCCTCTAATGGGAGATCAGGAGTCGGAGAGGAAGTAAATCCACCTCTCTCTTTAGTCTCAATCAGCATCGACACGACTTGTCGCATAGACGGTCGGTCATAGGGCGACATACTTGTACATAATAAAGAGATCTTAAGGACCATGAACATGTGATCGATGGTAATCCTGTCTTCTAGATCTAAACGGGTGTCGAATATTCCAGAATCCATTGAGTGATTTTGAATGTAGCTCCTTGTCCATGTAACAAGGTCGCCTCCTTGGTCTAGCGGTTGAACGGGTGTTCTACCAGTCAGCAACTCCAACAGTACAACTCCATAGCTATAGATGTCACATTTTTCATTGACTTTCATGGTGTATGCATATTCTGACAAAAAGAGAATAAGGCATCATTTCAAGTGATCTCCAGAACAAAACAATGTGATTGGCATAAAGTAGATGCTGAACATGAGCTACAAAACTAAAACTTTTCTCTAAAAAATTTAAAATTTGAAGAAACAGAAAAAATGTAGTAAGCAAATGGAAGAATCGGATGACTGGAATCGCAACTGAAGCTATGCATTTGGAAAGGCAGTTGGAATTCCTAACATGAGGGTGAGAACCAATCAAATCACTGGTTTGAAGATCAAATAATGACTATCAGTTCTTGGTTACACTAGGATACCTGAAAAATGATAGTCGGACCAAATACATGAAGGGGGATCACATTACCAATACAAAAACCAGAATTAGCAATTTCATGCTAACAGCCTTGCTGAACTGACACACTTGTGCACTGCAGTCCATCTACATGACACCACATATGCCAGTGTTTTTGCACATGGGTGCAAGATCCAAGCTGTCCATTGGGCTGGTTCCATGTAGAAATGCCCCGGTCCAAAAATCAGGTACTCCCCTCATCATGGGGGCCATAGTAACCAAAAAATGGCCAAGTTTTTTAAAAAGCTGATGGCCTGTTTCTTGTGGACCATCCTCATTTTTCTATGGCAAGGTCATCTACATGGTCAGACTCGCCCGATGGATGGCTTGGATCTCACATCCATGTGCCTCGCAGGCCAATGTGGTTGTTTTTAGATGGCTAGCCTTATACATGTGGATTTAGCAAAGCTCTCACAATTATAATAAGATACCAACAGATGATAGTCTGACCAACAACATCAGGAAGCAAGAAAATGTTCCAATTAAAAAGAGTCAAATCTTCATCTAGTGTCTTCTGTTAGCATTAGCAATCTCATTTTCTTCTCTACCTAATGTGCAAAAATGAGCCGTTTGGGCTATTAGCTCGTGATTAGGGTCTTGAGAAATAAGGCTGAGAACTGAAATTCCTCTCTCTCTCTCTCTCTCTCTCTCTCTCTCTCTCTCTCTCTCTCTCTCTCTCTCTCTCTCTCTCTCTCTCTCTCTCAAACACACACACACACTAGGATTGATCCAATGACTCAAAGCATTCTGATGGACGCAGATTGCATGGTGTGACCCCTGACCTCAATGGTGTGTTGACGTGGCAAAGTTCTGTGGGGCCCACCATGATTTATGTGCTATATCCACACTGTCCATCCATTTTGCAAGACCATTTTAGGATATGAGCCCAAAAATTAGGAAAATCCAAAGCTCAAGTGGACCACACCACAGAAAGCAGTGGGGATTGAAAGCCTACAACTGAAAACATCTTGGGGGCCACGGAAGTTTTGGATCAAGCTGGTATTTGTGTTTTCCCTTCATCCAGGTCTGTGTGACCTTATGAACAGTTTGGATGGAAAATAAACATCATGGTGGGCCCTAGGAAGGTTTCAATAGTGGTGTCACTGTCCCCATTGCTTTTTGTGGTGTGGTTCACTTGAGCTTTGGATCTGCCTCATTTTTTGGGCTCATGACCTAAAATGATCTCACAAAATGGATGGACTGTGTGGATATAACACATACATCATGGTGGGGGCCATAGAACTTTGCGCATCAACACACCACTGAGGTCAGTGGTGTGTCTCACACCATGCAATCCATGTCCCGTCATGATCCTTAGAAAACCTCTTTCCACACCAAGAGGAATAATTTGGGTTTGCAGCAGATTATGTTAAAGAAAAAGATAGCCATCAATAGATTCAAATGTTTGAAACTGAGATGGATCGAGATTGAAGATAGTGAAATGTAATCAAATCATGAAAGAAATACCATCCAGGATGCTTATGATACAAAATCGACTACTATGTTCACATAAGAAACTGCACAATCTTCATAGCTGGATAGCATGTTGAAGGGAAAGAAAAATATTTTGAGTCATCTTCGAATGCACCATTCAGATTAATGAGGGTAAAAGACGCTCAGTCAAAGAAGAAAGTACTAAAAGTGCGATGGTAATCTAAACTTGGTTGTCATTTCCATGGTTTCATATGAAATGCATAAGATGCTGATAAAGCACAGAATATCCATCCAATACAACCACAAACTAATAGGTGAAAAAAAGAGTCAAAGAAAGTATTAAAATTTCGCTTACCAGGTGCAATGTACCCATATGATCCTGCCACAGCAGACATCGATTTCGATTGCGGCATGTCGATCACCTTCGCCAATCCGAAATCCCCAACATGGGCCTCGAAGTTATCGTCAAGTAGGATGTTATTGGACTTTATATCTCGGTGGATGATGCGGGGCTTACAATCATGATGCAAGTATGTAAGCCCCTGAGCGGCCCCAAGAGCAATCATGTAACGGGTCTCCCAATCCAGGCTACAAGACTCCCCATGAAGCAGTTCACCCAAGCTGCCCCTCGACATGTACTCATATAGGAGAAGATTGGAGCCCTGGTGATAGCAGTATCCATACAGCTTCACGATGTTCCGATGTCTTATCTTTCCGAGAGTGAGAATTTCGGCGCGGAAGCTGTTGTCGACATTGTTCCCCTCCCTCTGCGATACTAGCTTCTTTACCGCAATTGTCTGTCCAGACCGCATAATTGCCCTGTAGACTGTTCCACAAGCCCCCCTTCCGATGATAAAACCATCATCGAAATTGTTTGTGGCTTCGACCAGATCTTGAAATGTGAACCCTTCCTTTGGTGAGAAATACATGTCTGAAAGCGATGATGATAACTGCTTATCTTGCAAAGGAGTGACAGTCTCGATCGGGCGTCTCATGAAGAATACAATAACAGCAATGAGAACCAGAGAAACCCCACCAACGGCTGCAGCAACGATTGCCATGATTTTCCCCATGGGGGCACTCGTTTCTTTCCATGGAGGAAGTGTGGATAGAGATGGAGAGTCACCACATGTACCGAGTGGCCTACCACAAAGACTGTTTCCCGTAAAGCTGCTGACGGCCATGTTTTGAAACGGTGGTGTAGAAGGTAGAGGCCCTGTGAGATTATTGTACGAGATGTTGCACCCGAGTAAGCTTGATAGGTTTGTAAACGTGGAAGGAATCTCACCAGTCAGGTGGTTATTGTTGAGCAGGAGGAATTCCAATAAAATGAGATTACCAAGCTCTGGTGGTATGTTCCCGGAAAGATTATTGTAACTGAGATTCATGGCAATCTGTAAGCCTGAGAGCCCACCCAATTCTGGTGGTATTTGGCCGGAGAATCGGTTACCGCCCATCTGCAGCTCAGTCAAGCGGGAGAGGTTTCCTAAGCAGGCAGGTATGGCTCCCAAGAGATCATTTCCAGAAAGCTTGAGCAGTTCCAATTGAGAAAGGCTTCCAAGTTCATTTGGCAAAACTCCCACGAAGCTGTTCCGGCTGAGATCGAGCCGTTGAAGCATTATACAATTAATAATGTTTGGAGGAATTCCACCAGATAGCCTATTGGATGACACATTGAAGCTCACCAGCTTGGACAGATTACCTATCTCGCTCGGCAGCTCAGATGTGAAATAGTTCTCAGAGAGATGAAGCCTTTGCAAAGTTTTGCAATTCCCAATCTCTGGAGGAATCGGTCCGCTAAACTTGTTCTGGTCCAACTCAATGGCAGACAAGTTCACCAACTTGCATAGATCTGACGGAAGGCTGCCTGTGAAGCTGTTTCTGCCCAAACGAAGCTGCACCAGAGATCTGCAGTTTGTGACTCCACTTGGGATATTTCCTGTCAGCTTGTTTGACCAAAGGTTCAACAAAATCAGGTTTGAATGCCTGCAAAGATGACTAGGAATTTGGCCAGTGAGGTTGTTCTCTGAAAAATCAACAACCCAAAGTTGGCTGTAAACCCCAAGCCCTTGAGGAATGCTGCCACTAAGAGAGTTATGGAAGAGCTGAAACTGGAGCAATTCGGTCAGATACTGAAACTCGACAGGAATAATACCAGTAAGGTAATTGATAGAAAGGTCAAGTTTAGTCAGATTCCTTAAGCTTCCCAGTTCGACTGGGATAGCACCTGTGAGCTCGTTCTGGAAAAGGTGGAGTAAGTGTAGACCCTTTATGTTGCTGAGCTCTCTCGGTATCTCTCCCATCAACAAGTTCTCAGAGAAATCGATTTCCGTTACTAATGTAAGGTTCCCAATCTCCCTCGGGATTGTTCCATTCAACCCATTCCTGTAAAGATACAGATTCTCCAGATTGCTGAGGTTCCCGATCTCTGCAGGTATTCTGCCCTCCAGATTGTTCGCATACAGAGCAAGAGTATGAAGGCTTGTACAGTTTCCAAGCTCCTTTGGGATGACACCAGACAGGACGTTATTATAAAGAAAGATGATCCTTAACTTACTGAGCATCCCGAGGTCTTTGGGAATCTCTCCCATTAACCCATTCTGGGCGAGACCTAGGATTTGCAGACTATCGCAACCACTCATCTCAGCAGGTATGCTCCCAGAAATCAGATTCTGCCCTGCTCGGAAGGTAGTTAGATTCTTCAGCTTCCCGAAGGAACGAGGCAATGGGCCCGTGATATTGTTACTATATGCTACTAGCTCAACGAGCGACAACAGATTACCGATCTCCTCTGGAAACGGTCCTGAAATTCTGTTGTTGTACAAGCTGAGTTTCTGCAGGCAATTCAAATTGCCCAATTCGCCGGGGATCTTTCCTTCCAAGTCATTGTTGTTCAGAGCAAGAATCTCCAGCCTCGAACAGTTCCCAATCTCCTTTGGTATCCTCCCCGAGAGCTTGTTGTAAGAAAGATCAAGGGAAGTCAAATGGACTAAACCACCTATGCTTGGTGGCAGGGTCCCAGACAGATTCATGGACTTCAGATCGATAGATGAAACTACTGGGTCGTATCCCATTGTGCAATTCACGCCTTTCCATCCGCAAGGCGTCTGATTGTGTGGATCCCAACTACCCAGGTGGTTCAATTCATCGGTGAGACTACCCTTCAGCTCCAGAAGGTATTGCCCTTCAACGTTCAGCCCCTGACCACTACTGACCAGCAAAGAAGCTGCTACTACTACTATTACTACTGCTATGAATTCAACAACCCCCGAAACAGCTCTGTTGGATTTGAAAATCGAAGGCATCTTATCCACCAGTGCAGAGATTTGAATGAAAGAGAACCTCAATCCAAAGTCATTTCTACAAACAGAAGAAAATTCAGGACCCAAAACTACAATCACTCACAATGCAATTCTAACAAAACCCAAAACCGAATTTTAAATCATCCACTATCACAATTGAGACAAAAACCCAAAACCCAGAATTCAATTGACATTAAAACCATTCTGATTAATGTTATCTCTATTTTCAATCACTCGACAATTGCATATCTGAAGAAAAAAAATGCTCAATCACCCATAATTGCATTTCCGACGAAGCCCAAAACCCAAAATTCGAATCACCGAAAATTGCAATTATGAGAAAAGCCCAAATCCCGAAATTTCAATCACCCGCAATTCAAATTTCGATAAAATCCAAAACCCAAATTTCCAATCACAACAAAAACCATCCTCCCCCTTTTTCTACTTCAGAACTTCCTACCAAACTCAAACTTTATAAACAATTCGAAACATCAGTAAGGAAGTAAAAAAAAAAAGAAGAAGAAATCATTCGAAGGAATGCACAAACATACCTCCAAAACACTCCAAACAAACTCCACTTTCGATCGCAGCTTCTGGAATCAAAGATAGGAATATGGAATTCCGAAGAGGAACGGAGAAAACCCAATTCCCCTTTTTCAAAAAGGAACTAGAGAAATCAAATCTTCCCAAATTTCCAGCAACACTCTGCATCAAATCTACCTCTTCTTTTTTTTCTTCTGGACATTGCAATACGTTGAATCTACCTTATTCTTTTCTGAACGCTCTCGTGCAATGAATCTATTGCCTTTTTCTTCCAGAAATCAAAACCATCTTTTTCTTTTCGGTAGAGAATGAACGAATTCAAGAGAATGAGAAAGAGATCTCGAAACTGAAGCTCTAATGGCCGGCAAGCGTGCTTTCAACTATCTCTCTCTCCAAATCAGCACTCCTTGTCCTTTTATCCCTATTGAAATACTAAAGCCATTCGCACGAGTAGGTAATGAAGCGCTGATCCTCAGGACACGTACAAAACTGAGATACGTGTGAGAGATCCGTCCATTGACATAGTGGCAAGAGAAGCAAGCGTTCTCCGTACCTAATCTCAGACTGGTTCAATAAACAGATGAGCTAGCTTCTAGTTTGAATGTAAACCGTTGAAGCTGTTCCTTCAACTTCATGGGGTTTGGCCCACCTGATGATTTGATTAATATGATTTATTTGGTATAGGTTTTTTATGAACAGATATAAATAATGGTTGGACTGGATACCTAATGGTGATGATTAGTTCACAATTTTTCTGCGATTCATCTCTTCAAATTCTTCTCCTGCGAATCACGGTATCCATCTAACATATTTCGTGAAGTGCTCAAGGTAGAATGAAGAGACGATCCACGCAGCACGTGCCCGCATGTCACACGTGTACAAGACGATGCCTATTCATCAGTTGGGGTCCATAATGAACTTGATCTTTCTTTAAAAATAATAAAAATTGGATTCCTCATTAGATGAGTCACATCGGTTTAAAGATGTAAGGTCAGAAAAAGATCACTAGTTGTCTATGTCCATCAAAACCATGTGATCTATTTTGATTTTTATCAATGAAAGTTTTACTGCCCCATCTGATGAGTGGCTAGGATCACTTACCCATACGCCACCCTCGAAGGTTCGCTGCGATTCGCCTCTTCTGTTCGCTTCTCACGTGAATCACCTAAGAAATTCATACTATGATTCCGAAATGTTAAGGCAATTCGCGCGTGGACAAATTTAATAGGTTTACGCGCGAATTGTACAAACTTGGAAAGGATATGAAAGATCTGAACCATTCATCATGTGATTACCTAATCAATCATCCCATTTTCTAAGAATAAATCTAGCGACTTTATAATTTTTTTTTAAAAAAAAGGAGATAATTACAAGAGAAAAGGACGGTTAGAAAAAGCCGATGATAATCTGCGTTAAAAGTACACGTGTAGCCTTAATGATTACATTTGACAGCTTGATTTCATAAGGATAATCATTATGGTGAAGAGACACCTGATGAGCAGCCCAGATATTCACACGTGTTCTATTTCTCTGCACGTATGGCATGAACCACCTCACCTCATGCGGACCGTCGAGTAGCTAACGTTTTCTCTACGGAAAAAGGTCGCTTTTATGTGACAGTGGCTTCAAAAGTGCGGCACCTTTGGCGTTTTCTTGGAAGACGGTACGATAAATTGAATTTATCGGAGAGATTTTTACCGGCGAATTGGCGGGGAATTACCGATGTCAACCTAGTGGAATTGACGTAATCCACGCATCATTCTGACTTCTGTGACACGTGAGCACCCGTAGTATAAGCTTTTACACGTGTAAGCCGATTTTAACCGACAAAAATCGGAATACAGGTGGCCCATCCCTGGATGCAATAGATCTTAAATGCGGATTGCTTGGAAGCCCGATCACCAAGGATATCCCCAGATATCCGTCTCGATGTATGCGTTTTATCTACTCCGTTCGTCCGTTTTAAAGCTCAGGTGGACCACATCATAGAAACAGTGGGGATGAAGATTCCCACCGTTGAAACCTTTCCGACCCTACCATGATGTTTACTTGCCAGCCACATGTCCACGTGGTAACATAGTGGGAAGACAATTATCTGCTTGATCGGAAACTCCCGTGGCCCTTAGGAAGTTAGTCATTCAATATCACCATTATTTTCTATGGTGAGGTTTATTTGAGCCTTGAATATGTGGGCATCTCTGCAGAGGATTATTTACAAGAATAAGTTTCAAGAAGTAAATAAGTTTAAAACTGACTGGAGTTCTTTCTTCTAAATGCATGCCAATAATTCTAGATTAATCAATGAAATTTCATATCCAAAATTGTGACGTGAATGTGAAGGATTAAAAAGCAACGAGGCAAGCGAACGGGGGATTTCACCACATTGACAAGCTATAAAAGAAATACATAAAAAATATCATAAGCCCCATGCCAAACATATCTATTTATTTTACAATTATTTTTTTTTAGTTTAGCCTACTTTTACTATAAAGAGTCATTGCATAGTAGCTCTTGCTACAGTACTTTAAGAGTATAAGTTAATATCTTCGACCTTAAGTTACAGGATCACGTTCAACTAAGTTTTGATTTGGTTAATCACACTAATCTGGTCACATCCTACTGACCACTTGTCTCGTTCATCTATTCTAATTGATGAATCAGGTATTTATCTTTTGTTTTGTTTTCATTTATTTCTCTAGTTGATTATTACTTAGTCGATTGGAATGGACTGTATACAATTTAAGTATCAATAAAATTGATATTTTTTACCCATATTTTGTTTATATGTACATTCTTTTTTCATTTAAGAGGCATACAAAACCTAAAAACAAGTGAAAGAAAAAATCCTCAAGTCTGTAGACTCATGTCTATTGTCATAAGGTAAAAAGAACTCATTTAAAATGGTTCATCCTTACCTTTTTACAAATCCCTTAAATGGAGTGCAAACATATGGTTAAGAGGATAACTGGATCCTAATCATGCAGTCTCCAATCTGTCCATCTCGACACGGGGGACACCAACAATCCAATCAAAACCTTTGAGTCTAGTAGACTCTAACATGCCCATGCATCTTATTCTACCATGAACAACCAATCCAGGCCCTCGCTTACATGTGTGGCCTTGTTTGATTGAATTGCCAACAACAGGATGCTTTCATCTATCCCCATGGACCCTAACAGTTTATTTTCATTCACTAATCCAATTTTTAAAAATGCTTGATATGAGATTTTTTTCCATTCACTGCCCATTTACTATGGCTCCTTTGGATCAACAGTCCGAACATATATAAAAAATGGAACACAAGTAGTTAACACCATAAAGCGTTTGGTGTTGAGGGTCAAATATTACATATTAGACCCCAGATATTGTCTGAATTTATGAACATAATATTGTTTAACGGCCAATTTAATCGTGTTTATGCTGCAGGTTGAATTTAGGAACTTAAGCTGAAAAAGGATGCTAAAAGCTTAAATTTAACACTCTGATGATCACCAAGGAAAGGGACGGACCCAAGGGGATCAAGATTAACGGAATTACACGCCAGAGACCAGAAGAAATCGAGAAACTGAAGCTCAAGTGGCCCAAAATTGGTCCAGAATGCAAGATCATAGGGTTCCCACCATTTATTTGGCTTAAAATCTCATTTATGGCCTGAGGACCATAAATTAACCGTACATATTAAATTTTATCCATTGGATATCTCGAGAAGTGGCCCAGTGGACAGATCAGCCTCTTAATTCCCTAAGTAGGGCCCACCTGCTATCTGGAAATGCCTCGACTTCGGGTTCAACCCATTATCTGAGGAGACAAGGTGGATGGACGAAGCGGATCACTCAAATGCATAACCGTTGGACCCTTAGATGTGACGCGTGTGCATAATGGGTACAATACCCGCTGCCCACCGAACCATCCAAGTCGGTCAGCATTGCGCTGACCGACGAATTTCAGAAATTTTTAAAAAACGCACAGCGTTCTTGAAATTTCGACGTTGGTTTTGCTAGTGGGCTCCACTAATCGTTGTTTTCAAAGATCGGATCCGTCCATTGCATCCAGAGGGCAGGTGTAACCCTCGCCAAGCTGTCCTTTTAGGTCCATGTAGACGATTTCAAGATCCTAACCGTTAAATGTAAAATGGACGGTGAAGTAAATCAGCTCTTAGGCCACACTGATTTTACTCCAAACATACCCCTTCCTGGATAGATTTTCATCCTGAAACCAATGGACAGAATGGATTTTATCAAAATCACTGATTATGGGCCCCACCATTATCATTGCGTAACACTAACGTAGGCTCTGTTCGCAACAGAGCCTGCGGGCGAAGCTTTGTGGGCCACCACCGTACTTCGAGAGTCCGATCTGATCTGTCCACCAGAATCCCAGGCTCCCTATCATCCTCGCCTAGGTGGACAATTTTCAAGAAGTAGAGAGGATTGGTTTTTAACCGTTCAAAAACAGTTTGGGCGGTAAAACAGGAAATCTTGTGGACCGCATCAACAGACCATAAAAACTGTGCATTCTTAGCCGAAATTTCGTCATGAATTCGGTGGATGGAGTAGATCTTGTACCTGATGTCGAAAATGGGCTCACCTAATATTGTAGCGTAAAGCCTATTACGTAGGCTCGGTTTCAGCGTTAGAAACCGACACTTTTTTGGCTGGTTGCACAACCAGATCATTGATCAGATGGCTGATCCAAGCCATCCATCATGTTGGCCATAGAAAACAGTCCCAAGGGACATTATTCTTTTGGAAATGACCACAGAAACAGAGGCATTGGGAGGCTTCGAATTTTACTGCGTAAAAGCATTAACAGACAGTTTCTAATCAGGACACCACTGCCTCTCATTGCGGAAATTTCAGCCTTCCGACTTTGCTACGAAAGCTCTCCCATCCGACCGTCCGCAGCTGCTATAAGAAGGAGAGAAGAAAGAGAGAGAGGGGGCTTTTTGAGATCAGATCTTTTGCTGGGCGTGGAGCAGGGAGACGGAAAGAAAGAAGAGTTGTTTTTCTTTATTTTATTTTATTTTATTTTGTTTAAGGGAGTTAGCCCACTCATGTGCGGCTAAACCTCTTAGCTAGGGCTAAGAGGTGAAGCTTGTAGCGTGATGGGAACTTTTTGCTTGTGTTTTGTTTAGACTGAATTAATATTGATGTTAGTTTAATCAATGGAATGTTCCTAGTCTTTAATGGTCTATTGTGACTAAAATTACAATGGGTTTGCAATGGCTTTGAGTATTTCCTTTTTCTTTTAATGTTTATGACGTCAGGAAGCCCTGTTGTTCACCATCGTCTCCTGGGCATGGTCGAATGACGGTACCCTTCCTAACCTTCATATATGTGATTGGTTGGTAATTAGTTTAATTCTATTGTTTGCCATAGTCTCTTGGGCATGCTTTGGTGATGGAATCCATTCTAATTCATATACCTTTCATCTCTTTGAAATTATATCAACGGCAGTTCAGTAAATTCCATGATTCTTGAAGCAGGCATAAGATTTCCCTGATCTATACAAGTGGATCCTCTGAATCCCTAGTTTCCTTTCCTCTGAAGTTTTTAAGTTTAGATTAAGTATTCCACAATTATTCCTAAAATTACATTTGATTTACATTATATCTCATTCTAGTTCTAGTTCTAGTTAGTTTCAGATACGAGTTTCAGTCCCTTGGGATTCAACTTCGGTCTTACCGAGTTTATTACTACATCACAACCCTACACTTGGGGAGTGAACAAGTTTTTGGCGCCGTTGCCGGGGACTGACAGTTGCATTTTTGAAATTAATTAGTTTTAGAATTAGATTAAGATTAGGATTGTACTAACTTTAGGTCTAGATTTTTCTGATTTTTAGGAATTAACCTAACTTTCCTGTTTTTTAGGATTCTGTGATAGAAACTTCTAATTTGATGATATCTTTCTAATTTTTTTATTCTTTCTATTTTTAGAATTAGAGTTTTTAGAAATTTTCTAATCTTAGACTAACTGTTTTAGAAACTAACTTATTTTATTTTCTTCTGCAAGATCTTAACATAGGAATTTCTTATTTGGTAACACCTTTCTAACTTCTTCTCTTACTTTCCATATTGTTGTAGGACTTTCTTTTATTCTAGGATTAGACTCAGAGTCAGGGTTTTACCATGGATGTGGGTACGTGCATACGCTGAGATGGATAGGAGATATTGGGGAATGCCTGAGGGTTGTGGAAGTCAACGTATACCTCAAGATTTTTCTCCATCACAAACAAACATTGAGAACCGAGCAGAACGTTATCTTCCATCGGTTAATAGGGCCATATATGATAGTAATTATGGGAATGAGGATTATTATCAGCCATCATATTCTCCCATGTATGATCAGTATGACTATAACCAGTGAAAACATCAAAGCTGTGAAGATGAACCAACAACATGTTATAAGGATTATCCTCTTGGATACCCTAACATTGAGATCCAACCAGAAACGATCCAAGAGGATTCATTTCAGCATCGCTTGGCCCGTTTTGGAGAAAGTATAAAAATTTTGGAAGCACTTATTTCAAGTGATTATTCTCTTAGACCCTCTACCTTTGAGATTCAACTAGAAATGATCCAGAAAAATTCAATTCAGCATAACATGGAGTGGTTTGCGGAATTCAGAAAAGTAATGGAAGGACTCAATTCGCGCCTTGATAGAATAGAGGATGCTCGGTCATCCTAGCCACGATTCATTCCAGAAATACAATGCGAGGAAAGTGATCCTAGCTCGCCTTTGAAGAACTCTGAAATTTGGAATGATGAGTTGGATTCCATTAACGAGCATATGGTTCAATTTACTGATGAATCGATCTCGATGACTGTTCAAAAGAATGGGGAAGAGACATGGCTGTCTTTCAAATATAATGATGATGACACACTTCAATCACATGACACACTAGATTCTAATGATGAGGAAGATGTTAGTTTGTGCGAACCTCAACCCATTCTAGGTGAAGAATATGAGGAAAGTGATTCCATCCCAAGTGTGCACTACACTGAACCAAAATATGATGAGTATTGGGATGACGATCCTGAATGTATAACCACAATTCTCCTGGAATTAATCTCAAGTTTGGTCCAAGTCAATGATCAAGAAGTACGCGAAGAGAATGGTCATAATGAGATACTTCACTCACCTGACATATCTAATCTAAAAGTGGAGGAGCTCCTTACAACTGAGCCTTCTATCTCTTGTGAGATATGTTTGGACCACTCTCCTGAATTGAATGATAATATGATTCGAGAGATGGACGAGTTACTCAATATGACTCTGGATTTTGAAACCACCCAGTTGAGGCCAGCATCTGAACTGTTGAATGTTGACGATTCAATGCCTGTTCTGAGTAGTATCAATGAACAGAATCTGCATATCAATGCTTCGTATACTGACCCTCAATCTGTCTGTGCAAGGCTGGAGCAAGAGAGCATATATCCGTCCACTTTCAAGGATGATGGATTCCTTGGGCAGATTATCACGAACTCTAAGGTGGAAAATAAGTCACTCTCAGCTGAATATCTCAACTCTTTTGATGATTGCTTGGCATACTTTGCAGATTCAAATGATCCCATTATAAGAGACATAGTGAATGCCTTGCAAGATAACATCTCGGCAGTCAGCACTGACCGAGAGAACCCTTACTCTGAAGTCCCTTCTTCCACAGATCCTGAATGTTTACCATTAGGGGATGAGGAGCTGGAAATTGAACCGAAGTCTGATAATTCGAAATGTGTTGAGACTACACCTCTTCCTGAAAATTTTTCTCAACTTGATCTATCTGTAGTCTCTGATTCACCATGGGATACAAACTCTGAAACTTTTTCTAACACAGGTAAATCATTTATATTTTGGATACCTCAGGCAAATCATCAACACATTTTTAATGAGGTAAATAAGTTTCTCTGAAAAGTCAAGCTCCAAGGCATCCAAGCCTATTGCAAAAAGGACTTTTGGATGATCCTATTGAGAAACTTACTGAGAAACTTATCAAGATATTGGTCAGAAGAGGAACCTTGTGGCATGATCAAGTTCCATGATCGATTCAATGTTTGTGGGTAACATTACTGCAAACCCTCACGAGACTACAACTCGTCCACTAGGGGTAACCTAGGGGTTTAAAGGCTTGTTGCATACGCTAAATGCAATCGAGAGCACCTGCGAAAGTGGTATAGGTAGGATTTTATTTTTGTTATTTATGTTTTTCTTTCTCTCTCGTGCTGACCAGCTTCCATGCTGCAATCTCTTAGAAGGTCTCTCTCTCGATTTGTTATCCAGGTATTATCTTCCTATCACTTTACTTTCGTTATCCCATGTGCATTGCATGCTTATATCTTTTACATTGGGGACAATGTAGATTTTAGGTTGGGGGTGGGAGATTAGGTAACCTAATCAGTGTTTTTCTTAGTCTTGAGCAAAATTTATGAAAATTTTTAAATTTTTTTAAAAATTCTTGTGAATTCGAATCGATTTTGACATCCATTTATGACTTAGCTTTTCAAGATACATGATGTTGGTAATTTATGACTCTTGGATTCAGTGTCTGTTAAACTCCATAGTTAAGTTTGAATTGTTAAATCAGAATTAGAAGTTGTAAACATTGATTGAGCCATGATTTCACACGTCACATCTTATTTACACATTTAGGTTTCAGTATGATGTTGAAGAGTTAATTTGGCAATCATTAAGTATGAAAGGAACTAGTCTAGAACATTTGCCTAACAAGATCGATATGAAAAAAAGAAAGAAAAAAGATACCATTAAAAAGAGTTGGGTGAATAATTTTCACCAAAGGTTTGCTCCTTATAGGTGAAAGATAATTCCTTAAGAATGACAGTTGAAAAAGGTTGGGTGTACGATCTTGACCATAGGTTTGCTCCTCATAGGCAAAGATTTGATTCCCCTCTTTGGTGTTACTTTTAATATAAAAAAAATAAAAAATCAAAGGCTGAAAGAAAGAAAAAGAATGATCTATGAGGCACGTGTTAGTTTTAGTTTTGGTTGTCATGAGTTCTCTTGTTGGTTACCAATGATATCATGAAATTGGCGATTGGATCTGTTAATGTTACTAAGCTGAGATTACACTATACGCTCATGGATCTTAATGTTTAAAAATTTTCTAATTAGTGGATTAATACTTTGAACTGGACTAGGAAGTTTACCATGCACTCAAGTCCAGGAGAAAGTAATGCCCAACATCCATGAATCCATGAATTCTAATGCTTGGATTATTTTCAAATATCACTCGGGTTTACAGAATTTCTTATGTCAATCTCAACTTAATTTTCGCATACCTTGCTCGGGATTAACAAGATGCTGGTTGGGGGTTGTTTTGAGGGTCAAATATTGTATATTAGACCCCAGATATTGTCTGGATTTATGAACATAATATTGTTTAACGGCCAATTTAATCGTGTTTATGCTGCAGGTTGAATTTAGGAACTTAAGCTGAAAAAGGATGCTAAAAGCTTAAATTTAACACTCTGATGATCACCAAGGAAAGGGACGGACCCAAGGGGACCAAGATTAACGGAATTACACGCCAGAGACCCGAAGAAATCGAGAAACTGAATCTCAAGTGGCCCAAAATTGGTCCAGAATGCAAGATCATAGGGTTCCCACCATTTATTTGGCTTAAAATCTCATTTATGGCCTGAGGACCATAAATTAACCGTACATATTAAATTTTATCCATTGGATATCTCGAGGTGGCCCAGTGGATAGATCAGCCTCTTAATTCCCTAAGTAGGGCCCACCTGCTATCTGAAAATGCCTCGACTTCGGGTTCAACCCATTATCTGAGGAGACAAGGTGGATGGACGAAGCGGATCACTCAAATGCATAACCGTTGGACCCTTAGATGTGACGCATGGTCAGAAATTTTTAAAAAATGCACAACGTTCTTGAAATTTCGACGTCGATTTTGCTGGTGGGCTCCACTAATCATTGTTTTCAAAGATCGGATCCGTCCATTGCATCCAGAGGGCAGGTGTAACCCTCGCCAGGCTGTCCTTTTAGGCCCATGCAGACGATTTCAAGATCCTAACCGTTAAATGTAAAATGCACGGTGAAGTAAATCAGCTCTTAGGCCACACTGATTTTACTCCAAACATACCCCTTCCTGGATAGATTTTCTTCTTGAAATAAATAGACAGAATGGATTTTATCAAAATCACTGATTATGGGCCCCACCATTATCACTGCGTAACACTGACGCAGGCTCTGTTCGCAACAGAGCCTGTGGACGAAGCTTTGTGGGCACCACCGTACTTCGAGAGTTTGATCTGAACCGTCCACCAGAATCCCAGGCTCCCTATCATCCTCGCCTAGGTGGACAATTTCCAAGAAGCAGAGATGATTGGTTTTTAGCCGTTCAAAAACAGTTTGGACGGTAGAACAGGAAATCTTGTAGGCCGCATAAACAGACCGTAAAAACTGTAACATCCCAAAAATTGGGGGTCGGGTAGAAACCCAACTCCCGAGTTTCAGAACATCACTTATGCAACATTTTCAATGATGGATGAATGTCGGTGGTAATAGTACATAAAACATGAGGTGGATTAAGCCAAAACAACATATCATACTCTAGAGACAGTTAAATTAGCAAGCGGAAGAACGTGATAGATATATAAAATATATAAATGATTGTAAGTCTCCAGAGTGTGAACATGTTACCAGGTTAACTAGATACATGTATACTCCAAAATAGAAGGAAAAGAATATACATGAGTGCTCCAAAAATATAAAATGACAAGTGTCATGGCGTCTAATCAACCTCCCTGTAATCCCGTCGATCAGAACCTGCATATAGGAGGGATCCTCCTTATCATCATCAAGTCCGGCTCTGCTTCGCGAGCATCACCATCATCTGAAACTAAATTGGAGACTGGTGGGTGTCCGGAACACCATCCCGTAACGTGGGAGTGAGTACCTAACTCAGTGGAATCATAGAGCAAAGGTTAACATGTTATCAAATCAATCAAGCGATAATGGTAAAGCAAGCAAAACAAGCATTCCTAAACACTGTGATTAATGCAATGATAAAATGACATGATGGATGCCCTCACCGACCTACTCCCTCATGCGACACCATCTTACGTCCGCGGCATGCTTTCTTCCCTCAGTGTTTCACATCTTCCAGGCACATGCAGTGCGATATGAATATGATTACCGAGTTATTATTAGTCCTTTTCATACAGCAGGATTGGAAAACTAGGGTACTTCCCTTATATCATTCCCAACAAGGATCCTGTCTAGGGTCGTCACTCCTAGTAGTCTCATACGATGATATATTTCTAAGTCGCTACAAGGGCTGTCAGGGCTGTTGCATGCACTCGTTGCTCCACTCCCCCATAACCTTATCAATACAGGCCTAGTTGTACTCTTATTGCTACGGAAGGGTCGTCGCCTCACGTAAACTCAGAGTACGCTCGAGGTCACTACAAAGGGCCGTCAAGGCTGTTGCTCGCACTCGTTGCACCGCTCCCCCATCACCTTATCAGTGTAGGCCGACAGCAAGAATATAGTGTCCATACCACCATAATCTGCTCACGAGTCTAGGTTTCTCACTGACCACTACGGGGAGGTTTGTTGCCCCAGCGTAGGCCGACAGCTCGACCACGGTGTCCCATACCACCATGCCCGGCTCATAAGTCTTAATGGATCAAGGTACCATGGTTATCAAGGTTATCACTGGTAAGTTCAGTACCCTAGGTTCAAGCAGTTATGACAAATAGAAGGTGAACATACAATGGTCAATCGGGTTACTTGATGAGTCCGACTAGCACGAGCGCACGTTGAATCGACCGACATGAAGTGCACAAGCACTTCACGTGGCCTAACCACTGCCGATGATTCTAGTACGACTCGGGTTCGTCATACACATCCTTCGTGGCAAATAGAATCCAACCACGAATTCTAAACTGTTACCGACTGCCTTGACTAGAGTATAGCCCCAAGCGCAAAGATGTGAATCAGTAATCATATGAGATAAACAGAATTGAAATAACAAGTAATCCAAGCATGTTAGCAACATGTTATAAGATACAACATAGGCAATTTAACCATACACAAGTACTTCACACATAAGGAAATCAATTGAAATACAACAAGCATAGAGGAAATCATATACATCATCAAATTAGTTGAGAATCCAGTCTCAACGCTAATCTACAACACCATTTACTCAATACTTACTAATACATACATTTATACAAACACTTAGACTACTCAATTCCAACGTACTTAACGTATGTTGATTTCAACATATAATATGACAGATCCTTATATCAAAGAGATGTCTAATACACAACAATCATGTTCTTACATTCAAAACATACGGCAGGCATAAATCATATTGATTTAGGCATTTCAACAAACACTTAGTCTACACACATTAGTCTACATAGCATATGTCGGCCAATATGTGCATTAGGGCAAATCTCTTCGCCAAACAGATCATATACGTATAACTAGTATAGGTACACGGTAAATACTCATGACAATCATATCAGAAAAATACGTACGTATATAGTATTTCCTACAAATACCTAAAATACCCTAAATCTCATATTCTTCGTACATATTCGAAATGAAAAACGGACAGCATGTTCTACATGTCAAACGGCATTCTTATCAACAATCTACCATTAAACGGTATTGAAAGCTTTGAAAAAATGGTAAACTAAGCATCTAAAATCCGCACCTTTCGCCGTAGAAGCGTAACGAATCGAACAGAAACTCTACGCTTCGTCAACACCTGTATGACGACCTATAGCACAAGATACATCAGCTACTACGCTACTTGTATCGAAGGAATCTCTAAACAGGTTGAGGTTAGGGTTTTCTTACCTAGAATGAAGCCAGAATCACTGGAATAACGATGCAGGTGGATGGCTTCGGCACGTGGAGCAGCAGGGAAGAATCCCAGGAGAAATCATCAGCTTCTCCCTCACTTTCTCTCTTTTCTCTCTCTCCTTCTTAGGGTTTCTAGCGAATTTGTATGGGTTAGAAAGCTAAGGGTTTAAGGCCCTTTTATAAGCCCAAACATAACCAAAACAGACTTTAAGTCAAGGTATACTTGGGTTATAGCCAAATCGGGTCTTTCCCGATCCAAAAGAGCATTTCTAGAGGTCCCCTGACCAAATGCGGTCGGAATTAAGCTCATGGATATTGGATCCTGGTCATATTAATTTTTCAGTCCGGTAGTGTTCCCAAATCGCTCGTGGCGGACCAGTTTCAGTTCAGCGGTTACGGAGATTCGATTGAGGATTTCAAGTACACTGACCTGAGTGAGAAATGTTCCCTGATCCGATGGTGTATTTGGGTCAGATTCCAACGGTCTGAATACTTATACTTAACCCGCAAGAGAAACGTGCCAGATTTATTTAAATGACATTTAATTTTTAATGAATTTCACTCTTTCTCACACTCCTTGCTCCAGGCTCAATGAAATAGCCTCAGAACATCAGTTGGGCTTGATTTTCGAAACGATTGTCAAGTCCAACAAGGCGGTCGTAATTGTCTAAGATTCTCGCTATCAGACTTTCGACGCACGGTCTAGATCCAATACAAAGTTTCAAAGGGTTCCTGAGAACAAACAGGTTTAGAGTTTGATCCTGAATTTTAGGGTAAGATTGCGTCAATGATTCTATAGGTTTTGGGTCTTACAGATCGTATTTAAAGCGGTCGATGCTTATTTCACAGGTAATCTAGCGTAGCGCTGGCTAATTCACGTTAAATTTCTAAAGAATTTCGTTCTAAATGATTTCTTTGGCTTTGGAATTGGGTTCTGAGAGGTTACCAAGGTGTTATGGTCGACCCATTGCCTAAGGACGCCTAACTCCAGGTTGGCAAAAATTCGAGGTGTTACAAAAACTGTGCATTCTTAGCCGAAATTTCGTCCTGAATTCGGTGGATGGAGTAGATCTTGTACCTGATGTCGACAATGGGCTCACCCAATATTGCAGCGTAAAGCCTGTTAGGTAGGCTCGGTTTCAGCATTAGAAATCGACGTTTTTTTGGCTGGTTGCACAACCAGATCATTGATCAGATGGCTGATCCAAGCCGTCCATCATGTTGGCCGTAGAAAACAGTCCCAAGGGACGTTATTCTTTTGGAAATGACCACAGAAACAGAGGCGTTGGGAGGCTTCGAATTTTACTACGTAAAAGCATTAGCAGGCAGTTTCTAATCAGGACACCACCGCCTCTCATTGTGGAAATTTCAGCCTTCCGACTTTGCTGCGAAAGCTCTCCCATCCGACCGTCCCCAGCTGCTATAGGAAGGAGAGAAGAAAGAGAGAGAGGGGGCTTTTTGAGATCAGATCTTTTGCTGGGCGTGGAGCAGGGAGACGGAAAGAAAGAAGAGTTATTTTTCTTTATTTTATTTTATTTTATTTTGTTTAGGGGAGTTAGCCCACTCATGTGCGGCTAAACCTCTTAGCTAGGGCTAAGAGGTGAAGCTTGTAGCATGATGGAAACTTTTTTCTTGTGTTTTGTTTAGACTGAATTAATATTGATGCTAGTTTAATCAATGGAATGTTCCTAGTCTTTAATGGTCTATCGTGACTGAAATTACAATGGGTCTGCAATGGCTTTGAGTATTTCCTTTTTCTTTTAATGTTTATGAAGTCAGGAAGCCCTGTTGTTCACCATCGTCTCCTGGGCATGGTCGAATGACGGTACCCTTCCTAACCTTCATACATGTGATTGGTTAGTAATTAGTTTAATTCTGTTGTTTGCCATAGTCTCTTGGGCATGCTTTGGTGATGGAATCCATTCTAATTCATATACCTTTCATCTCTTTGAAATTATATCAACGACAGTTCAGTAAATTCCATGATTCTTGAAGCACGCATAAGATCTCCTTGATCTATACAAGTGGATCCTCTGAATCCCTAGTTTCCTTTCCTCTGAAGTTCTTAAGTTTAGATTAAGTATTCCACAATTATTTCTAAAATTACATTTGATTTAGATTATATCTCATTCTAGTTCTAGTTCTAGTTAGTTTCAGATACGAGTTTCAGTCCCTTGGGATTCGACCTCGGTCTTACCGAGTTTATTACTACATCACAACCCTACACTTGGGGAGTGAACATTTGGACATAAAGATTGCTTGCGACACATGTGGCCCAATCTTTATAGGGCCCACCATGATGTATGTATTTTATCTATGTCGCCATTCCATTTTTCTGGGTCATTTTAGGGCATTAGTAAAAATAAAAATAAAAAATGATGCAGACCACACTAGAAAATAGTGGAGATTGAATGCTTACCATTGAAATGCCATCCAACCTGTTCATAAGGTCACGCAGACTCAAATCAAGGGAAAATATAAATATAAGCTTTATTTAAAACTTTTATGTGTAGACACCCCACCCTTAGTCTAGAAGTTGATTAAGTTTGATCGAGTTAACTCCACTAGACCCTAACCCTAGAACCCAATCCAAACCCTAAATCAAACCTTTAAAACTTACCCTAGCCCTAAACCAAACCTGATCCAAAACCCTAACCCTCAAACCCAATCAACTCACCAAGTCAAACCTAGTCAAAATCCAGCAAAACTCAACCTAATCAAAACTTAGCTAAACTCAACCTAGTCAAACAGGGTCCTTAATCTTGCTCTATTGGTAGACTCACAAGAGTTTCAATGCCAGGTTAATAGTTCGAGTACCCATAGGTGGTGAAATCCCACTACCGCGTGAGTGTGTGGGTGTGTGTGCATGTTTTAAATAATAATTAAAAATAAATAAAAATAGTTAAACCCAGTCCACTCATCGAGTCAACTCACCCAATCAATTCACCTAATCAAATCAAACTATAAACTAACTCTTATCCAAAGCCCATACACCTAAAGCCTATTCAAAATCCAACACTCCAAAGGAAGCAAAGCCTCCACACGTGTATGGGAGTTCGCTTGCTGAAGTAGTGAGCTTTATGTGGCTCTAGCAGCACCCAAGGTGCCATTAGCCACGTGACATTTTCCCTACCTTGGCAGGGAGAGGCAACACATGTGTAGTCTCTTTTTTGCGAGGGTTAATAGTATGAAAAGCTACCCTTCCTTGAAACTAAAATCGCAATATATGTCATTCGATCCAACCTTTGAGATCTTGCCATGTGACAATCTCAAATCCAGGCCATTCAAACCATTTTCAACCTTGAACTTGCCAAGAATTATAAGAAAGTCAAACTTGGGGGTTATAAATTGCCCCCTTCCCCTTCTTATTTAGAGATCCATCATTCCTTAACACACCTCTTCACCCCTTAGGCTCTCATTTTCACCCCTACACCAATGAGATGAAAGAGCAATGGGAAAGAGTCTAGCCCAAAACCTTAGCCACCCGAGTAACCAAAGCATTAATCCATGCCACTCGATCTAATCCTTGCAACATTACCATCCATTCTACCACCAAATTTCAGTCAGCTTCGTCTACATTATATAAGCATTGTGCAACACCTATTCCTAGGGGTGTACACGAATCGAGCTAGCTCAGTTAGCTCGCTCGACTCGACTCGAAAAAGCTCGATTTGACTCAATTAGAAGTTGAGTTCGAGTCGAGTCGAGCTAATTTTTTAAGCTCGAAAATGAGTTCAAGCTGAATTCGAGCAGGCCCCAGCTCGACTCGACTCGGATCGAATCCAGCTTGAATAGAACTTAGATCGAACCAGTTCGGTGACTCGGTTACTTTTTCATTGATGTTGCTCACCAACTGTTTGATAAAATGACTCAACGAAATGTGGTTGGTGGCAAGGAAGGTATGTACATGAAACAAATACCTTTTTTCTCTTTATTTTTCTTAATTTTTATGTTGCTTATAAGGTGTTTGATAAAATACCTGTAAAACCATTACCTCTATTTACAAAATAGTGGGATTTTAAAGTTGTAGTTCAAGTGTCTGTAGAAATGCCTTAATGGTGAACTCGGCTCGAACTCGGCCCGAGCTAAGCTGGCCCGTCAGGCTCGAGGACAGAGCCGAGCTGAGCTGGCCCGTTAGGCTCGAGAACAAAGCCGAGGTGAAGTTAGCCAGTGGCCGAGCTGAGTCGAGATGAGGTCAGCTCGACTCGGTTCGACTTGATGTACACCTGATATTTTATTTAAACCAACCTGATTTAAATGATTTTTAAACTCATAAGTATACGAATCAAATATAGATATGGTACATATTACGAGGTTGTCACAATTTAAAATTTACGATTCTTCTTAACTAATCCAACAAATAGTTTAGCAAACTACTAACACAAATCTATGAAAAATAACCGAGAGCAATAAGAAAAATTCAATTAAAGAGAATATTAGGACTTTTGAATCCACCCTTAATTATCCTAACCCTTGTTTTACCTGTTGATTCACCCTAATTTAGATTGATATAAATTTAATAAATAAAGCACGCTCTATGTCCTTGGTCGGGCACACAGAATATATAATTCTCTTAAAGCATAAGAATCACATCTTTCCATCCATAGTCAGGCATGAAGAGATGTAAATTCTTATTTCTTCCTCTATAGGAAAACATGTTCATGGTTAGACAGAAGCACCTAGTATAAGATTCTAAACAACATCCACATCTAGACTTTAGTCAAGCTCATAGAATGGAGAAGTATGTAGTTTTTAGTTAAGCACGCTAGAGAAAGAAACAAATCAATTAATTCAGATGAATTCAACAATAAACAAGAGTCATTCAAATTAGGGGCTTCATCTCAGCCCTAGTTAGAAATTTAACAATCCATGAAATTAACTAGAAAGAGAATAAAAAATAAACTTGATAAAAGAAAAACATCCTTATCTCCCTTCTCTCTCTCTCTCTCTCTCTCTCTCTCTCTCTCTCTCTCTCTCTCTCTCTCTCTCTCTCTCCTCTTGCTTCTCCCAGCCGAGCTCTCAGGATTTGGCTCCCCCTGCTCTCTCCACGTCCTCCTCCTTTTATAGCTATCCTTAGCAATGGAAAGGCTGGAATCGGTGGAAAGGGTTTCACAGCAACAGCTCCGTAACGGCTTTTAGCAGCAAAGTTCGCATGCAAAACAACACTACTTTCCTCAATCAATTTCCAAAGAAACACCATCACTTAAAATATTTTTGAATGCTCTACATGATGGACGGATTAGATCTTCCATCTGATCAAAGATGGTGGGCTACAACCGCCTGAAAAATTGCTTTTCATGGACGTGCATAAGCTTACGCACGTGACTGTGCTGATGTGATTGGTGGGCCCCACAGTAGTGGTTTCAGGGAAATCCACCCCGTCCAGTGAATTCCTCTCAAGATTTCGGTCAAGAATAGTAGGTTTTAAATGTCTGTTGATCCGGCCAAAAGAAGCAATCACGCTGAGATCTTTTTGAACGTCGTAGGGTAGCCCGTTTGTGGCCTCTTTATCGCACACATGTGTATGCATAGGTGCAAAATATCAGCTTGGGTTCGACTCTTTTGAGGCCCTCTACAAGATGGACAACTTGGATCAGCCGTATGGGCCATGATGGTGGCCCACTGGCTTCCACAAAATGGATAGCGTCCGTCCTTTACACTGAAGATAAACAGAAGTTTTCATTTTTGATGAATACACGGGTCAGCGCTGCTTGGACTGATGCATCCGGCTCGGTGCACAGTGCAGAAACGTGTGCATGGTGTACACCCACCACGGTGTGGGGTCCACTATAATGTTTATGAGAAATCTGCACCATCCATCTGCTGTATCACCTCTTAAAATGAGTTGAGAATAACTTTGAAGCATATCCAGATTGTAGGTGAGCCCCACTTAAGGAATTAAGGGGCTGATCTGTCTGTTGGGCCACTTTTCGAGATATCCAATGGCTGAAATTTTACATGTACAGTTAATTTATGGCCCCCATCCCATGTATGAAGTTTCGAGTCAATCGAATGGCGAAAATCCTATGATCTTGCATTTTGGACCAATTTCGGACCTCTTTAACATGAACGGCTAGATTTCCTCGGATCCCTGGCATGTAAATTCTTCAATCTTAGTCCTTTGGAGTCCATCCCTTACTGTTGTGACTTCAAAGCATCAAATCCACGCTTGTAGTGCTCTTTTTCAGTCCACGCTCCTAATTACATCCTGCAACAGAAACACAATTAAAATATGACATTAAGCATTATCATATATGTAAAATCAGGTAATAATCAAGGTCTAATATGCAATATGTGACCCTCATCACAACCCCCAACCAGCATTTTGCTAGTCTCGAGCTTAACATGCGAAAAATAATTTCAGAATTAAAAGACAATTCCTATAAACCCAAGCGACTTATGAACAAATAATCGAGATGCGAGAATTCGAAGATTCATGAATGGTGAGTGAAATTTTTCTCCTGGAATCAAGTTCATGGTAAATTTCATAATCAAGTTCAAAATATTAATCCATTAACTAGAAAAATTCTGAACATTGAGTTCCATGAGTGTATAGTGTAATCTCGGCTTACCATCATTAAGAGATCCAATTGTCAATTTCATGATATCATTGGTAATTAACAACGGAATTCATAACAACCAAAACTGAAACCAACACTTACCTTACAGATTAACTTTTCATTCTACCAGCCTTTGATTTTATTTTTTTATGAACAGTAACGCCAAGGAGGGGAATCAAATCCTCACATATATGGAGCAAACCTATGGTAAAGATTTGTCGCATAACTTTTTTTTCAAATGTCGACCATAGGGGATTGAATCTACACCTATAGGGAGCAAACCTATGGTGAAGATTGTTTGACATACCCTTTCAATTCTTCTTATAAACTGATGCTAAAAAAATTTTCAGGTTAGTTCCTTTCATGCTTAGTGATTACCACGTTGCATTCAATATTGAACCGAGATGTGATATATAAAATCATGACTCAATCAATGTTTACAACTTCTAATCATGAGTTAACAATTCAAAATTAACTATGAAATCTAATAGATGGCTGAATCCAATGGTCATAAATTACCAACATTCTGTATCTTGTAATTCTGCAATCACGACTATTCTTCAAAATCATTTCAAATTCACAAGAAATTTCAGAAAAATTTAAAATTTTTTACAATTTTTACTCAAGACTAAGAAAATACTGATTAGGTAACTTAATCTCCCACCCCCAACCTAAAATCTACATTGTCCTCAATGTAAAAGAAATAAGCATCCAATGCACATGGGACAACAAAAATAAAAGAGAAGTGATGGAAAGATAATACCTGGATGGAGAATCAAGAGGCTTTTTTAAAAATATCAACGTAAAAGCGAGTCAGCACAAGAGAGAAAACAATAAAAGTAAAATAATAAAAATAAAATCACAAAAAGAAGATCATACCTATACCACTTTCGCAGGTGCTCTCGATTGCATTTAGTGTATGCAACAAGCCTTTAAACCCCTAGGTTGCCCCTAGGGGACAAGTTGTAGTCTCGTGAGGGTTTGCAGCAATGTTACCCACAAACATTGAACTAACTAACTAGAAAAATGAAATGGAATGAAAATCTGAGTTGCCTCCCAGGAGCGCTAAGTTTAACGTCTTCAGCCAGACAAGAATGGACCATGAATTAATCAATCTCGATAACCTGGGTCCGCCAAAAAATTTTCTCAGCACCTTGATTAATCAATCTCAGACTTTTTGGGAACAACTTGAACCGTGCTATCTGAAATGCGGTCAATGATACCAACGTCTAACAATTTAAGCACCTTCGCTCGAAAATCCTCTTTCATGTTAAGGTTAAGCCTCCGCAACATCTTCATGTTTTCTTCAAGATCAGTACGATTCATACACACAGTGGGCCTTACTCTCTTTATGTCCGCTATTGTCCACCCAATAGCTGTCTTATATTCTCTAAGAATATTAAGCAACTTGCTCTTCTGTTCCTTCTCAAGGTTAGAATCTATGATGATAGGCAGGGTCTCACAAGGATGTAAGAATACATACTTAAGAGTTTCAGGTAATTGTTTAAGGTTAAGTTCAGGTAGTTTCTCAATAGATGGAACCAGTTTAGACTCAGAGGGTGGAAGAGGTTCCACTTTAGCTTTCCATTTTGTAGTCTCCATTATAGGAGTAGAGTCGAGCAATGCATTAACTCCTTGGATGGAACGTTCTATGTCAAAATCCATGTCAAAATGTGATAAGCAAGTCTCAAGTGTGTCTTCGAAAGATTGAAGGAAAGATTCATGCACTAGACTCTCAATCATGTTCACTTCAAATATATCATCCGACTCTGCTGGTTGTTGTCCAGCATTGAAAATATTGAGTTTAATCTTCATGTTACCAAAAGATAACTTCATAACTTCATTCCTGCAATTTATAATGGCATTGGATGTGGCTAAGAATGGACGTCCCAGAATAATTGGGATTTGATTAGTAGGATTTTAGACAGGCTGAGTATCTAGAACGATGAAATCCTCTGAAAAATAAAACTTATCAACCTGAATTAGCACATCCTCAATAACATCACAGAGCACCTTAACAGATCTATCAGCTAGTTGTAGTGTTATTTTAGTTGATTTCAGCTCACCAAGTCCTAGGTGCTCATATACAGAATATGGTAACAAATTAACGCTCGCCCCTAAATCAAGCAATGCCTTCTCAATCTTATGCTCTCCTATGACGCAAGAAATGGTAAGAGCTCCTGGATCCCTAAATTTAGGAGGAGTGTTATGTTAAATCATGGAGCTGAGTTGCTCTGCAAGGAAGACCTTCTTGTGAACATTCAGCTTACGCTTTTGAGTGCATAATTCTTTAAGAAACTCAACATAAGTAGGAACCTGCTTGTTAGCATCAAGTAATAGAATGTTGATTTGCACTTTTTTAAACATGTTCAATATTTTATTAAAGTTGTTTCCTTTCTTAACTGGTACCAAACATTGAGGAAAAGGTGCTTTAGTCACATAAGATGGCACAGGAGTGGTTCCTATAAAGTCAGAGTACTTTTGAACTTTGGATGCACTAGTATGTCTCTCTGCTTCATTTTGATCTTCCGATTTGAAATTTGATTCTTCCTTAGGCACTATACTTTGTTCTCGATTTGTTTACCAGACGCAAGGGTAATGATTGATTTAGATTGCTCATAATATTGTTCTTGGTTTGAATTAGAGCCAATCTCATACTGTCCTTTTAAATTTGCCACAGGTTGGCTAGGAAACTTGCCCTTCTCTCTCTCACTCAATGTGGCAGCAAGTTGACCCAACTGTACTTCCATCTTGGCAATGGATTGCGCATTTGCATGTAAGCTTTACTGGTTAACTTGTAGAGTTTGTTGGGTGTCTTTTTGAAATTGAAGAGAACTCTGCATAAACAGATTGAGTGTATCTTCAAGAGATGGTTTCCTTGATTGTGCAGACAATTATTGATATTGCGGAAACTGTTGAAGCTGTTGACTACAAACTTAGGGGCAAGGTTGCATAGGTGGATTTCCAGATGGTCCTCCTTGTTATGGTCCTTTTGTCCAAGAAAAATTTGGATGTCTAGCCCACCTTGGGTTATAGGTGTCTAAGTAAGGATCATTCTCAGTTCTCCGAAAGGTGTACATATCATATACTTGTTCAGAGAGAAATTCTAAAAATACTGCACCAGATGGACAAGACTGCGTAGGATTACCGGGATTGGAACATATGGCACATAACTCTATTTGAGTTGCATTTGGAGGTCCATTGTTTAACATCAAAGCATCAACTTTCTTTGTCAGGCTATCAATCTTGGCATAAAGATCTGGCGTGACTATTATCTCATATATACCACATTTCTTTTGTGGTTGGGGACTTCTTTCACCTCTATTTAAATAGTCCCATTGCTGAGAATTTTTACACAAAGTTTCAAAAAAATTTCATGCTTCAACATCACTTTTGGTCATGAATGACTCTCCATTGGTGGCATCAACCATACGACGATTTTGGGGTGTCAAACCGTCATAGAAGTATTGAACCTGTTACCACTTCTCAAAACCATGATGTGGACATTTAATAAGCAAGTCCTTCCATCTTTCCCAACATTCATGAAAGTGCTCACCTTCTTTTTGTGTAAAATTAGTAATTTCTCTACGGAGAGCATTAGTTTTGTGAACAGGGAAGAACTTGTTTAAGAACTTCTTAAACAGTTGGTCTCATGTAGTGATAGACCTAACTCCTAAAGAATTCAACCATGTTTTTGTCTTATCCTTCAAAGAAAAAGGAAAAAAATAACACAAACGGATCGAATCATCTGAAAAGTTTTGGAACCTAAAGGTAGAGCAAATATGTAAGAATTCTTTCACATGATGATATGGATCCTCCTTATCTAAACCATAAAAGGAGGGAAACAATTGTATAATCCTAGGTTTAAGTTCAAAGTGTGTTGCCGTGGTGGCTAGCAATACTATGCATGAAGGCACATTAAATTGGACAGGAGCTAAATAATCTCTAAGAGCTTTAATTCCATTCTCGTCCGCCATCTCAAATAGAATGTTTCTAAATCTTCTACGAAAGGTTCTTTCTATTTCAAGATCAAAGGTGTTAGCTCTATGTCCAGAGATCTACGTCCTAGTATAAACTGATTTATTACAATATAAGAAAGAAAACTAAACTAAGATACAACCTAAGAGAAATAAAACTAGAACTAAAAATTATGAATTTCTAAAAACAAGATAAAACTATGTAAACAAGAATTGGAAGAAAGAACCCGAAAAATGAGATGATTGATGTCTGAAGATTTGAGAGCTCCTCCTTTCGAAGATAATTTTATTTTACAGCTTCCTTCCTCAATTCCTATAAACAAAAATAAAAATAAAAATAAATTAAATTTCTTAAAATAATGCGAGAAAAATCCCAAGGCTATGAATTATGATAAGAGAGAATCTTAAATACAATTGGGCCGAAACAGTCCCCACCAACGGCCCCAAAAACTTAATGTTTTATTTAAACCAACCTGATTTAAATAATTTTTAAACTCGCAAGTATATGAATCAGATGTAGATATGGTACGTATTACGAGATCATTCCCACGAGGACTAGTTGTCACAATTTGAAATTTACGATTCTTCTTAACTAATCCAACAAATAGTTTACCGAACTACTAACACAAATCTATAAAAAATAATCGAGAGCAATAAGAAAAATTTAATTAAGGAGATTACTAGGACTTTTGAATCCACCTTTAATTATTATAACCTTTGTTTTACTTGTTGGTTCACCCTAATTCAAATTGATATAAATTTAATAAATAAAGCACACTCTATGTCCTTAGTCAGGCACACAGAATGTATAATTCCTTTAAAGCATAAGGATCACATCTTTCCATCCATGGTCAGGCATGAAGAGATGTAAATTCTTATTTCTTTCTCTATAGGAAAACCTGTGCACCTAAAATAAGATTCCAAACAACATCCACATCTAGACTTTGGTTAAGCTCATAGAATGGAGAAGTATAGATGTAAGACCCGTATCTTGGTCCGTACCTTTCCGTAGACTTCCGCGGTCTTACCGGTCGAATTCCGGCAACTTTCGACCCTTAACCGATATCGACGCGCGACCCTGATTCATATGCTGACAACCCGAGTCGACTCAACCCAAGACCAATATCATAGCGACCGCGCCGTCGTTGCAGTTTCGATTACGCCAAGGCGATACCATGGTCAAGAGATGTGGGCCAACGTTCGGTGCGAGAAAACGCCGCGCGTTGTGAAACTCAAGGAAATCTTTACGATGTGTCACATCAATCACATCAATCCCATCAATCAATCAATCCATCAAGCCATCACATGTCAAGTACACATCACTTTATTCCATTTTTCCAAGTAATCACAAAAGTCTTCACCACTCATACCTCTCTTACACAAAAGCCTCAAAAGTCAAGCTTTTCTTATACAACCATCACTCACCACATCCATCCATCACTCTCTCTATCTTCCTTTACAACTCCTCTCTTTCTCATTTGCAAAACTCCAAGCTAAAGAAGATCCCACGTATGGAGTTTTTCAAACTCTCCTAAGCTCCAAGTGACCCACCTTCCTACCCCATCATCTTCCATCTTAACCTTCCATTCTTCATCTCATCCATTGAAGTTGAAGCTAAGGTGCTAAGGAACTCCTAGGAGCAAGAAGATCGGACGGTGGGTGCCTCTATAGGGTAGTTTCTTTCTTATTTTTATGATGGTCCAAGTAAGGCCCACCGATCCATGGTGTGGATCTCACTTGGGACCCTAAGTTGTGGCCGATGGACCACTTGGATCATCATGATCATTCCATGATGGGCCATTCTCCATGAACCCCATCATGATGTTTATTTCATTTAGAAAGGTCATCTAGACCATCCATATTGGTGGGGAAAGGATCCCCACCGTTGATTTTAAGTTTTGATGGTCCCTTATGCTAAATGACCCACTTGATGTATGATTCATTGTAAGGGAGGGCCCATAATGTCGGGGTCTCTCCATCACAAAGCGTGTCCCACTCTCCATGTGTCTCTCTCTCTCTCTTTTATTTCTTTTATTTTGTGTTATTTTATTTTATGTGATAAGGTTGTGTGGCTCACTTGAATGGACCCCACCTTGAGATTTATTTTGTCCAAGTTTTTATTCAAGTGGGGCCCACTTTATATGTTGTACCCTCTTCAAACATCAGTGGTGGCCCACTTCATTAGGGCCCACCACAATACCATTTTTAAGATAGCCACACCGTCCAGCATCTGGGACGCTGGACGTCCCTGGACAAAAAAAAAGGGAAAAAGAGAAGCTTGTGGGGTGGTCCTCCTGTGTAGGCCCCACCTTGATGTAGATATTCGATCCAAGCCGTCCATCCCCTTACCCACAACATTTTAACCGTTGAGCCAAAGAATGAGGCCGATGTGATCATCCAGTGGGCCATAATATCAGAAACTTGGGCGGTTACCCTTAAAGACACTTCCTGATGAGTCTATGCATCCAAAAATCCCGAACCTTGGACTCATTGGGCATGTTTTGAGCCCCTGAACTCAATGGACGGGGTGGATCAGCTTGATGTGGGCCCCAGATATGAAAAACTCTAGAAAATGGGTTTTTCCATTTAAATTGAAAAACAGCAACAGAGGCATCTGCCTCTCTCTGACGTGCAGCAGGCGCTGCACGTCTTGGAGGGCGGGCAGCGAGCGGCCACCCACGGCTGCTGCCGTGGGCCCCACCATGATGTATATGCCTCATTTACGCCATTCATGAGGTGGGCCCCCTCCTCAGGTGGGCCCCCTCCAAACTTCAGTCTGATCCATAACTCAGGTGGTTCACACCACATGAAACAAGTGAAATGGGATATTTACCATTGAAACCTTTTTGGGGCCCACAGACGTGTTGGATCAAGCTGGAATTTATGCCTTCCCTTCAACCAGGCCCCCAGTGATCTTATGAACGGGTTGGATGGCATCTGAGAAGTACAGTGAGCCCCACATGGGACCCACAATGTTGTATGTGTTCCAAGACCACCGTCCAGGCGGACGGTGGCACCCTCCTTGCGCACATGCTGCCTCCACCGTCCAACAGACGGTGGAGCCCTGTGTGATGTATGTGCTCTATCCGCACTGTTCACTGGACAGTGGGACCCGCCATGATGCATTCAGACCGTCCATCCACTTGGTGGGATCATTTTAAGGCTTGAGCTATTAGTTGGATGGGCCACTCACATATGGGTTAGGCCCATTTGATTTGTAACAGGCCTATGGGCTAGGCCCATTTGAATTACAAAAGGCATATGGGCTAGGCCCATTTGATTTATGAAATGCTTATGGGCTAGGCCCATTTGATTTATGAAATGCTTATGGGCTAGGCCCATTTGATTCATTTAAGGCCTAAGAACTTGGGCCCGCTTAGGCTCACTTGATATTTAAGGCCTATGGGTTTAGGCCCAATTGATATGTTCTAAGGCCATGAGACTAGGCCATTTGATATATTGTAAGGCCCATGGGACTAAACCCATTTGATTATAAAAAGGGTCCATGGGATTAGGCCCATTGAATTTATTTGAGACCCATGAGTTAGGCCCATTTTATTTGATTAAGGCCTAGGGGTTTAGGCCCATTTGACTCATGTTAGGTCTATGGGTTGAGGCCCACTTGATCTACATATGGGGCCCAATTGGTGTGGCCCATTGGTCACATATTAGACTCATGAGACTAAGCCCATTTGATGCAATCCAAGGCCCACGGGATTTGACCCATTGCAATGCACATAAGACCCATTGGTGTGGCCCATTTATGTGGCCCATCTGATGAATAAAAGGCCCATAGGATATGGCCCATTTGATATATATATGAAAAGCCCAATGGGATGAACCTAAGGTCCATTGCAATGTGTAATCCCAATACCGATTATGTAGCGATGTTTAAGAAGATCGTGCCTGGGAAGCAATGTTGGTTTGACGTCCACATTTGTAAGTATAATGCTGGTTGGATGTCCACATTACGACTCTCCTTAGGGCCCATTGTTAGGCCCGTACTTATTGTGTATAGGCCGTCCACGTCCATCTGCATTGTAAAATAGTTCATTTCATTATAACATGTTTAGTATAGTTTCATGACTCATGATCATACGTATCATATGTATGCTTGATATGAGGATTGACTGATCATAGCATATGCCTTCGGGTAGGTTGTTTATGGGCTCCTGGTTAGGCAGTATTGCCCTACATGAGCCCACGATATGCGCATGAATAGATAGCGTGAATCATGCATTTCGTATTTGTGTGACATGGTTATTGTACGCCCTAGCAACATCAGGGCCGTAGTCTCCACAGACGCATCGTGGTTGGCAGGATGGATACTGAAAATCTTGTTCTACATGGGATACTATAGATATCCCTGGGTGAAAGTTTCTAAACCCTTATGGTACCAAGAGGTTGCTCCAACATCTGGACCGAGTGGATAGATGAGCGTTGAGTGCCGATTACCAGACGGTTACGCTCTCCACTGTGTTGTGGTCGGTTGGAAGGGGGTGCGGTCTTACCCGCCCGAGAGTAGGAGGCAATGCTAGGCTGAGTTTGACCAGCTCAAGGAATGGGTCCGCTATCAACGAGTCGTGCCCGATATTAGCAGACGGATAGTGAGGTCTCTTCCACTTACCTTATTGCGCGTGATGTGGCGACAATCTGGTTTAGAGTGTACTAGACCCCGGTGATATCCCATATTTGAGCTGTATTGATGTGTGGGTATAGATGAGGATCTGTATGCTTGAGTTGCTTTGCACATCGCATGGCCTTGGGATGGCCGATATCATTCATGTCTTGCATCGCATAAGCCTTGGTACGTCTCATGATATTATAGATCCATCTGCATATTCCGCTTTACTCTGACATTGCATGTTCATATTACTACCTTGCGCACACACTTTCACCACCCTCTAAGCTTTCTTTAAGCTTATGCACGACCGTTGCGTGCAGGTGACGTCGGTTCGCAGCAGCGCTGAGGGAGGAGCACGTTGCAGATCGTTTTGAAATTTCTGTTCTTTACCATTGTATTTCCCTTTATACTCATTGTACTTGTAAAGTTTTTTATCATAGTGAAAATGTAATGGAGTTCTTGGTTGTTGTTTGTGGGTTATGCCTTTGGTTATGCTACTGACATTGAAAATCCTCCTCGTAGCATCCCAGGATCGGAATCTGGCGAATGGGAGCTAGGAGCCGGATTCGGCGATCGAAAATTTTATGAGCCCGGTTTCCGAGTTTGGGGCGTGACAACAAAGTTTTTAGTTAAGCACACTAGAGAAAGAAACAAATCAATCAATTCAGATGAATTCAACAATAAACAAGAGTCATTCAAATTAGGTGCTTCATCTCAGCCCTAGTTAGAAAATTAACAATCCATGAAATCAACTAGAAAGAGAGAAAAATAAACTTAATAAAAGAAAAACATCCTTCTCTCTCTCTCTCTCTCTCTCTCTCTCTCTCTCTCTCTCTCTCTCTCTCTTCTCTTGCTTCTCCCAACCGAGCTCTCAGGATCTGGCTCCCCCTGGTCTCTCCATGTCTTCCTCTTTTTATAGCTACCAAGGGCAGTGGAGAGGCTGGAGTCAATGGAAAGGCTTTCGCAGCAACAGCCACGTAACAGCTTTTCGCAACAAAGTTCGCATGCAAAACAACACTACTTTCCTCAATCGGTTTCTTAAGAAACACCGTCACTTAGGACGTTTTTGAATGCTCTACATGATGGACGGATCAGATCTTCCATTTGATCAAAGATGGTAAGCCACAACCACCTGGAAAATCACTTTTCACGGACATGTGTAAGCTTATGTACATGATTTCTCTGACATGATTGGTGGGCCCTACAATAGTATTTTTAGGGAAATCCACCTTATCCAGTGAATTCCTCTCGAGATTTTGGTCAAGAATAATAGGTTTTAAATGTCTGTTGATGCGGCCAAAAGAAGTAATCATGCTGAGATCTTTTTGAATGTCACAGGGCAGGCCATTTGTGGCTTTTGTATCATGCACATGTGTATGCATAGGCACAAAATATCAGCTTGGGTTCAACTCTTTCGAGGCTCTCTACTAGATGGATGACTTAGATCAGCCGTATGGGCCATGATGGTGGCACATTGGTTTTCGCAAAATGGACAGCATCCGTCCTTTACACTGAAGCTAAATGGAAGTTTTTATTTTGATGAATACGCAGGTCAGTGCTGCTTGGACTGATGCATCTGGTCCGATGCACAGCGAGGAAACGTGTGCATGGTATACACCCACCACGGTGTGGGGTCCACTATAATGTTTATGAGAAATCTGCACCGTCCATCTACTATATCACCTCCTAAAATGTGTTGAGAATAACTTTGAAGCATATCCAGATTGTAGGTGAGCCCCAATTAAGGAATTAAGGGACTGATCTGTCCGTTGGGCCACTTCTTGAGATATTAAATGGCTGAAATTTTACGTATACGGTTAATTTATGGCCCCCATCCCATGTATAAAGTTTTGAGTCAATCAGACAGTAAAAATCTTGTGATCTTACATTTTGGACCAATTTCGGGCCTCTTTAACATGAACAGCTAGATTTTTCTCGAATCCTTGGCATGTAAATTCTTCAATCTTAGTCCTCTGGAATCCGTCCCTTACTGTTTTGACTTCAGAGCATCAAATCCACGCTTGTAGTGCTCTTTTTCAGTCCACACTCCTAATTACATCCTGCAACAAAAACACAATTAAAATATGACATTAAGCATTATCATGTATGTAAAATTAGGTAATAAATATTCAACCCTCATCAACACCCCTACTTATTCCCTTCTCAATTCCTCGACTTACCCTATACATAGCATTGCATTCTTAACATTATGCACTCAACATGTTCAAACGTATACTCTGTGGCTCGCCAAGTTATCAGATCTTGCCCATCCAAAATTTGGACTAGTTAGTTATCGCTTGGGCAAGTGGGAGAGTCAAGATGGATTTATTCATCCTAAGCTACAGCTTGTCTTAGGCATTACATCTAACATCGCATCACACACAAAATATTACCTAACTTTGCATATATAAGCATTGTATAGCATAACACTCAACACCTAACCTGTTCAAATATATGCTCTGCAGCTCACCGAGTTAATTAGATCTTACCCATTAAAAACTTAAACTAGTTGATTATCGCTTTGGCAAGTGGGAGAGTTAATGTGGATTTATCCAGCCTAGGCTACAACTTGTCATAGGTGTTGCATCAAACATGAAATCACACATACTTTCCATCACTAGTACATGAGAACTAATCATGATTCTTAATAATTTGTTTCATCCTGTGAAGTAGAAACCAATTGTTTATATGTTCACAACCCCAAGTGTAGGGTCGCGATGTAGTAATAATCTCGGTAAGACCAACGTCGAATCCAAAGGGACTGAACCTTGCACGTATTTTGAAAGTAACTAGAACTATAAGAAGATGTAATCTAAATCAGGAGAATGTAAGAGAATAATGGTGAATTATTAAACTTATAAAATTTAAAGGTGGAAAACTAGGGTGCGAAGGATCCAATTGTAGCAATTGGGAAACTACCTTGCATGATTCAAGGACATAACTGGAATCAAAGTCTTATCATATCCAATTGGCAAGAAGAGATTTATCAGATCTCTGAACTTCTCATGGATCTAATCATCAATAGATGAGAGTGGTGAAGATTTGGAAGTGATTTTGTCACTAAACCATGCCCAGGAGACAAGGCAAATAACAATAATTTACCAAACTCACAACCAATCATAAGAGAATTGAGAAGATTAAGAGGATTCCATCACCCAACCATGCCCATGAGACGATGGTGAACAACGAAATTGCTTAATTTCACAATATCAATATATGAAAAGAAGATATCTCAAGCTATCGCAGATCTATTGTAATTTGAGTCACAACAAACCATTAAAAATTAAAAATATTCCTTCATAGTCAAACTATAACTCAAGAGAGTTTAATAAGACATGAATCATGACAACGCAAACATCCCAATCACGCTACAAGCTTCACCTCTTAGCCCTAGCTAAGAGGTTTAGCCGATCATAGTCATGATCAAAATAAAATATTTTAAAAAGAAAACATTAAAGGAAAAACTGAAAAGGAAGGAAGGAAGGAGGAGGAGAAGTCAATGAAGCCATCCACGCTCCCTCTCTTTCTCTCGTGCTCCACATTCAAAGATCTGATGATTTCACGATCTCTCTCTCTCTCTCTCTCTCTCTCTCTCTCTCTCTCTCTCTCTCTCTCATCTCCTTTTATAGACACAAGGAGGCGGTGCTGGAAGTTGGTCAGGGTGGAGTGAAGTTGGTAGGAACGTGTGTAAGTGTTGTTTACACAGCAACAGTGAAAGAACCATGAAGGCAGCTGCGTTTGGCACGAATTTTTGGGACAGTGAATGGCCCATCCTTGATTCCGTCATCTTGGCTGGGTCTTGGCTCCTTTGGGCATCTTCTGGACGGTCTGGATCTTGCATCGGACTGTGTCCATAATCGTACAATGGGCCACGGAGGGCCAAGCATCTGGAAGCGCGTAAACCTTACGCACCTTGCGCTGAAATGCTCGATGGGCCCCAAAGTGATGTTTTCGGAGAAATCCACCCTATCCATTGGATTCCTAGTGAGATTTCTGTTGGAAGGGGTGATTTTGCTCAAGTTTTGGTGCGGCCCACTGTATCAAATCATGCTACCGTTTATCTTGAGTTTGATGGTGATTTGCATGTGTACATGTGCATGGGAGCAAAAGGATTTCATAGATACGGTCGGCCCCACCCCCTAAACACAATGAACGGTTCAGATTGTCCAAATGATGGATGGTGGTGGGCCACTAATCACCTTAGCAGGAGGGACGTCCCTCTGCCGCGTAAATAAGAGATGGGTTAGGTCAACCGACCTTTGACCAGACTCATCGGTTCGGTGCGGTGCGGTGCGGGAGTGCACGCCCCATGTGCACGCACATCCCCAGGTGGGGTCCATCGTGATGTTTCTGATAAATATTCTCTGTCCATCCGTTTTACCATCTAATTGGAGGGGTTGAGACTAAAATTAAAGCATATCTAGAGATCAAGTGGGCCCCAAATCAGTGATTTAGTGGCCGATCTGTCCGTTAGGCCACTTCCACAAAGATCCAATGGCTAAAATTTTATATATACGGTTACTTTTTGGTCCTTAGGCCAGATATAAAGTTTCGAGCCAAACGTAGGGTAGAAACCCCGTGATATTGCATTTAGGACGATTTTCAAGCTTTTTTGTTTTCAATTACTTAATTTTCTCAGATCTTTGGCATGTGAATTCTTCAATCTCGGTCCCCTAAGATCCGTCTCTTGCTTTGTTGATTTTTTTACATCAAATTCATGCCTTTAGCATCCTTTTCAATCCAAACTCTTAAATTCACCTTGCAATAAAAACATGATTAAAATAGGACGTTAAACATTATCATGTACGTAAAACCATGTGATAACTAGGGTTTAATATGCAATATTTGATCCTCAACATTATACAGGAATATCGGGTGTCTAACACCTTTGTCTCTATAACCATAGTCCCTTATTTAGAATTTTCAACCATAGATCAATGAGTCAGTTTAGGATAGAGAACCTTTGGATTCTCCATCCTAACGTTTTTACAAGGTCTAGCCGACTGTAGAATTAGAGTAATTGGCTAATTGCAACTCTAGTCAAATAAAACACCCCCTTACACAAAAAAAAAAATAGACACACACATGAGTATGATTCACTGCCTGCGATTTCCAGCATTCACACTATGGTCTCCAAGAAGTTTTCAACAGAGGTCATTCAATCTCCATAAAGGTTTTCATGGTGGGCATTTCTCTTTCCACTATTTTTTTAATGGGTTGGCCTAAGTTTTGGATGCACCTGAGTTATAGACCACTGTCCTATTCTGATCTTTCAAAATAGATGGATGAGTGGATTTGTCATTGACATCTCTGTGGAACCAACATAGCCCCAACATAGGTATATTTTTGTGCCCAGGATCACAGGCAATCCACTCTGTTCACGTGGATTGCCTGCGACCTGGGCACATGAATTTCTTATAGTCAGAAGCAATGCGGGGCCCACAGATATGACCATGATAGATCTGTTATGATATTAGATGGTGGGTATATCGCACTCACGACGGGGGGGGGGGGGGGGGGGGGGGGGGGGGGGGTCTTTTCAAACTTTCTTGTGCAGTTCTGATTTGGGGTATTAGATATTTGACTTAGATTCATCACTAGTCAATTATTTAGATTCCACGATCGACTAGACCTTGCAAATTTATAAAGAAAAAATATCGAAGAATATTCCCTTGTCTAAATGACTCATGATCTATAATATGAGATTCTAAGTAAGGGTCCATGGTGAAAAATAAGGAAGGTATTAAGCACCTTCTCTGTTCACATAAATGTGCAGTCTCTATTTTATAACACTCGATAAAATGTAAATGATTTGGGTAATCCTAACATTAGGTGGGCAGGATCGATATCCAAGTGACTGGCAAGCCTGAGAGCATACACTCGAATTGATTAGAGTAGTATTAGGGAGGTTGAAGAGAGATATGATGATGTAAATGCATGAAATACCAAGATAGTACAGATGAGGGGGTTTGATGTCCTAATCCTAGTCAATCTAGGTTTTTGACGGGCAGGATCCAAATAACCTGCAAGCCTTAGAGCATAAACTCAGGAAGATTAGGAAAGCAAGGGGTTGAGAGGAGAAGTAATGATACACAATGCTGATGTGAATATGAATGAAGCTTGAGTTAAATGAGTGGGTGAAAGGATTATTGCAAGGATCTATTGGAGTGGATAGGATTAACCTTTCGGCGGCTTAAGTGGCTTGGATTTGGGCTCTGCTAAGCTGACCTGGGGTTGTAAGGACTTCATCTCCTTTCACTCTCTTTTATCTCCTTGGTGGATGGGTGATTTAAGAGATGAGATGATTGGTATTTAGTAGGTAATGGGAGATGAGAGATGATGAATGATTTGGAAATGAGGAGATGAGTATTTATAAGTATTAGGGGTGGCATTTTGGTAATTTCGAGAAATTTTAAAGGCTAAAAAGACCTAGAAGGGCTATGCTTGGTTGAAGGAATGGGCATGCCATGTGACACCTTGTGATTGGGATGGGGTAGGTGGCGCATGATGGATGGGGCTCAGATTTCTCCAAAAACCCTCTGCTGAGGTCTGAATACCCTTATATACTATCCAATTTTTTTAGGCTTCTAAGGCTAAATGAGTCTAGGCTTGGGCTTGGACTTGGACTGGGACTGGGATTAGGTTTGAACTTTGGTTTAGACTAGATTTAAGGGTTCCATAATGTATAAATCAGATATTTTATCCAAAGTGGAGTGTCTATAGAGTATAAAAATGTGGTTGGGCCATTATCTAGCCTCGAACAAAGGCTTACACATTACCATGTGTAGCCTACTGGGACCTGATCAAATGGCGGTCCATGCCTACTTGAATTTTTAATTGTACATTTATATGAGATTAATCAATGCATTTTTTTTTGTGGCCCATCTATAGTGAGATCCAACATAAACAAACCAAGGCTTGTTTATTTAAATTCAATGGAGGCCATTGGTCAAATTTTTGGGATGGCTCGCCCCATGTTCCTTTTTAGATCAAGCTTCAACCAATTGCAGAATTGACAACTAAATGGAGGGTTAGATCATCACTGACCCATCAGGTTCACCTCAAGTGTAATGATCTGGGATGTTCCTTAGATGATGTCCATGGAGAACATGCCCTAGATTGAAAATTGGACTAGTCTACTCATCATGCGGTCCATAGTCTCTATAATCTTGTTGGGCCTCATACAGGCAATAGCCCTTATTGCTGCCAATTCAATCAAATAAGGTCACACTTATGAATGGGGGCTTGGATTCGTTGTTATTGTGTGGGTAAGATGCGCAATTGTGCCAGAGTTTACTCGACTTAAAGGTTTTGATTGAATCATCGATGTCCCCTCAATTGACATGGATAGATTGCAGATCGAAAAGAGGATTCAGTTATCCTCTCAACCACCAATTTGCGCTTCATTCAAGCGATACGTGAAATGGTAGGGGTTAGCCCTTCTAAATGAGTTCTTTTTGCCTTGTTACAATATACATGAGTGTGCGAACTAAAGGATTTTGCCTTTCACCAATCTTTAAGTTTATGTCTCTTAAATGAACAAGAATGTACAGATAAATAAAATAAGGCTAAACAATGTCAATTTTTATTAATGTTTAAACTTATGTCTCATTATAATTAACAAAGTAAGAATCAACCAAAGAAATAAACAAAAATGAAAGATAAATACTTAATATGTCTATCGAGAAAGACAATCGAGGCGGGTGGTCAGCAGGATGTGATCGAATTGCTATGATCAACCAAATCATAACTTAATTCATCATGATCCTATAACTTAAGGTTGAGGATATTTACTATACGCTTAAGATACTCTAATCAAAGCCATATGCAGTAGTTATCTATGATACAAATAGGTAGGCTATACAAAGGAAAGATACATGAAAAGTAGATAGATGTGTTTGGCATGGGGACTCGAGCTCTTCTTTATGTGCTCCTTTTATAGCTTATCGAGGCGGTGAACCCCTTGCTAGGTTTCCTTGCTGCTTTTAGGTCCTTCACGCTCTTGTCGCAGTTCTGGATTTAAGAATCTTCTTGATTGATTCGGAACTACTAGCTTGCATTGAGAACAAAATACTCTAGCTAGATCCTGACTTAATGGCTTCTCAGATCTTCTTATCATAGCTGATCCTTCTTTCACCCCCATGCATTCAATCCGTACTGTTTCATGTGGTAGGGCCCACGTGAGTTTTGGATTTGCTAGTTTTTTAAATACTATCCTATTATAGTCTTTTAAAACAGATGGACGGAGTGGATTTGCCATGGACATCTCTGTTGACCGCACAACCCCGACACAGGAATATCTCTATCCCCCGGGCGGATTGCATCCGAACCCGGTGTGACAATAAGTCGTACGATTAAATCTCCTGTAGAGCCCTCACTACCAAAAAAATAGGTAAAGGCTACGGACGAAGTGAGCTTTTTGCTACGGTTATAAACCGTAGCTATCTTGCTACGTGTTTAAACCGTAGCTAATAAATTCCTACACTTCCCTTGCGCAATTAGAACTGACGATCCCTTAAGGGGCTCTATGGGGCCCAACACAATATATGTATTCTATCTAAACCTTCCATCTGTTTTGACATATCATTTCAGGGCATGAACTTTTTAATGTTGGCCATTCTATTACTGATGTTTCTAGTAATGTGATCCACCTACAACTTTTATCTATTTCATTTTTAGCCTCCTACCGTAAAATGATATGGCGTCTGTTTAGGAAGCCGAAATAATTTTCTAAGAACCTAAATTTCCATCTAGAGGACTGACCTGATTGGATTGTTTTAGTGGGCCACACTTTAATATGAGATCTTGATCGTATGTTCAACAAGGCCCCCACTTTGAAAAATGGTAACCCAGAAATCAGGATTGTCCACTCATCAGGTGTGAATTGCATTGTATGTAGAATATAGATAGTTTAGAAGGATCTCTAACGGTTTGGATTTGCTAGATGTGTTTGGTCACTTGATGGGCTGAGTGGGTCACTGATGAACGGACTAGATCTAATTAGGTATGTTGACCTGTGGACTGTACTGTTTGTCAAGACAACCAACTTTAGATGGATTATCAAATGGCGAGACCACAGGAAAATAGTCTGATACTCTGGCAGAGGGTAATAATGATACACAGGCACTTAGAAATTGCATACGTGGCATGCAAGTAATTAAAATTAAACCGTCCGAATATGGGTCCATGAACCAAAATTTCTGTGCTCCTGTGTATCAAGCGTTAGAAGGCAGCCGGAGTATCAAATAACTCTCTTGTTTGTATTGTGCTTTGTTACGGTGGGGCCATTGAATCAGAGGTAAATACAAAATCAAACCTTTCAAATGGTAGGCCCCACTTTAGATGGAGCATAACCTGAATTAACTTTCATTACATTTGTGACTTGTTACTCTCTCTCTCTCTCTCTCTCTCTCTCTCTCTCTCTCTCTCTCTCTCTCTCTCTCTCTCTCTCTCTCCGTAATTACCATATTTAGCATCGGTTTTGTATATCTTGCATTTTGAATGTTTAGCTTTAGCTTGGATATATGAAAGCTTGAGCTGATTCAAGAGATGACAGTTACTATTACCATGGCAAGGAAATATTAAAGAATGATGTGGTTGCCTTAGAGGAGAGTTGCATCAAGTAAGAGAGAATCATGATCTCTAACTAGCACGGGTGCGGACCTTAAAGGCTGAAATAGATAGATACACCGAATATACTGGAAAATCCTCTATAGAGTAAGAAAAGTTTAACTGCAATAAAAAATTTACTTTGAGGTATGTTGGTATCTTTTACTAAATTTTTATCTTGTTTAAGATCTAGCAAATATGGTATGTAATTTTGATCTTCTTTTACAAAATAGATGCGCTTCTTAGAAAGAAGAAATAAGAAAAATAGATAGTTCATTATGTATGAAACTGTAACTGACATTGAAATGGGTGGTGTTCAATTGACACAAGGAAATGTTACTGATTCATGCATCAGTATAACTATAGATTCTATACCGGCAAAGTAAGCATACATTAAGTTTCTTCCTATCCTATGCAAGGCTTTGACAAACTGAAAGAGACAGTTGAGAAGTGGGAGGGCATAGCAAAGACACCGGCACAATTTAATCTAAAGCTTTTTGCTGACAAAGACACATACGAAGCCATGGATGAATTTGCAAAGCTGCAGAACAAGACTGCTCACCAGTTGGCCATGGAAGTCATCCACAACTTTGTTTCCGCACAACAAAATGGCAAAAGTGAATGATCAACCCCTTTTTTCAGCTGTTTCTATTTGTTGAATAAATACCAGTTCAAATGAACTTATCTTTTTTCTAAATCATGGATGAGTGAGACTTAGTTGAAAAGAACTTGAGATATATAACCATCTACCAGGCTGTTGCATCATTTTTCCCTGTACAAACAGTTTTGATTTTGATTTTTTTTTTAATACAAAGCGATCCCTTTTTTTTTAACACACACGCACACAAATCCGCACACACTCACGCCACACGCACACACACCCCACACACGCACACCGTGGGATTTCACCACTATGGGTACTCGAACCCTTGACCCGGTGTTGAAACTCCAAGGAGTCTACCACCCAGGTATGAGTAATCATAAGGCCATGGAATGAAATGAAGATTGTAATTGAATGAATGAATGATTGTAATTGAATAAATGAATGAATGATCATGCAGGTGGTAATTGGATGAATGAATGAATGATTATACAAGTGGTAATTGGATGAATGAATGAATGATTATGCAGGTGGTAATCGAACAAATGAATGATTATAAATTTTTTAATGTAGGAAATAGCTACAGATATTAACCGTAGCTTTGACTCTGACAACCGTAGCTCTTATAAAATTCGGCATATTGCTACGAATTCAACACTATTTTTAGCTACCAATAATATCCATAGTTGTATGTGCTTTTGGCTATAGAAATATTTGCTACGGGTTATATCTGTAGCTATTTTAAGCTATCGCTACAGATTATATCCGTAGTCATAGGTTTTAGATCTATTCGGCACCTACGACAACGGTCGTGCTACGGATTTAATCCGTAGCCTGTATCCCTTTTTCTGGTAGTGCCTCCTCGTAATGTATTTGTTTATCCACATTATTCATTCATTTTCTCATATCATTACAAGGTATGAGCCCAAAAATAAAGCATATCCAATGCTATGTGTACCACAGAAAATAGTGAGCTTGGTTTTGCCTCATTATTGATATTGTACATTAAAATGATATGAGAAAATGGATGGACAATGTGGATAAACATATGAGCCGTGGTCGGATGGGTTATTGTCCAACCGGAGTTCAAACACAATCTGCTTCCTCTATGCCCAGGGCCACGGGCAATCCCCTTTGGCATCGCGGAAGCGGATTGCATGGCAAGTAACTCACAATGCTTAGCGTACGGAGTAAACTCTGTGACGTGTCCCATGATTTATGTATTTTATCCTCTCCGACCATCCATTTTACCATATAATTTTCTGGATTGAGACAAAAAATGAGGCATATCTAATGTTCAAATGGACCACACCAATGGAAACAGGTGAATTGAACGGTAACCGTTGAAAATTTCTTGGGGGCCTTGGAAGTATTGGATCAAGATTATATTTGTTTTTTACCTTCATCCATGTCTTTATGATCTAATGAACAGGTTGAATGATAAATAAACATCACTGTGGGGCCTAGAAACATTTCAACGGTGGAAATCATTATCCCCACTGTTTCCAGTGGTATGATCCACTTGATCTTTGGATGTGCTTCAATTTTAGGCTTAACCTTTTAAATTATATGGAAAAACAAATAGACAACATGGATAGACCACATACTTTAAAGGTGGTTCCAACTGAGTTTACTAGGTATGATAAGAGCATACTAAATAAGTCAATATGCAATCCGATTTCTAGACACCAGGGGGAATGATTAGGTAGGAATCGGATAGCATTAGGGGTGCACACGGTTCGGTTTGAACCGGTTCTGGGGTGAAACCGGAACCGAACCGTTCCTAACAGTTTTGGAAAATTTGGAACCAAAACCGGACCATTGGCACCCTAGAACTGAACCGGAACCGAACCGTTAAAACCGGTTCGGTTCCGGATCGGTTCCACGGTTCTGGGCTTTTTATAATCCAGCCCAATTACATGTTTAATTTTATTATCTAGCCATGTCGATTCATGTTGTGGTCCATTTGATGAATGGTTTAGATATTGTATAAGGTGTGCAAAAATACATTTATGAAAATAATTAAATGGTGCATTATAAACCATAAATCATGAGTCAAATATGGAAACAATCAAAAGATTCTTGGTTCGGTTCCAAGTTCGATTCTAGGTTCGGTTCCACGGATCAGATCCACGGTTCGGTTCTACGGATCGGTTCACGGTTCGGTTCGGTTCTACATACCCCCAAACCGAGAACCGAACCGATGTTAACGGTTCTTTAATTTTTGGAACCAGAACGGAAACCGATGCACTCTAGAACCGGACCAAACCGGACCGTTTGGTCGGTTCGGGTCCGGTTCCACGGTTCTACCGGTTAAATGTGCACCCCTAGATAGCATAGAGACTAACTCGGGTACACTTTTATAACAATGAGTAAACTCTTTTAAGCCCATCGTGAACGTATGTGTTTTATCAAGGCACACCAAGAGAAACCTTGAGAATAATGATTTCCATGTTAAAACCTTCATTAGGGCTCACATTATTGTCATCTAACCTGTTCATAATATCACTCGGACCATAAATATCATCTTAATTCAAAATTTCTGTAGCCCAATAACTTTTCAATGATAATAAACTTCTCCGGTGTAGTCCACTTGGGCTTTCGAGATACTTTATTTTTGGGCTCAAGCCCTTAAACTATCTAGTAAAGTGGATGGACGGAGGGTTTAAAAGGTGCCCCCGAAGAGTCTAGTCAATACACTACGCAATCCGCTTCCCAATATGTATGGGTGAAATATCCATTGATGGGTATGATACCCCCAACCCGGCTCATCAACACCGCTGATTGTTGGACGAACCCGCCAATAAGCGGCTTGGAACTCTCACGAGTCCTCCCCATTGGCACGTGTCAGCAGCTAGCACCGGAAAAGTACCCTCGCGCGACTGCACTCTCAGCATGTTACTGCGACCCGGAACTAGCGATATGGGTGAGGGAAACGGATTGGCTACTCCCCCCGCCACCAGCCCCGTGGCTGGTGGTCGGTGCTATGTGGACCCTACCATGATGTATGTGTTTCATCCATTCCGTTCATCCATTTTTAAAGATCATTTTAGTTATAAGTCCAAAAATTAGAGGTAAATAAATCTCAAGTGGTCCACACCACATAAAAACAATAGTGATTGGATATCCACCATTAAAATCTTCCTAAGGCCCACTGTACTGTTTATTTGATATCCAATCTGTTGATTAGGTCATACAGGCCCCGGATGAAGGGAAAAAACAAAAATCAACTTGATCCAAAGCTTTTATGGCTCCCAAAATGTTTTTAATGGTCGACACTTATTCAACACTTTCCTGTAATGTGGTCCACTTGAGATTGGGAAATAACTCATTTTTGGTCTCATAATGTAAAATGATCTGTAAAAATAGATGGACAGCATGGATGAAACACATACATAGATGGACAGCATGGATGAAACACATACATCATGGTGGGGCCCAGATAGCACCGACCACCCGCCATCGGCTGGTGTCAGGGAGAGTAGCCAATCCGTTCCCATGGGTGAAGCACCGAGCGTAGGGCCCATCTCGATGTATTCATTGTATATCCAAGCTGTTCATCTGTTTTTTTAGATTATTTTAAACTATTTTCTTAACACTAAAACATATACAAATTTTAAGTGGACCACACCACAGGAAACAGTGGTTTTTGACAATCAAAAATTTTTTGTAGGCTAAAAAAGTTTTCGATTAAGCCGATATTTTATTTTCCTTTCATCCAGGTCCTTATGTCCTTATTAACAGGTTGGATGGTCAATAAAAGTTACTGTGGACACTAGAAAATTTTTAATGATGGGCGTTCAATGACCACTATTTCCTGTGGTACGGTTCAGCTATAATTTTTATTGTGTCATTATACCTTAAAATAATCTTAACAAAAACAGATGGACGGCGTGGATATATAATGAATGCATCGAGGTGGGCTTACGGTCAGAGTCTAACCCACGTCGCTGGTTCCAGGGTCGAACCACGTCGCGCTCACCAATGTTTCTCTCTTACATCGGGGCACGTGTCACGTGAATGCCACGTGATGCAATTACACTTTCGCGAGGAAATTGCTCCACGCCGAGAGAGAAATTATTAGGTACTGCTATGTAATTAGCTCCGCCAATATTTCAAATATGTAAAAAATCTTATCCGTCCATAATGTTGGTCTTACCAAGAAGATTTCATTTTCTGAAAATAAGGCCGATCGAACTATTATCCGGGCCGTGCTATCAAAATAAATGAATATTCAACCATTTGACCCAACATAAAGTTTCCACAAACATCATGAATTACGATTAGTCTTTCTTTACCATAAATAATTAAATTCATGAAGTTAATCTCTCGGACGGATCTGATTTCCTCATCAACCGACAAGAATGGGTTAAAAGATGAGACGTACCGTAACAATGTACAACTGTGGAAGTACTTAGATCATTTCTCCATCCGAAATCTTACTCTTCTCGGCGTCTAAAACTGCCAAATCTCGTCATATTCTCGTCTTAGCAGCTATTTCTCGCGATTTTGTTTCTTTCTCCTTGCTGCTCCTCACGGCCAAAAAGTCGACGCGGAAGGGAAGTTTCTTGTCTTCGTACTCTTTATAACCGGAGACGTTAGTATTTAAACCGGAAATGATCGCATACAGCAGCTGTATGTGAACTATTTCATACGTCTAGTTCTTTCCCTCAATATATTACATATGTATATAAGATCTGATCTGTGAAAAACTGGTAAAAGTACCTTGATTATCAATTTCAAAAAAATAAATAGATATATATTGAATTGGCCACACCAGTGTGAAGTCACTCCATCAATTGTTCATTATTTTCACATTTGACCGTCTTAGTTAGTGGATCAGCTTTAATTTTCATTTTTATCCAGTGATCATGATTTGGCCCACCTTTTTCACGGATCCGATGTTCATACATGCGACAAGTTTGATGGCGAAAAAAAACCTGTACTTGAAAGTTCACATACAGACGCTGCATGTGATAATTCCGCTATTCTAACTTTGCAAAGGCAGAAGGAATGGAAAGATGCGCTCATAAAGAATCTTTTACTTACCTAATTAAGATAAGTGCTAAGGAGACTCGCCCTTGTGCCCCACCGCTACATAATCCAAACCGTTCATCTGGAAGGCCTAACCGCTGAAAGGCAAGATGGAAAAAACCTCAATGTTCATAGATCCTTGCCGTCCATAGTACATAGGTGATTCAGGATATCTGATCTATTGATTTTTCTTTCCGCATGCCACATGGATGGTCGGACCTTCTAGAGCAACGATCTTGATCATCACGAAGTGGGGCATGCAGGAGAGAGGCGCACCACTGGAATTCCTCGCACCAAAAGGAAAGTGCAGATGTTAAGCTCTCCAATCAGATGGGTCGGATTTTCTTAGAGAGTGATTTTCGGGGTGTGGCCCATCGACAGTAGGGCACACCAAATGAACGGTCTGATCTCATAAGTAGCGAATATCTGCAATGCATGTAATGTGAACATGCACAGAAACCTTAAGCGGAAGAGTGGTTTCTTACAGCTTTCCGTACGTCAACTGGCCTGTCCAGTTCTCTCAAAGCTCTTAGTTAAACTAGGATAATTGGTCAGTCTGATCGATTGATCTGAACTGTTCATCGGGTGCGTCATACATTTCATTAGGAACCATGAAAAAATTACACCAATCAGATGATTCTGGGCATCCTATCAATGGCCTATAAAATGGACTGTCATGATCGCTTTTAAAAGGGTACATCCAATCAATAATCTAAATCATTTAGTTGTTGGGGCGTGTTATGGATTGCTTATGTCTCCTAAAAGTCACTTCTAAAAGGCCATACTAGACATTTCATCTATGGCTTGGAAATGAATGGCTACGAAAATAAGGCCAATTTAAAAATAAGCGTGATAATCGGATCCGTGTGATTTCTTCTTGGTATCCCATTGAATGTGATCTTCACCTTATGGACAGTTCAGATTGATCTATTATATTGTCCCAGTGAATTGATGCATTACTTTTAGTGCTCTAAAAGCACCGGATCGTTTATCTGAAAAAGAGAAGAGCCGTGCATAGAATATATTGCTTGTGTTAACTTCTTTATGGTGATGATGGGGTCCCCACCTCAAAGTGGTAGTCACATTGAGAGAGCACCAGCACCATGAACTCTCATCAGGACCATGGCCCATCCCCACTCATAATTTCTACACCATGCCCACTATCTTTTGTTGGGCCCACAAGAACCAAACCCTGACTTTTTTCCACATTCCCATAATGGGTCTATTTGAAGATGCCAAGTGTCATGCTAAGATGCTGATTGTTGGTAGGTGAATCATATGGGCCAGTTTTTCTAGAGCTGTGAACTGGTGATGGAAGACCCCTATCGAATGGGTTTGACCGGTCAGGATTTACCGATCTAACAAGCTATATATATATATATATATATATATATATATATATATATATATATATATATATATATATATATATATATATATTCTTTTGTGATCATGATCATAAGATCAGATTCAGGAATATAATTTGTACGGTTAGATGCCAACGGTCATTGGATATCCCATCTTGTATGGTGCGATTGACCTTGACTGATGCCTACCATGTCCGAGTAGATTAACATTTTAGTATTATTTATATGGTTCCAATCATGTACATGTCGATTTGTATAACCGTTGGTGGAACCACGTTGATCATTCTTAATTTTTAGAGAAATGACTCGTTGTAGGGATTATACACTGTACCATCGATGTATATGAATTGATGTGTGAGTCCCACCACTTGGTTCGGAGGTGTGTGCCGCACCAGGTAAGTCCTTCTAAAAAAATACGGTTTGTTTGGAATATATCATGAGGGAATATGATCGGATGCTTCCAACACATGTGAGTTCCCATAGGTCTGAGCTCTGTGGGGTCAACCATGATTTTTCTGTACCATCCAAACCGTCCATCAGATGGGTCCCATACTAGGCCATAAGCCCAAAAATCAGCCTGATCGAGAACTCATCTGAGCCACACTAAAGGGAACAATAGGATGCAACGGTGAGGGGGGTGCGCAATCCCTAGGAATTTTCAAATTGTCTGTAGGTCCTAACTCGTTGTGCATATGCCATCGAATCCAGTTATCAGAATGTGCCTCACTAGGATTAGTGACACCCCAAAATTTAGGCCATTCCGTTACTCGAGTGGGCCACATGATGTGAATTTAGAGGTTGTCACCGTGATTTTTATATTGTTACTTTGGTCGGGCTCACGAGAGTTTTCGGTCAGCCTGATTTTTGTGATGTTTGGTGAATATGAGATGACGCGCCGGATGCACGGTTTGGATTTCCCACATGTTATCACCGACGTGATTATACCTCCCATTCGTTCGCACGTATGAGTTCCAAATGTCTGATCTCCAACAATAACACATAAAACAACGAGCGGACACTCAACTACGTTGCATCTCTGTATTTCAAAATTCAGATGAGAAACAATCACATGCAGCGGCTGCATGTGAACTTTCAATACAGCCACCTCTTTTCCACCAATATTTCATATATATATAACATCCAATCTGTGCAAAACGCAGGCCAGAATATGATGACTACCTGGCATGAAAATCAAGTTGAACCACTGATCAAGTAGAACACGACATGAAAATCATTGAACAGCATTGCATGACTCAAGGTATTGGTGTGGCCTACCTGTGAAATTGATGGTCTGATTCTCATACCAACTGATAGTTGTAGTGTGGGCCACCTCTTTCAGAGATGAGATATTCTAAATATAATACATGTTGGCAGGAAAAAATGGCTGTATTGAAAGTTCACATACACCCGCTGCATTTGATCATTTCTCAGTTCAAACTGCTCACGTAGAATCCAGCGCGAGGAAGGAATTTGTTCGACTGGGGAGTTTATTTTCCTATTTTCCCACTGAGAGTATCTTTGAAGGTTGGTTTACTAACTACACCGCGTATGCCAACGTAGCACGCGGTTACAAGATGCAAGCTGTGTCCATGAGGTGGGCCCCAACCTTTAGATGCCCCGGATCCAAAAATCAGCCTTTCCAATAATCATGTTGGCCAAAATGTTAGAATTAAGTGCACCGATTTCAAAAGTAATCTGGTTATTCCCCACCTCACATTCGTTCCATTGAATGTGGTCCATCTGATCAGTAAATCTACCTGATTTTTGGGCAAATCTACCTATTTTTGGGCATGGGATAACCTACAAGTTGAGATCCGCCTGATGGACGGCTTGGATCTCACATCCGTGTGTCATGCAGGCACATGTAGTGATGGACAGATAGGCTGCCTTGTACACGCGAGTATCATCTACTGTATATCGGCTTGCCAACTCACGTTAGCATATTGGACATGGCCGGTGGTGGGCCCCACTCACCACCTTTTAGGCCATCGGCCTACCCTCCGTATATATTTTATCATTGTATGCCTATGCACCTACATTTCCTTTTCTACGGATTAGATGCTGGGAATCTAAGGTAGATAAACGTCAGATATTCAAGGGCAATGGATGGAGGAGGTCAGCTAATTCCACACGCGTGTGGGAGCCCTACGCGTCCACATGCCGGTGCATGTGCAATCTGAACTTTCCATCAGGTAAGATGAACCGTTTAGAATTTCGGGGATAAGAATCACGCATGTCATACCTCAGGTGGGCCACGGTATATCAAAACAAATGGATGGCAAGAAAAAAAAAAAAAAAAAAAATTTAAATAACGGTCGATTTGCTTTGTTTTGGGCCGGCCGAAGACTATAATTGTCTGATTTTTTTCTAGCAGAAGATCTAACAGTATTTCCAACTTTATATAAAGCTCAGATCTCACACGTGTTTCATATGGATGCGTGAGGATGTGCACGGATCTACGGGCATATGGAATCAGTAAAACCATCGGTGAAGTTGAACCTTTTAAACTTTTCTCCTGTGTCATGATCATTGAGGTTTTTTTTTTTTCTTTCACTGACCTACTACGCACACGTGCAACATGGTGCACGTGTATGATACCTAAGCATGACATCATGTAAGACACTGTGGACTCGTTTGGCATCAGCAAAGGTTCGGTCTGATGACTGACTCGGTCCGAATGTAATAGGTAAGTTGACATGAACCAAGTAGGCTTAGCCTGATCCGAAATCAAACTGAGTCGAGTCCGACCCGTCTCGACACGAAACTTAATCAACTATACACGACTCATATACAGGTGTGTGTATATAGACTCTAGTTTTTAAGTATTTTTAAACTCACCTACTGCACCTTACTTTGATCCGTGCCCAAACTCTCTCTCCCTCCCTCATACTCCTCTTCCTCTCTCCCTTCTTCGTCCTCCTCCTCTTCCAAATCCGGCAGCCACCCACCACTATCACCACCCTCCTCCTCCTCCTCTCTCTCTCTCCTCTCTACTCCCTCATTTCTCGATTCGACTCAGTGCCAACTCGGCTCGACTCGGTACTTTTAACTAGTTCGGACTCAGTCCAAATCAATTAAGGGCATACCAAACTCGGATTAGGTCAGGCATACTAGACTTGGTACCGAGTCGGGTCAATTTCAGGTCAGACATATTTCAAAACTGAATCGAGTTGAGTCAGCCCTAACTTGGTTTGACTGAACTCGATGCCTAGCTCTAGTCTTGGACCATGTTTCTAACACCGGGACGAGTTAAATCATCCAAGCTGACTCAGATTTGGTTGGACCCAATATCTAGCTCAATTAGGGGTGCAAGTGCAGCTCCAACAAGTCATATCACATTGAGAATCAATCCTAGGGCTAATTGGTCCCAACCTTAGGAGGACCATGTAAGACTACATTAGGTGAGCCATATATAATCAGTGATTTAGATCTTATCATTGGATTATTTAGATTCAATGATTTAGTGGGCCTCACTACAGTTGTGATAATTACAAATAAATTTGGGGCGGGATGCTTGGACCGTAGTCCTGATTATTAAATCGGATATGAAAACTTACGATATGGAGATCCTAGAGGAGAGAAGTGTAATGGTAAGCTTCTCTCATCCTCTTTCCTATAAATGTATGTCTTTGTACCATCATCCATGCGTAAGAGAAAAAACTCAAGTTCAATTGAAAGTTCTTCTGAAGGTGTAAGGTGTGGATGACTAAGCATCTCTTGACAAATTATGCATTGGAAATATCTTTTCAATCAAGTATGCCTTTAAGATTGTTGTATTGAATTTTTATTATCGATGCATGGATGATTCTTTTATTCCACAATATAGAAATAACAGACCAACTCAACCCCATTTCCAACCCAACATGTCAAGCATCAACTTAACTCAAATTCTAACCCAAGATGTTCAACATGAACCCAACTCAAATTCCTCCCTACAAAAACCTTAGACCAATCCATCTTAACTCGATTTGTCCTCACTCAACCCAAATTCATGTGATTATTCCCAATGATGGTCTAACCTAACCTGAACTTGCTTAACCAGAACCCAACTTCAATTTAATCGGGTAAGGTTTTTCTAACCCTCGCCCAACCTATGGACTAGGGTTGTCAATGGGCCCAAGTTTAAGCCCGGCAAAAGCAAAATCTTAAATAGGCTTAACCCAAACATCAAACAGTTCAAAATTCAGGCCAAAGCCAATTCTTGACCTGACCTGTTGACAGCCCTACTGAGGACCAGGGTCAACACACCCTGATCTGAACCCGGGTTGCGTCAATCAGGTTTGTGACTAAGTGTAACGGGTTGGGTCAAGTTGCAGTGTCTTTTAGCCATGTCCTGGACAGCTTTAGCCTCAAGTCTCCTGGACTAATTATTCTCATGTCATGCGTCTAACCATTGGGGGAATTGTATGGTTGATGGCTTATGATAAAACAAGATCTCAAATTGGGAGATCCAATTGATGGATAGGATTGCATGATGGGTGTGATTTTTGAAGGATCGAACTCTTGTTAGAGAGACTCTGTTTCAATACTTAGATCATGAGATTGGATGCCTATGTGATGTGGGTGTGTGTTAAAAAAAAATAATTGTAAGAGTGTAATTTTTAAAGGCTTTGAATCCTAGTCCTCATGCGTTAGTTAAATGCCATTTTGCTGTGAAATGGTTAATTTAGATGAAATGATACTTTTATCATTTTTATTATATTACACATATTTGACAAGTGCACGTGAAATTATTTCATTAAGCCATGTGAGAATTGTAATAGATTTAATTTCATAACATTCACTCCTGGTGATACGGGTTGCATACGTCAATCAAATAGTTTCAGATTTATTTTTGAGAAAATAAAATACCTTTTTTGCAACACTCAAATCCCATATCAAAATCCGTATTAAAAGGTACGTTGGGCCACGCTTCAATAGTCCAGACTGATGGTTTCATGTGTCCCACTTTGGATGGACAAGACCTCAAAACTTTTTTAAGAAGATCCAAGCCACAAACCTTAGGCTTTTTTGATTGAACATGGACCATTGGCATATTAATCTCCTAAACTTCTATTTGGACTAAGGTAGTGGTAGTAAAAAATGACTTAAAAGACCTATCATCTAACTGAAGTTATATCTAATTTTTAATTCGAAAATGACGAACACGATTCATGTAACCTGATCCCAGTTAATTAGAGAGAGAGAGAGAGAGAGAGAGAGAGAGAGAGAGAGAGACTTAGATGATGATGATGGGTCCTGGCTCATTCCATTCACAGATCTTATATTTCGCTATTTGAAACCTTTGGTCATTTCTCTTTTCCTTTTCCTTGGAGTATCAACCCAATCTAGCCTTCCAGGGCCAGCCCTTTTTAAGCCTGAATAGAACCAAGAACTGAGATGCTTTGGACTAAGGTGGCCCTTATAACCTCTTCATTCCAATCCATCAAGGAAATTTATACAAGTATAATCCATCTACAGTTGTAAGGATCCATGGTCTTGATCACAGAACCATGGGTCCACTTTTCATAATTGAAAACCTTGCTTGGGGGTTTTGATTACAGAACCATGGACCCACTTTTCATAATTGAAAGCCTTGCTTGGCTCCAAGATCCTATAATTCCTCTGCAATATATAAGAAACCATGACCTGTACGTATCCGCAGACTATGTTTTATCCAGCCCATTGATCTGTTGGACCCCAGATTTGATGGGCCATACACCAAAAATCTACTCAGTGGGACATTAGAAATCTCCTAGATGGCGTAGGATATTCCAATCTCGGATATTTGTGGAGAATGGTCCATCCATATTGGGCCCCACCGGATCGACAATACGGATTAATCCAAGCCCACCTGCTCAAACCAAAAACCTGATTGCACTGTGTACATCACACGTGGCAGGTGATTGGAACTGATCGCTGGAGACCACTACTTTAGATGGGCCATGATGCAAAACAACATTAATCAGATGATTGTAACCATTCGTTTCAAATGGTTAGGATCATCCAATGGATGTGTAACTTGTGCACATAGCTCAACATGGTGTGTCCCACCAGTTGAACGGTTTGGATCGCAACATCACTCCCCCATATCCATGATAACCTCCAATCATCACCCTAGAACACTTGAATTATTTCATAACACCATTACATGGTACTGAAGGAGACACATTTAAATGTGACCCGCACCTCACACCTAACACATAATAAGGGACTAAAAATACTCCCACATACCACATACACACCCACAAATTTCAATCTCAGCCTTTGATTCCCTCCCCGTGTACTTTAGTAGGTGAGATGGACGGTGATCCTCAGCAATGTCTCTGTGCCGTCCATTACATGCTGGCCAGATGGAAACAGCGATCGGACCTCGGCGAACCCACATGCATCCTTGAACTTGCCGGTGCCGCCGGTCACCGATAAATGTGACGTGGCACTCCCGATCTTATAGACTCCGAAGAAATTCAGGCTATCGCCGTATTCCCCACCCTCGATCATGGCCGTGAATGCCATCATCTGTGTGGCCCCATCAGCAGAGCTGGCCACGTAGACACCCTGGGCCTTACCGACTGCCTGGGACCCTAGATCAGGTCCCATGGTCAGCACATCATCAATGACCGTGATTGTACCGAATCCCAGCCCTAGACCGTCGGGTCCTAACTGGGCCTGATTGGACACAGTCGGCCCATTTGGGGTCCCCATGAAAGTTGTCCCGGCTAGCCCAGTGCCCAAGGGGACACCGTTATTGCCATTGACGGTGGGGATTGCACCGTTGGCATTGGGAAGTGGGACCCCACCTTTTGGAGGGATGAATCCAAGGGGCCTGGCGAAGGGGATCTGACCGTTGTAGATGTTCCCTAGCAAGCCAGTTATGGGCCTGGCTGTGGGCCCACTGCCCCCAAGAATGTCGTGCATGTACAACTCTAGAGTGGAGTCAGGATGGTGGTCCTCTGTGGGGCCTGCTGAGGTTCCAGCAGTGTTATCAGCGGCGATGATCTGTGCCACCTGGAATATAATGAGGAGCACAAGGAGGGGAATGAACGGTGGTGATGCTTGATTGGACATGTTGGAATGAGATTATCTGGGCTGGGTTTGAAAGCGTGAGGATGGTTTTTGCATGAGAGGTTGAGGGCTTAAATAGAGGATTAGGATTTAGATGGGACGTGTTTGGGAGACATGAAATGAAAGTGTAGCAGTTGGAGAAAGGGGAGTAAGTGTTTGGGAATTAAATTGGGTTTCATGGATACGAAAGGAACACGTGTTAGAGATCTGGGCGGACGACATACGTGTCAAATATCCAGGCCGTTCCTGAGGTAGGGTAAATCGATCAAAGACAATATTATTCGGCAGATGATGATCGAATAACTTCTATGAGAAAAATAGGTGGTCAGAGAATACTCAACAATCCAAATTCAACGCACTTGTGTGGCTCACCAGATGACTACACTACTCTGATTTTTGGTATTTGGCATGTTCACGTTACGCCCTACCCGATGAATGGCCTGGATCTTTGACACGTGGCATACCCATATCTGATGTTAGGGCCGTCATTAAATCCCGCGGATGCTTTAGATGCTAAACGTACGCAGAAATGACTTTTATTTGGTGAGTGATAGTAGTGAGTACAACCAAACCACGAATGGTTGCAGAGTGCTCCAGGGTCCTAAGATAGTTTACCACCATTTTGAAATGGTGGTGACTCATACACCTATCGCATGGCACTCGTGCAGACTATCTAGACCATGCAAGTTGTGGGGCACGTTGTGGATGGACCATATCTCTGAAATTACACTGTTCAGACTATTTTAACCGTACAATTGATGGCTATCAAATGGACGTTGAAAAGTAGAATACTGAGAGGTCCATTTTCAAAGTCATGTCCTTAGTATCACTTTATAGGCGGAAATTTTCGGTTATGTTCCCTCCAAAATTGGGTTGGCGATTTTCACGGTCTGAATTGCAACTTGTCACCCCATTTTAGAATGGTGGTGGACTATCACAATTCACTATCAACAGGCCGGGCCAGGCCGTCGGTTCGGCCCTATTCAAAATTCTGCTATTTCAAGCCCGATGAGGGCCCATTGTCACCCTTAATCACATGAGTGATAAGTCTAACCCATGTAGACGTGGGACGCGGATTAGTTGCTAAAGCCACGTCACTAAGTTCTGTGGGGCCCACCATGATGTATGTATTGTATCTCCACCGTCCATCCATTTGGAGAGATCCTTTCAGAGCAGGAGCGCACAAATAAAGCAAATGGAAAGCTCAAGTGGACCCATGACAGAAAATAATGGGACAGTGACGACCACCGTTGAAACCTTCTTATGGCCCGCCATAATATTTATTTGAGATCCAACCTGTTCATAAGTTCTCAAAGACATGGACGAAGGGAAAACACAAGTATCAGCTAGCTTGATCGAAAATTTCTGTAGCTCCAAATAAGTTTTTAATGGTAGGCGTTCAATCCCTACTCTTTTCTACTTGAGCTTTAGATCTGCTTTGGATTATGACATTAAATTATCTCTCCAAATGTATGGACGGTGTGGATACAACACATAAATTATGATGACGTCACTTCAGTAGCTCGATAGCTATGAGGTCGTAGCGTCTACGTGGACGTGGATTGGGTGGGGACCAACACCTATGTGAGGCCCACCGTCATGTATACGTTTGATCCACACCGTCTATCCAATTTTCCAGCTCATTTTAGGGCATGAGCCTAAAAATAAATTGGATCAAAAGCTCAATTGGACCATAATATAAGAAACTGTGGTGATTGAACACCTACCATTAAAAACTTCTTAGGCCCCAAAAGTTTTTCTAATTATCAATCTTATATTTGTGTTTTCTCTTCATTTACTTGTCTGCCATGTTATTAAAAAAATAAACATAACCATAGGCCTTAGAAAGGCTTATTCCCTGTGTTTCACGTGGTATGGTATACTTGAGATTTTGATCTACCTAGTTTTTAAGGTTTTGCCTTAAAATGATATGGCAAAACGGTTAAACGGCCTGAATATAAAACACATTTATCACGGTGGCCCGACAGCCAATCTGCTTTCTATAGAGGTGGCTTTGTCAACCTCATCCCCATCCATCCTACAAAATAAAACACCAGTTAGACTCCTGTGCTAGTTCACCATAATTTTGAAAATGATGGTGACCCATCCATCTGACACTGGGTTCTCATGTACGCCCATCCAGATTATCCAAATTGTTGGGCACATTTTGGATGGGGCATATATATGAAATCACACTGATCTAGTAATACTAACAATCCAATTAATGGCTATCAATTAGATGTCTAAGAGTAAACAATGAGTGGCCTAGATTCTCCAGGTAATTTTTTGGTTCTGCTCTATCCACAATTAGGTGTGTACTTTGGACGGTCTAGATTTTGTGCAACTATGCCCCGCGTGCTGTCCAAGAGTCACCACTATTTCTAAAATGGTGGCGATGAACTATCGTAGGAGTCTATGACCCAAGTCTAGCAGATGGGCTTGGGCCCACTGCTGGTCTTGGGTTGTAAGGCATGGACGAGAATGAAGAAGCCCCATTAATCATTTCAGCTGCTTGGATTGGGCTTTAGATCCTCCACTCAATATATACATCGCATTCTCGAGTTTTCGGCTTGTACAAGTGGGGCCCACAGAGCAGCGATCCATACCGTTGGGCTGATGGATGCGCTGTTGGAAGGACTATTCCCCAGAACTACCCTAGATAGGATGATCCTGACCCTCCATTTGGTGATCTGTGAACCAACGGTCGATGATGCAATATAGCAAAGTACAATCTGGAGATAAAGCCAAATTTTAGATGACTGAGATCCCCAAAGCATGATCCAGACCATTTATCTTGTGGATCCCAAAAAAAAAAAAAGAGATTGATTGGACGATCCTAATAATCCAACGGATGGATCTAATTGTGGCCCACCTCTTATTAACTAAAACCGTTGGATGTGGAACCCACTGTATCTTGTACATGATACAAACAAACCATCATTAATGATCACAGCCGCACGATTTAGGTCATTCAAAATGGATGGAACGAGATGATGACTCTGCAAGTGATCTCGTCGACGGAATGGCCCACAGCCCACCACATGAACAAAGATACTCAGCCTTCAAAGGCTAATTGCACGATTTATATCAGAATCCTACTTGCAGGCACACTTACCACATTGCCACGTGTGTGAAATCACAGCCATTCATCATGCCGGCCCAGCCATGTTGCGACGTGAAGCTGCACCCGAGAAATCCACCTCGTCCATCCGCAGATAGGAAAAAGAGGGTAGGGAAATGCCTACCGTTGAAACATCCTTGGGATCCACCGAGATGTGTATATGCCATCCATGCCGTTCATAAGGTCATTCCTACTGGGATGAACTCGAAAAACAAAAATATTAGCCTGATTCAAAACTTCCGTGGCCCCTCGAATGTTTCAACGGTGGATGTTCAATCCTCACCATTTCCTATCGTGCGGCCCACTTGAGCTTTGGATCTGGCTCATTTTTGGGGCCATGTCGTAACGTGATCTGGCAAAACGGATGGACGGAGTGGATTTCTCACAAACATCACAGTGCGTCCCACCTAGCATATACGGTTGATAAATCAACAAACGATCTTCCTTTAATGACCATCGGACGGCCACAATTCCACACCTACTACGTGTCACCGCGAGTAGGATTCAATCCTCCTTTCTAACTAACTAGCCCCAACAGACGCCAACGGTAATTAGCATTTCCTAGATTCAAATTTCCCTCCAACCGCCATCTCTTCCCATCCTTCGTTTGCACTTCAAACTGCAAAACAGCGGCAAAGCAAACGAGCAAACACGGATCCCTCACTCAAGAAAATCGCAGCCCGACCCCTCCTCCGTCGACTTGAACCTCTCCCTTTCTTCTCCACCTATCCAATCTCCTCCTTGGAAACCCCTTCTGAATTCGCGCTTCCCGCATCGGAACGCCTTCCCCACAAAACCATCTCCTCATGGAATTCCCTCCTCGTCGAATTCACCCGAAAGCACCTCTTCTTGGACTCCCTCCTCTCATTCAAGAAACTCCTCCTTTCATCCTCAAAACCCGAGCGCTCCACTTTCCCTCCTCTTCTCAAGTCATGTTCGAGCCTCATGGATGCCGATGCGGGCATGGGCCTTCATGGGTTCATTATGAAATATGGGTTTTCTAGTTCGAACTCGGTCGGCAATTCTGTTGTGTCTATGTATGTGAAGTTTGGTAGAGCTAGAGATGCACTCCGTGTATTCGAGGAAATTCCTTTTAGAGATGCTTCATCGTATAATTCTTTGATTTGGGGATTTGGGATTAATGGTTTTCATGAGGAAGTGTTGATGGTTTTTGAGTGGATGCGGGATTCAGGTTTTTCTCCCAGCTCGGGCTGTGTTGCTCGGGTGATTCTGGCTTGCGGTGAATTGGGCCGGGCGGAGAAAGGGGCATTGGTTCATGATTTTGTGAGTCGAAATGGGTTTGGGTCGGATATTCTTGTTGCTAATTCATTGATTTCAATGTATGCAAAGGTCGGGAGATTAGATCGAGCACGTTGGCTTTTTAATGATATACCTAGAAGGGATCTAGTGTCTTGGAACTCGATGATTGTTGGTTATGCACGAAGTGGGAATTGGGTTGGAGCTTTTGATGTTTTCCGATTCATGGAGGTTGAAAACTTTGTCCCAAATCATGTTACTTTCTTGGGTTTGATTCTGGCTTGTGTGCAAGCGGGAGATCTGGATATAGGGAAAAGCATTCATGGCCATTTGATTTGTAGGGGGCTGTTGTGGGATGTCCGCGTGGGAACTTCCATCTTGGATATGTACTCAAAGTTTGGGAGAGTTGATTGTGCCCGTGTCGTGTTCGAAGAAGAATTGCATGATAGAAATTTGATTTCATGGAATTCTCTAATTGCTGGGTATTCTCAAAATGGGCATGATTATGAGGCAGTGGAGCTTTTTCTCCGAATGCTTCATGAACCAAATGTGAAACTGGATTCGATCACCATCGCTAATGTCATTCCTGCATATGCAAGTTTAGCAGATTTGCAAAGACTCCGATCAGTCCATGGGTTCATTATCAAGAAAGGTTTTGAATTGTATGGTGATGTTGTTTTGGGTACTGCGATAGTTGATGCCTATGGCAAGTGTTTGGATATTGAGGCTGCTTTTTTCTTGTTCAATCGCATAGAGAAACCCAATACGGCCACTTGGAATGCGATGATCCTGGGATATAATATGAACGGTCAGGCTCGTCGGAGCATGCACCTCTTCCTTCGAATGCTTGGTGGTGAGGCTTTGCCAGATTCTGTCACTCTGGTTACTATCCTTCAGTCATGCAGTGAGATGGGATCTCCAGAACAAGGCAAGTTGATCCATGGATACTGTCTTTCAAGTGGTTTCGATTCACATTTAACTGTAAACAATGCCATGATAGGCATGTATATGATCTGTGGGTGCGTGAAAAGTATGCAAGTCCTTTTTAAATCGATGACTGTTCGAAACATTGTCACGTGGAACACAGTGCTTTCTGGATCCGTAAAACTTGGCCTTTTCATGATTGCCGTGAAATTATTTCGCCAAATGCTGTTGGAAAGCCAGCATAACCCAGACCATGTCACGATGATCTCCGTAATCCAAGCTAGTCTTGTTTCAGCTCGTCTTGGTGAAATGCTGCATGGTTTTGTGTTGAAGATTGGGCTTGATTTGAATGTATTGGTTGCCAATTCTCTCGTTGATGCCTACGCAAAGAATGGATCTATAGAAAATGCACGGTCCTTATTCAAGCAGATGGGTCATTTGAGAGATCAAAGCTCGTGGAATGTTATGATTGCAGCTTGTGGAATGAATGGGCAAGGGGAAGAGGCATGCTCGCTCCTAACGCGGATGGAAGAAGATGGTCATAAACCAAATTCCATAACCTTCATCTCTCTGCTCTCTTCTTGTAGTCATTCCGGCATGGTTGACAAAGGGTGTGAATATTTTGATTCGATGGTCAAGAAGCATGGGATTCAACTGGGCCCAGAGCATTACACGTGCATGATCGATATGTTTGGACGGGCTGGGAGATTGGAAGAAGCTTATCGGTTGATTGAGAGAATGCCCAATGGGTCGGATTGTGGCATTGTTTGGGGAGCTCTTTTGAGTGCTTGTAGGATGAGCATGAATGTTGAGCTTGGGGAGCTTGTGGGAGAACGGCTTTCAAGACTGGTGCCAAAGAACTGTGGGTACCATTCTCTGTTGTCGAATGTGTATGCCTCTGCCGGCAGGTGGGATGAGGCAGTAAAGGTGAGGAGAGTGTTTGAAGATGGAAAGCTTATAAAGATACCAGGATTAAGTGTTGTGAATATGTGATCAATGGAGGAGAATACATCTTTCTTATTTTTTGTAAGGGGAGTACCAACCATGATCTGCGTGAGTCATGGTTATAGTCCCCACATGGATCAGAACCGTTATCTGGTGATTCACCACATGGACAGGCCACTGCCCATAAATTGTGACATTGGTAATTGGGGCCTGCAAATGGACAGTAGAAGAAAGTGAGCTACATTCCACACTGAAGATAACGAAAATCATTGATCAATGGATGGGATTTCTACAATCACTGCATATTTTCATCCAAGGCCCTTCTAACTGGGATCGAGATGCAATATTACTTTGTACCCCAACTGCCTCTGAATGATATAGCTGGAATGGGCCATTAGATCTGTGCTCGTTTGAATTATTATCTCTAACATTCACAGAACTGAGTGTTTACTTGAGAAGGGTGAAGATTTGAGGTGTTGGTCTTTTCTGAGAGCTGCTGATTTGAATTCAAGGTAAATGCCCTTAATTCTGATATAATCTGCAGTAGTACTTCAGATCTTATGGACTGATCCAAGGACTAGTAAGGATACCATGGCGACAAGGGCATCCTAGTAATTGAAAAGGTTAAGGTTAGTTTTGGAAGCTTCTTTCAGTATTCCCTGAAAGTGAGAGTAATGTTCTTCAGTTCTCTTCTTTCCACTTGGATTGCGTTGGTGTTTGGTGATGTGGAAATCCCAGGCAATGAAATTGATTTCCCAGTTTGAGGAGGGGAAATGTAGCATTGAAAATTGATTTCCATTTCTTTGTTTTTCCTCAAAAAAAGTGGACGTTCATTTCTCCAAGGCAGAGAAAACACAGAAGTTGAACATTCATGGAATCCATGTAAAACTGAAATCCAAAACAAAGAACTGAATAAAAATAAGAATCCATGGTTTTCCATTTTTTGAGGATTCCAAGTTACTTTTGCATATACACATTTAGTTTCCAGGCTACTTCTCTATTAGGGGCGTGTTTGGATGCATGGATTCTGTTTGGATTCCATGGATAACATAATATTATCCAATGATAATTTCTATGGTCACTGTAGAGCATAGATTTCCAACAATGGGATGTGTGTTTGGATGGCAAGTGGAATCTTCAAATTCATTAGACGAGTCACCTTGCTTGTTGCGCCACAGAATTCAGACTGATAATAACGATTACTGTGGAATTTGCTTGTCCAAACAACCCAAACATCTCATTAGTGGAAAACATTTTTGTATCCGCATGGATTTCATGCATCTAAACGCTCAAAAATCGAAGAGGTGAATTGGGGCACAGATGCCAACATGGTACACATATGAGTGACCAGGTCCAAGTATTGGCTAGGGCCTGTCGTGAATATGCCCCAGCCCATAAATCAACCAACCCACTCATCAGTGGATGTCAGAAAGAAATTTACCTGTAGCCTATATTCAGTGTATGCTTATGGTCCATTTAATTAGTGAAACATTCCAAATTTTGGGACAAGGCACATTCATGCTAAGCCCAACGTGGTAGATGGTCTAGATCTTGCACCTATGTGCGACATAGGCTGTCATTCACCTCTTCAGTGTCTCATTTAATTAGAGGTAACTAGAGGTGGGCATCAAGTCGAGTCTAGAACCTGACCTGGACTCAATCCGATCCAGGACCGAGTCTAGCAGGGCTGACTCGATCCGATCCGAATCCTTGCTGGCCTGACCCGAACCGAGTCCGACTCGGTCTGAGAAACCGAATTAAGTCGGATCGAGTTGAGTCTAAGGAGAGAGAGGGAGAAAAAGAATGAGATGTGGGAAACCGGGAGAGAAAGAATGAGAGAAAGCAGGAGAGGAGGAAGGAGAGGAGGGAAATTGGGAGAGAAAGAGGGAGAGAAAAGAGGAGATGGGTGGGTGTGGCGCCTCGTTCGGATTTCGGATCGGATCGGTCCGGATTGACCACGATCCGAACTCGATCCAATGTGCGATCGGATCTAAGAAGTCCTACTCAATCCGCACCGATCCAAGCCTTCGGATCGGGTCGGATCCACTGGATCAGGTCGAATTCTGCACAGCTCTAGAGGTAACCCTTATTAAAATCCACCAGTAGATTCAAATGTAGCTCATGTGAAGGCAGAACAAGCAACATGCACAACGTCTAGTGCAATACAAGCCAATAGCGATCTAGAGTCGTCGAAATAATTCCTTCCATCACCAAGTACCATTGAAGAAAGTATATTAAAAGGACTGGGGTTTTAGTAGAAGTTATTATCTCAAAGATTGGAGGTGTAAGCTTGAAATCAACTCAAGATTTTAGGGTTTCATGCCAGACTTTAGGTTGAGGAGTTCATTGATTGGGTCGACATGGTTGATACGATCAAACGATATCCTGAAAACAGGCACGTCAAGTTGGTGTCCTTCATGTTAAAACGGTGAGACTTTTCCTGCCGGGAGTACACCCAGCGAACCCATCATCAGTAAGGGTCAATTGCCAAACTCCACCTGGGCGAGAATGAAAAGATTGTTGAAAGAGACTTCCTTTGTCACAAGTAGAGATGGATCTTGTACCATGGCCTACATGCATTGAGACAAGGATATCATACATGGAGGACTTCGATCAATTAGTCACACTCAATGACATTACTGAGATGGACAAACAACTTGTTCGCCCTTTCTTGGGTGGCTCATGGCCTTTAATTTAAAACCAACCTACTCATAAGCGTGACCCCACAGCTGACATAGATAAGATGGAAGGGCATTTCCTGACTGTAGATGGACAGTCCGGACCACTTCCACATGTAGTGCGTGTAGGGTCCCATCTTTAGATTTACTGCACCGTTAATGATGAAATATGCTAACAGTTCTGCTCATGACCATACATTTTCTCATTTGGGACCCAGAGTGGAATTTTGCTCCCATGTGCATCTCTCGGCTGCGACTTTTCGTGATCGCCCATTCACAATCATCAAAACTCCTCCAATCAGTGGCTAGGAGCGGCCATCTGGTGTGAATTTTAGGGTCCCGATAACCTCGAAACTGACCACAGCATGCTCACCCGTGGTTCCTTGATCTAGAATGTTGATCGTGATGTGCCCCGCCATGGATGGGGGAATGGCCTGAAAATCTCTTAAGGTTGGAAGATCCTAACTGTTTGATCTTTGGCATAGGCTATAACTTCTGTTGAATGTGAATTGCTGTTGTATTATTTTCTCAACGATCTACATATATTATTTTGTAGGCCAAGATGGAACATCAATCTGGAAGATAATTGGACCATCCCCTATCCATGAGCGGCCCATCAAATAAAGGACTCGATCACAGAACAACAGTCCGACGTGATTCCACAAGGATTGAATGCAGGTAAACTTCACATATGATAAGAGAGCATTTGGAAGGCCGCCACGGATGGGCATACCAGCATTGAAGATGGAAAGGCTATATAATCCATCATGTTAAAACCGGAAGCAAGCAGCCCAGTTTTTGTTAGATATTAAGAGAGTGAAATAAGTGCGTTTTGATTGCTAGCTATTCTTTATTCTCAAAAGTATATCCCCGTCCATCTCATGGGAGCAGTGAATACAGCAGACGGTGTGTGTTGTGATATCAGAGTTTCGTGGCAGCCGCAGCAGGCAATGTATAATGTGCTGTGGCAAAACAGAACATTTTCTCCATTGCCGTTTGAGGCTATGTTCACATCACAAAGGTACACATTTTCTCCCTTGCAACTTGGTTCCCATTCCCAGGCTCCGTTCATAACCAGTGCAGGGCGCCTTATTTGGTAATCCTCAACTTAGTTTTATGGACCCCAACTTGCTACCATGCTAGCCTCCTCGTCCAATTCATAGAGATTTTAAAGGATGGCCCATCGATGGTGGCACCAATTGGATCAATGGCCTGGATAATCATGAACGCCATGGCACCAATTGGATCGATGGCCTGAATAATCATGGACGCTACCTTTGAAGTGGATCATATAATTTCTCTTTCAATAAATAATAATAATAATAATTAGTAGTCAGAATTAGAAGATGTGCCTGATTCTCGCTACTACTTGCAACATCAGCTTCATCAGATTCTCTACAAATAATACAAACAGGGAAAAAAAAAGGATCCCTTAAATTAGACAAATATTAAACTGCAGACACAAATAATTGACAGATTTCATTATCCAACACATACGGACTCACCTGCTTCTTTTTTCGTTGGTGAACCACCCCATAAAACAAATCATCCTCATCTTAATAATAATAGAAAAAGAGGAAGGAAATATTAAAAAAGAAAAAAACAAGAAGAAGAAAGGAAAAGAAAAACAAGTCATTACAAAGCACAAGTCAATTCAACCAACATCTCTTCTAACAGCTCCTCCATCAATTTCCTCTCCATCTCCCTTCCCAACCCATCTACCTCCACCCTCATCAGCTCCCCCCACCCTCTCTCCACCACCTCCTTCCTCACCATCTCCTCCACCACCATGCTCGTCTCACTTTCCTCGGAAAACCACTTTGTCTCCCCTAAAACCCACTCCCTCACTCTTCCCCACACTTGCTCCGCCACTGTCCCCCCTGGTGGGGCTGACTTCCTGCAGAGCTCCGCTGACCCGGGGCTGTTCTCATCTGTTCCAGAGCCCAACATGTCCACCAGGGCCGCATTTACACAGTCGAATAGAAGCCGCCTGTCCAACCTCCGTTTCCGGCGCCTTGCCTCATTCAGCTGCTGCTGCTCTTCTTCTTTCCAGTCCATGCATTGTTCCAGCAACAATGGGTCCAACGGGCTCTCTGCCGAATGCCATCTGGAAAACACTGTGTCGGGCTTCTTATGATCTAAACCAGCTGCTGAGAGTAATGACTGGACGAACAAAAATCTTTCACGTTCTTCCTCCTCTGTGTTGGAGGCAACTGCCGATGGTTTTATTGTGCTCGATGGTTTCAATGGATACATGTTTGTGGCAGTTTCCGAGACATTATCATCCCATGAAAGGGAACGTGTGACTGATATCAAAGGAGATTTGGCAGCTAATCCAGATTTGTGGTGGAGACGCGCAGATGGTTCTGTTTTCGAGACATGGACCCAATTAGGGTTCTAGGTATGATGAGGTTGAAAATGAAAAAAGGATTCACCACATAATTCGAATGAACTTTACCTGAACAGTAGTCTTCATTGACATTGTCAGAGGATTGTGGAGTGTTGAAATCATCTTCAAATGGTGCTTCTAAAATTGAAATGGGACTTGGCTGGTCCTGGTTCTCACTTGCATTTTCAGGTGCACGGGGTTTTGCCAAAGATAAAACTGCCTATAAAAATGTAAATTTTTTTCTCCCAATAAGAAAATTGTAACAAGAATAATATCAAACACTATCCAACATATTCAAGTACTAGCTTATGACTCTGTGCATGTGTGCGTCCACCCACATGGAACGAAATGCATGTATTTGAGTACCATCACATACAGCTAAATAATCAAGAAAACCAATCAGCCCAGTTGCACAAATAAAGAAAACTGTCAGCCATAACCACAAAATGTGGTCAAAATTCCCAATTGTAAAAAGCTTGTCCCACAAAAGAGATCCCAAATGACAGATTACATTTATGGAAATATGGGTGATACGGTACAAACATTATATAAGATAATTTGATATCCATAAAATTCTACGTATTTCACAATCATACATGTAAACCAAATAGAAGGAAGTGGACATACCTCAGAAGAGCAAGTGCTCAATTTCGGTCCCACCAAGATGGAAGCTGAAGATGATAATCCTACCAGATTGAGTGCATGCCCTTCTCCAAAGCCACCATCAGTAGCACATTCTGGAATATCCCCACTTATCGAACCAACAGATAGCTGCTTTGCATTAGGGAGAATCTCTGGTGTTCCAGCAGCAGAAGACTGCAATCCGACTTGAACTCCGACAGAAGGAAATGGAACAGATTTCTCTTTACTCAGTTTCTTATTCTTGGAGAAGAATAAACTCGAAACCTTTCCCTTGAATGATGACTTCCCACTCTTTGGCTTTGCTACCTCCTTTTGAACAATGGACTTGCTGATTTTGGGATCAGGAACTTCATCACTCAACCCAACCTTTCCATATGCTGTAGATGATACCGGGACAGACCTCGACCTTGATAGATTTCTAGGAGAATCTTCCATACCCTCCTCCCTGTTCCCACTACCCGACAAGCAGGCCAGTGGACCCCTCAGTTCTTTTTCTCCACCATATGACCTGCTGCTGGAGGTGCTGGGCCCTCCATTGCCCTCTTCACCAGATCTTACATTCTTCTTATCTGGAAGAGCAAGCATCTCACCTAATGTGCTAGAGCTTCTCCGGACTTGTCGTTGCTCTTGACTATTCCCAGTTGATGTCATCATCGCCAGCCGCTCTGAAAGCCGCTTCTTAGCTTCTCTAGTGACCGATGACTCTGGTGAATAGGATGCCCGACTGAAGGAAGATGATGAATACGGACTGCTGTATCTGTTAACGTAGTCCCAAGAATGTCTTGACATTGGTGTCATAATCTCTGACTCACTGAGATTTTCCTCTTGTAAGTACTCATTTTCCGACCTATTGAATGAGCTTTCATCGCCGACATACCCATTTGATAACACGGACGAAACCAAAACTTCATCCCCCCGGCTACTAAGGCTTTCTCGCATCTGGCGTGTGATCTCCTTTGCTATTTCTCTTGATCCTCTCGATTCATCAGTTCCTGCATCTATATACAAATCATTATCGTGTAGCATTCTTGGTAATGAGGTCGGGGAAGAGGCAACAGCCTTGATATCGTGGGTCTTTCCAGGGCTAGGCTTTAAAACCACAATCCTTGTTGGCTGGGAGTTATCAGCCTTCTGATGAGCAAAGGAAGAAGTCCAGCTATGCTTGTTCTTGTCCCATTGATTTGCTTCAGCCAACTGTTGTTGTTTCTTTATCTGCTTTTCAGTTTTCGTATCCGATCCAACACACCCATTCATTTCCACAGGCTTTGATGGCTTCAGCACTGTAATACGGTTTGTCTGAGGGGATGGAGGAATAGACTGAAGTTCGTAGAGATACTTTGAGAAATTCGGTTCTTGCTTTGAGAACAGGGAATTCGGTTCTTGAAGGAACTTGAGAAATAAATCTCTGTTTGAGCTCAGGACCTCGAGTGCATCTTGGAACTCCTTGGACTGACGAAGCTTTTCATCTGTTGATAGACGTTTTGCTTCAATGAACTTTTGGCGAACAAGTGCCATCTTTTTCTCACTTGAGTTCTCATTATATCTCGCATTCTGCTGTGGTTGATCTTTGACATATGATTGCTGCCAGACATCATCCACGTCTTTATATTCTGGCTGCTCCCGGGCACTAGCCTGAGACAGATGGAAATCGGGCATTTGCTTATCCAGGAGGACATTTTCTTGCTGCCGATATCTCCGCACCAACCCAGGCTTAATAGAAGCAGTTCGCGAAAAGCCTTCTGGCATGCCTCTTTGTGTAGTTGAAGCTAGTTGCTGAGCTGGCAAGCCATCAAGCCCCATCAACCTAGCAACAACACTAGGTGGCTGATGCTTAGACTCTGTTTCTTTCGACATTTCTTGGGCTATAAGCATCTTCATGGGCGTTCCATTTGATTTCTTGTTTGAAGAACTCTTTGACTCATATACTGCCTGCATGCCCCAAAATTGCACCTGATTTCAGAATATAAATGCTTTATGTATACCTCAATATTAATGATACTAAACATACTCTACGTAAAACTTATTTCCATGCCAATGAGCAGATCTTATGATTTTTGTCTTATGACATCCAAGAGTAAAAAGCCTGAGGAACTTACTGGTTTATCCTCTATGTGATCACCATTGGGTTCGACCACCTTTTTAGCATGCACCTGACCTCTTGGAAGTGGAGCACCTGTTAAAATATTCTTGTCAGCAAGAGCTAGCGGAACAGTATCATTAAAGAGTTAATAACCAAAACACTGGCAGAACCATGAATCACGAACAGCTCCATGGTTCTGATGGATGCTATTTCGGGAGAACAGCCAAACTAATAGTACTACCACTCATCCTTTTCAATTAGCAATCCCATTATTCGGTCCTCAAACTTCTCTTGTTTTGATCAACTTGCTGGTTTCATGATGGTGCCATAGCAAAACAGTAACGTCAATCAGGAAAAGAGGAAAAAATTAGCGAGCCACTAAGCAATTTTCACTATCAATCACCAGAGATGGAGATCCACTTTCAAGCCAGGAAGCCCAAGTGAGAGCATTAGAGAGACGGGGAAAAAAAAATAGAAGAAGTGATGATCACCAGTGAACTACCAGTGCATGTATCCTTCTTGGTTATGTTCTACATATTTATATCCTTAAAAGCTTAAACATTGGAATTCTTGAAGCATAACAAGGTAATTTCAAACACTTCACAAGCAGGAAAAAATGGAAAGCAGAGACCTAGAAGATTTCATAGTAGAAAGAAAAAATAAGAAACAATAAAAATGGGTAACTGATAGCCAAAGACCCTACAGTACTACCAGCACAATATGCAGATTCATATTGCATTTGAAGGATAGTGGCATATTACTGACAGATTCGGTGGTTGAGTCTACAAAAAATGTAATAATCAATTTGGATCTGGACGGACAAAAGGTTAATTGAGAACAAAAGTTAGAGAGGAAGATCCCTGCTTTCATACTGGTTTCAGTCAACCTGAACCAACAGATAACCCACCATTCAAATGGAAAAAGGAAGAAGAAGAGAAAAGCACAATAAATTATTCAGAGAACCATTTAATAGAACTATATATCATATCCAAAATAATAAAAATCTAATAAGATCATCGCTTATATACTCCAAGGGGGACAACACTTTTTTAATCACTTGCAAAGCTTTATTAACAGAAAAGGGGTGCCAAACCCTTTTAGAAACAGCTCAAGGTATGATGTAACAGAAGAAATGATCATACGTAATGCTAAGTGTGGGCCTCTCACACATTCAGGAAAAGGAATACAGGCAACTAAAATTACCATCTCGATGTGCTCTGTCTGTAAGCAGCCTGTTTCCAGCCATGCCCGGGCCCAAGTCGAAAAAGTTAACCATTCTTCCCATACATCCGGGAAACGGCTTCTCAAAATCATGGACCTTCTTGTTCTTAAGATTGCTCATCTCACCATAACCTGCAGGGAGGGAAAACCCATTCACAAGAGCCACATCTTTTCTTACATTTTCTTTCGAGGGAAAAAGGCCATCACGAATTAACCAAGTCAGGAAAAAAAAAAGACTCACAAGCAAACCATTCTTCATATATGTGTAGAAAAAATCTTCATTTGTGGCGCAGATGCAAAGCTACAAACCTACAAAAAAGACAAAAGGAAATAATAATAATAATTGGTGGCTGAAAAGAACAATAAAAAGCTAGATTCAAGGCATCCGAAATTAGAGGAAGAAAACATTAGGGCTTGACTTTACATGATAAGAAGCCCACTCTAAGGAGAAGAAAATGAGGGCTCACAGAATCTAAGAGCAAGACAATATATCTCAGCTTGACCACAAAAGAAAACGAACAAAACAAGCTGGATTCAAGATGAAGTAAAATACTAAATTCATTCCCTAACTACTATTCAAAAATTAAAGCTTTCCTTCCAAAAACTACAAGTTCAAGGTTAGTGAAGAAGCCATAAAAGAACCAGCATATAGAAAACACCAGAATCCAGATTCCTGTAACGAAAAGCCACCAACTTCCAACCAATTTCACCCCAAGACACCAAAAGATAAAGATTCAGATCAGAAAAGAAAAGAACTGAATCAATGGATGCTATATCCTTCGATAATCCAAATCCAAACGCAACAGAAAAAGCTTCAAATTCACAGGAAGAAAGCAAAATCAACGACAAAAGAACCACTTACGACGCTAAAGATGCGAGGTGAAAACCAAATCCAATTAAAACCCCAACTCCAAACAATGTGAAGAAATCTATGTTAAAACCCACGAACAAAAGCCGCAAAGTCAAGGAAAGATGAGCATTCGATTCAAAAAGAGAATCAGTCAATCAAACACGAAACCCTAGATTCAACCACAATAAAGAAACTAGACAAGAAAGTACCGGAAAAGGCTGCAATTTCACCCAAAAAACAGCGACGAAACAGAACAAAAAGCTAACTCCGGTATACATGCAAGCAGCTAGAGGAAAAAAAAAAAGACGAAGAAGAAGCAAAAACCCTAAAAAATTTAACCATAGAAATCAAGATTAAATGAAATTTCGTAAAATAAAATTAAAAAAAAAAAAAAAAAAAAACCAGACGATCAACGCACAAAAAACCAAACACCCAGATTTCAAGCATGGATAAAACGCAACAAGAAGAAGATTACTAAAAAATAAAAGCAGCTACTCGAATCAGCTCACGGTAATTACAAAACGTTAAAGAAAGGACGGAAAAGACCTCATCCCGCGAGAATTCAAAAAAGGGAATCAATCAATCAACACGGAAACCCAAGATTCACGCACCAGAAGGAATCTAGGTCAGCATGTACCTGAGAAAAGCTGCAATTTCACCAAAAAACAGCGACGGAACACAACAAAAGCCTCATTACAGTAAAACGCAAGCCGCATTCCGAATCGACTGACAGAAAACCGCTATATTCAAGCAAAAGTAACGAAATCTGCATAAAACATAACTAGAATCAATCAATCAACACGATAAACCATCGATTCCATCAAAAAAGGGAATCTGAGCTAGAAACTACCCAAGAAAGAAGTCCGAATTTAATTAAACAAAAAGGTGATTACTGATAAATGATGACGTAGAACTAAATCAAGACCGCTAAAAGGCTCGATTCCAGCAGGAAAATTGAATTCGAGTTCGAAATCGCCGCAAAAAGCTTGCAAAATCATCAGAGAAACGCGATCAAAGCGAATAAGCATCGGATTCCCGAACAGAAACCAGCATCGGAAAGCGAGGTCGGGAGACAGAAAGGAAGGAGAAAGGTGCCGAAGAAAATAAAAAGCAGTCGCCGGAAATCGGAAATCTGACACACGGAAAAAGAAGAAATGACAGGACGTTTTTCGTTCTCCACCTTTTAGAGTGACGATCTGAGACCGGTATCTGACATTCCGACAGGACCGTACTTCTTCCGACGGAGAATTGGGCCGGAGATTCTCCGGCTTTTCCAGGCACGGTCGATTGTTTTGGAGCTTCTTTTCTCTTCTAACAGCAAAAAGACTCTATTTCTTCTCTTTTTTTCATTTTTCCTTCCCACCGACTGCAGCGGACGTGAAAGATTTTATTATATTCAGTTTATACGTGAAGATGGATTACGAGAGAGAAAGAGTAGGATGACATCGACACCCCTATTTTTTTAATAGCGAGCTGCATGTACACACTCAAGTGTCGTACTAGTGACTGACACGCACTCTCATCCGTAATCGAGAGAGGAAAAGGGGTAGTTTATCAAAAGTAAGGGGTATAAATATCAGTTTTCTGGCTTTATTGTGGCTGATTTATATTTAATAGGGAATTTCGTACTGAAAGGAGATGGTTTCGCTTCAAGTTTCGCCGTTTCCGTAGACGCAGAGCGAATGAGCAGATCTCAGGACTTCGCTTTTGAGCTAATTACAGTGATAACCCTTGTTTTCGACAGGTTTGATAGGGAGTCACGTGGATTGCGTTCTACCTCTGCAAGGATGTACACGGTCCTGACCGTAGCTGTATGAGGCTCAGTACGTGTTTCATCAACGCCGTCCATCCATTTTAAACGATCATTAAGGGCCCGTTTGGCCGGTCGGATTGGAAGGGATTGGATGGTACTCGAAGGGATTGAAAGTTGAATCCCACGAATGACTGCACGGCCCAAAGAGTCAGTGATCGGATCCCAATCCTTAGGATCCGATGGATCTCAACAGAGTCAACAACACCATCATTACCTTTAAATCCTACCCAATCTACCCAAATTCATTCAAAGTTGCCCAATGTAAGACCCGTATCTTGGTCCATACCTTTCCGTAGACTTCCGCGGTCTTACCGGTCGAATTCCGGTAACCTTCGACCCTTAAACGATATTAACGCGCGACCCTAATTCATGTGTCGACAACCCGAGTCGACTCAACCCGCGACCAATACCATAGCGACCGCGCCGTCGTTGCAGTTCCGATACCGCGACTCGCGCGCCGAGGCGATACCCTGGTCAAGAGATATGGGCCAACGTTCGGTGCGAGAAAACGCCGCGCGTTGCGAAAACTAAGGAAATCTCTACGATGTATCACATCAATCCCATCAATCAATCACCCATCAATTCATCACATGTCAAGTACACATCACTTCCATCCCTTTTCCCAAGCAACCACAAAAGTCTTCATCTCTCATACCTCTCTTACACAAAAAGTCACAAAAGTCTTCATCTCCCATACCTCTCTTACACAAAAGCCTCAAAAGTCAAGCTTTTCTTACACAACCATCACTCACTCATCCATCCATCACTCTCTCTCTCTCCCTTTACATCACTTTCTCTCTTTCTCTCTTTCCCATTTCAAAAATCCCAAAGCCAAAGAGTCCATACGTATGAAATTTGCAAGAGCTCCTAAGCTCCAAGTGGCCCACCTTCCTACCCCAAAATCTCTCATCTCAACCCTCCATTCTTCATCTTAACCATTGAAGTTGAAGCTAAAGTGCCAAGGAACCTTTAGGAGCAAGAAGATTGGACGGTGGGTGCCTCTATAAGGTAGATTTATTTGTTTTTATGGTGGACCAAGTGAGGCCCACCGATCAATGGTGTGGATCTCACTTGGGACCCTAATACGTGGCCGATGGACCACTTGGATCATCATGATCATTCCATGATGGGGCCATTCTCCATGGACCCCATCATGATGTTTATTTTCATTTGGAAAGGTCATCTAGACCATCCATATTGGTGGGGAAAGGATCTCCACCGTTGATCTTTAGTTTTGATGGTCACATGTGCAAAATGACCCATTTGATGTATGATTTCATGTATGGGAGGGCCCATAATGACGGGGTCCCTCCATCACAAGCCGTGTCCCACTCTCCATGTCTCTCTCTCTCTTTTATTACTTTTATTTTATTTTATTTTATTTTATTTTATTTTTTTATGCTATAGGATTGTGGCCCACTTGAACGGACCCCACCTTGAAGTATTCTTTAGTCCAATTTTCCTTCAAGTGGGGCCCACCTTAAATGTTGAAATACACCATCCATTAGTGGTGGCCTACTTCAAAAAGGCCCACCACCATGTACATTTAAGAGGAGCTCACCGTCCAGCGTCTGGACAGAAACAAAAAAAAAAGGGAAGGAAAGAGAGGAGCTTTTGGGTGGTCCCCTAGTGTAGGCCCCACCTTAATGTTTATGTTCGATCTAAGCCGTCCATCCCTTTCACCATCTCATTTTAGGCGTTGAGCCAGAAAATGAGATTGAACGGAGCACCTGGTGGGCCATAGCACCAAATATTGCGTTCTCACCATTCAAATACATTTTTCTTAATTTATTTCATTTCCTTTCATCAAAAAAATTCGAACTCTGGACTCATTGGGACGGCCTCGAGCCACTGATCGCAATGGCCGGGACGGATTTTGGTGCAGCGGCCCCCGCGCGTAAAAAACTCCAGAAAAAATCATTTTTTTTAGATTTTGCAAAGGGAGCTACCCCCTCCCTGACAACGTGCAGCGAAGCACGCTGCTGCGTGCAGCCATGCAGCGGCGGGCGGTCGTCCAGCAGGGGCCCACGGCCCTGTGTGTGGGCCCCACCATAATGTTTATTTGCATTCCAACCCGTTCACGAGGTGGGCCACCCCAGTGGTGGGCCCCCCTCCAAAAATGAGACTGATCCAACAGTCAGGTGGTCCACACCACTTGAAATGGTGGAATTGGATGTCTACCATTGAAATCTTCTTGGGGCCCACAGGAGTGTTGGATCAAGCTGAAATTTATGTTTTCCGTTCACCCAGGTCCGAGCGACCTTATGAACGGGTCGGATGCCAAATAAATATTACAGTGGGCCCCACATGGGACCCACAATTGATGCATATGTTGTAGCCCATCGTCCAGGCGGATGGTGGCACCCACCTGACGCACGTGCTGCCTCCACCATCCACGGACGGTGGGGCCCTGTGTGATGTATGTGTTATATCCGCACTGTCCACTGGACAGTGGGATCCACCATGATGCCTGTGATGCATCCGGACCGTCCATCCACTTTAACACATAAGGCCTATGGGTTAAGCCCCTTTGGACTGTAAAAAGGGTTATGGGTTAGGCCCATTTGATTTATAAAATGCTTATGGGCTGGGCCCATTTGATCCATTTAAGGCCTAAGAATATGGGCCCACTTGATACGTAAAGCCTATGGGCTTAGGCTCACTTGTTATTTAAGAGCATGGGCTAGGCCCATTTGATTTATAAAATGCTTATAGGCTAGGCCCATTTGATTCATTTAAGGCCTAAGAACTTAGGCCCATTTGATGTGTTGCAAGTCCATGGGACTAGGCCCATTTGATATACTTCAAGGCCCATATACTTGGACCCTTTTGTTGAAATTTTAAAGTCTATAGAAGTAGGACATTTGATATATTGTAAGGCCCATGGGACTAAACCCATTTGATAATAAAAGGGTCCACAGGATTAGGGCCACTGGATTTATTTGAGACCCATGAGTTAGGCTCATTTTATTTGATTAAGGCCTAGGGGTTTAGGCCCATTTGACTCATGTTAGTTCTATGGGTTGAGGCCTACTTGATCTACATGTGGGGCCTAATTGGTGTGCCCATTGGATACATATTAGACTCATGTAACTGGGTCCAATTAATGCAATCTAAGGTTCACGGGTTATGACCCATTGCAATATACCTAAGGCCCATTGGTGTGGCCCAATTATGCTGTCATCTGATAAATAAAAGACCCATAGGACATGGCCCATTTGGCATATAAATATGAAAAGCCCAATGGGATAAACCTAAAGTTCATTGCAATGTGTAATCCCAATACCGATTATGTAGCGATGTTTAAGGAGATCATGCCTGGGAAGCAATGTTGGTTTGACGTCCACATTGCGAGCGTAATGCTGGTTGGATGTCCACATTACGACTCTCCTTAGGGTCCATTACCAGGCCCACCTGCATTGTAAGATAGTTCATTTTATTTAGTACAGTTCCATGACTCATGATCATACGCATCATATGTATGCTTGACGTGAGAATTGTCTGATCATATCATTTACCTTCGGGCAGGTTGTTTATGGGCTCCCGGTTAGGCGGTGTTACCCTACATGAGCGCACGATATGCGCAGGATTGGTTGCATGACTGGATAGCGTAATTCATGCATTCCGCATTTGTGTGACATGGTTATTGTACGCCTTAGCGACATCAGGGCCGTAGCCTCCACAGACACATCGTGGTTGGCAGGATTGAATATCAAAAATCATGTTCTACATGGGGTACTATAGATATCCCTGGGTGAAAGTCCCTAAACCCTTATGGTACCAAGAGGTTGCTCCAACGTCTAGATCGAGTGGGTAGATGAGCGCTGAGTGCCGAATACCAGTTGACTATGCTCTCCACTGTGTCGTGGTCGGTTGGAAGGGGGTGTGGCCTTACCCGCCCAAGAGTAGGGGGCAATGCTAGGCTGAGTTTGACCAGCTCGAGGAATGGGTCCGCTATCGACGAGTCGCGCCCGATATTGGCAAACGGATAGTGTGGTCTCTTCCACTTACCTTATTGTGCGCGATGTGGCGACAATCTGGTTTAGAGTGTACTAGACCCCGGTGATATTCCATATTTGAGTTGTATTGATGTGTGGACATAGATGAGGACCTGTATGCTTGATTTGCATTGCACATCGCATGGCCTTGGGATGGCTGATACCATTCATGTCTTGCATCGCATAAGCCTTGGTACGGCTCATGATATCATAGATCCATCTGCATATTTCGCTTTACTCTGACATTGCATGTTCATATTACTACCTTGCGCACACACTTTCACCACCCTCTAAGCTTTCTGTAAGCTTATGCACGACCGTTGCGTACAGGTGACGTTAAATCCTAGCAGCGTTGAGGCAGGAGCACGTTGCTGATCATTTGGAGTTTTTGTTATTTACTATTGTATTTCCCTTTATGCTCATTGTACTTGTAAAATTTTTTATCATAGTGGAAACGTAATGGAGTGCTTGGTTGTTGTTTGTGGGTTATGCCTTTGGTTATGCTTATTACGAATCAAACTGATATTTAAAATCCTCCTCGTAGCATCCCAGGATTGGAACCTGGCGAATGGGAGCTAGGAGCCGAGAATGGAGTTCTACGGAGGCTGTCGGCGCCGGATTCGGCCATCGAAAATTTTGTGAGCCCGGTTTCCGAGTTTAGGGCGTGACGGAAGTTGGTATCAGACCATAACTTGGGAATAACCGAGAATAACATTACATGTCTGCTATGAGGGAAGAATGGGTAAGTCCCGAAGTTCGGATAACTTCGCGACCTTCCAATTCCGACCGTTAATGTGCATACCTTCGAGAGTTTTGAAGTTGATAGGCGTCTTCGCTCTTTCCTGTAGGACATGGCGCCTGGGAGGGTTACTCGATCGACTCCCGCACCACCACCTGAGGATTCTGCTTCACCATCGGAGGCTCCAGCTTTACCCCTCGCGTCTCCCATTCCACTCTCAGAGATCTCTGCTTCCTCCCATGAGGATGACATTCCTCTACCTGAGGCCGATGAGGAGCCGACTGTGACCGTTAGTGCCTCTCAGTTACAACAGATGTTATAGGCTGTGACAGCCGCACTACAGGGACAGGGCAGACGTCCAGCTGTTTCACCAGCTCAGGCAGAGCAGGAGTGCGCGAGCGCCTTACTTCGTGAGTTCAGACAGCTTGATCCCCCACGTTTCCAAGGCGAGCCAGATCCGACCGCAGCAGAGAGATGACACTCCGATGTGGAGAAGATCTTCGATACCATGTCATGTACGACTGAGCAGCGCGTCCGGCTAGCTATATTTCTCTTCCAGGGTGAGGCCGAGCATTAGTGGACCTCTATTACCCGTGTTGCCGGACCCGATTATGTCTGGACATGGGAGGACTTTGTGGACCAATTCGAGGAGCAGTACTTTCCCGACCATATCCGTCGTCAGCGAGCCTTAGAGTTCGAGACTCTGGTGTAGGGAGACATGACGGTGGCACAGTACGCGGCCCGTTTTGTGGCACTATCGCGTTTTGCACTATATATGGTTGATGACGAGGGGCGGAAGGCCCGCCGTTTCGAGCACGGCTTACGTTATGGCCTTTGAGGTCGTGTTATTGGGCATGAACTTCCTACTTTTCAGGCAGTAGTGCGGAGAGCTCAGATTTACGAGACTGAGTGGGCCGGTTCTCAGTCTGAGCGTGGTCAGAGGGAAGACCGGAAGAGGCGGGCTTCTTCCAGTCCTTCTCAGCAGCGTCGACCACAGCAGTAGAGGCGCACAGGTCGCCCAGCTTTTCGAGCACCATCAACACTAGCAGCACCTCCACCACCACTTCAGAGACAGTTCACTGGCACTTGCTTCAGGTGCGGTGAGACGGGACACCGTTCATGGGAGTGTCCCAGCCCCCAGCAGCAGAAGAGAGGTCCACAGCAGCAGAGACCTCCACCGCAGCAGCAAAGACCTCCACAGCAACAGCGACAGCAGCCTCCACCACCGAGGCCACCTCAGCAGCAGTATCAGCATCAGCACCAGCCTCAGAGACCGCAGCAGCAGAGGCAGTAGTTTCGACCGCCTCAGCGACCCCATCAGCAGCAGCAGCACGCTCAAAGGGGACATGCACCTCCCCAGCTAGCTCAGGCTAGATTTTATGGAGTTCAGCAGGACCCTCAGTCTTCTGGAGGAGTTGTTGAGGGTATACTTTCAGTTTCTGCATGCATTGCACGAGTGTTGTTTGATTCCGGTGCATCGCACTCTTTTGTGGCCGAGAGCTTCTGTCGATCGGCTGGCTTACCGTTGGAGTCTGCTGATGATGGCCTATCAGTATCGACTCCTTTGGGGAGGACTGCAGTGTTAGGACGATTTTGCTTGTCTTGCCCCGTTCTAGTTGGGGATACCTTTCTGCCTGCTGATTTGTTTGTTTTGCCGATGTCTGAGTTCGACGTCATCCTGGGCATGGATTGGCTCGCCGAGTACTATGCCATTTTGGACTGCGCCGCGAGGATCGTCATGTTCTGTATACCCGGCGTGCCACAGTTCCAGTTCGTTGCAGAGGCTAGAGGAGAGAGGTTGTCTTGTTTGATGTCTTGCGCCATAGAGGAGCCTGTCGCCGTCTGCATCGACCATCTGCCCGTGGTTTGCGATTTTCCCGATGTGTTACAGGAGATTCCGGGATTACCGCCTCGTCGACTCACTGAGTTCAAGATTGATCTCGTGCCCGGTACCACACATATTTCGAAGGCCCCGTATCGTATGACACCGTTAGAATTACGGGAATTGCAGAAGCAGTTGGACGAGTTGCGAGAGTTGAGTTTTATCCGTCCGAGCAGTTCTCCGTGGGGAGCGCCGGTGCTCTTCGTGAAGAAGAAGGATGGCTCGTTGAGGCTCTGCGTTGACTATCACGAGCTCAACAAAGTCACGATCAAGAATAAGTACCCGCTCCCTAAGATTGATGATTTGTTTGACCAGCTGCAGGGTGCACAGTTCTTTTCGAAGATTGACCTGCGTTCCGGTTATCATCAGATTCGGGTCCGAGATGAGGACATTCCGAAGACGGCATTCAGGACGTGTTACGGTCATTTTGAGTTTCAGGTCATGTCCTTCGGACTGACCAATGCACCAGCGGTCTTCATGCAGCTGATGAACGGGGTTTTTCGCCCATATCTGGATCAGTTTGTTGTAGTCTTCATCGACAACATTCTGATCTACTCGAGGACCCATGAGGAGCATGAGCAGCACTTGGAGATTACTCTACAGACCCTCCGTGCACACCAGCTGTATGCGAAGCCGGAGAAGTGCGAGTTTTGGCAGGAGGAGGTGAAGTTCCTCGGTCACATGGTGAAGAGGGAGGGTGTCGCAGTGGACCCCTCGAAGGTCGAGGCAGTGCGTCAGTGGGGCCAGCCCACGACTGCGATAGAGATCCGTAGTTTCCTTGGTTTGGCGGGCTACTACCGGCGTTTCATTGAGGGCTTCTCTCGTATTGCAGCCCCGCTGACCAAGTTAACTCGGAAGGGTGCAGAGTTTATTTGGAGTGACGCCTGCGAGCGAGCATTTATGGAGTTGAAGGACCGTCTGACGTCCGCTCCTGTCCTCTCTCTTCCCTCTGGAAGTGACGGCTTTATTGTATTCACTGATGCCTCGCATATCGGTTTGGGTGTTGTCCTGATGCAGCATTGGAGACCAGTGGCCTTTGCATCTCGTCAACTCAAGGTCCATGAGCTAAACTACCCTACACATGACTTAGAACTGACTGTAGAGCTCTTCTCTGATCACAAGAGCTTGAAGTACCTCTTCTCGCAGTCTGAGTTGAATATGAGACAGAGGCGCTGGATGAAGCTCTTGAAAGACTATGATTTTGACCTCCAGTACCACCCGGTCAAGGCGAACGTGGTGGCAGATGCCCTCAGCCGTCAGGCACGAGGCCTAGTGGCTCACATGATGATTCAGGAGTGGCGGATGCTTGAGGATATTGCTGCGTATGACTTTGAGTTAGGTCTGCAGTCTTCCATCGTACAGTTATCGAGCTTGTCGATTCAACCCTCTCTTGTCGCTAGGGTGATCGAGGCTCAGCAGGCTGATCAGTCGTTGCAGAGTTATATGGCTGAGGCGGCATCTGAGGGTCAGGCAGATTGGCAGATCGGTACAGACGGTGGACTTCGAGTCAGAGGCCGATTATGTGTCCCGGATATTCCACAGTTGCGCAGAGATCTTATGACCGAGGCACATCGATCACGGTTTTCTATCCACCCGGGCTCGACAAAGATGTACCGCGATATGAGGCGACAGTATTTTTGGAGGGGGATGAAGCGTCAGATCGCCAGTTTTGTGGCCGAGTGTGACACGTGCCAGCGTGTCAAGGCCGATCATCAGAAACCTCCTGGTCTATTGCAGCCGTTGAGCGTCCCGATGTGGAAGTGGGAGCACGTGTCGACTGATTTCATTATAGGCTTGCCGAGGACTCAGCGCGGTCATGACGCCATTTGGGTTGTTGTGGATCGTCTGACGAAGTCGGCACATTTCCTTGCGATGCGTGCGACTTGGTCCATGGACCGGCTTGTGAGACTATTCATCGAGGAGATTGTGAGACTGCATGGCGTTTCATTCTCGATCGTTTCTAATCGAGACTCGAGGTTCACGTCTCAGTTTTGGGGGAGCTTCCAGCGAGCGATGAAGACTGATTTGCAGCTCAGCACCACATACCATCCGCAGACCGATGGCCAGACCGAGAGGGTCAACCAGATCCTTGAGGATATGCTTCGGGCTTGTGCGATTGACTTCGGGGGTAGTTGGGATGAGCATCTGCGATTAGCTGAGTTCGTGTACAATAACAGCTATCAGGCGACTATCGGCATGGCTCCTTTTGAGGCACTATATGGCAGACCATGCAGATCACCGAGTTGTTAGACCGAGGTTGGAGAGCGCCGTCTCCTAGGTCCCGAGCTTGTGCCGGAGACTTCAGAGGATATTGACATCATCAAGCAGAGGATGCGCACAGCTCAGAGCCGACAGAAGAGTTCTGCTGATCGTCGACGTCGTCCCTTGGAGTCTGATGTAGGGGACCATGTGTATCTCAAGGTCTCGCCCATGAAGGGCGTAGTTCGATTTGGAGCGAAGGGCAAGCTTGCCCCGAGATTCATAGGACCTTTCGAGATCACTGGGCGCGTTAGCGCCGTGGCCTATCGGCTTGCGTTGCCATCATAGTTGTCTGGCGACCACAACATTTTTCACGTCTACATGTTGAGGAAACGTGGGTCAGACATAGTTCCCGTTATTGATCGGCAGCCGCTGGAGATTTTTGAGGACGCTTCTTACATTGAGCAGCCAGTCCGTATACTTGATCGGAAGGAGCAAGTCCTCAGAACAAAGGTCATTCCGTTGGTGAAGGTGCAGTGGGGTCACTATTCTGTTGAGGAGGCTTCTTGGGAGCGTGAGGCTGAGATTCGAGAGCGTTATCCTCATCTCTTTGATGGTTGATTATGTGATGTATTTTGTACGCTGTCCCTGATTCTATATGATGATGTTATATCGCTTCTTTTTCATGGGTAATGCTTAGTTGCGATGCTTGTGTAAATTTCGAAGATGAAATTTTTATAAGGAGGGGAGAGCTGTAAGACCCGTATCTTGGTCCGTACCTTTCCGTAGACTTCCGCGGTCTTACCAGTCGAATTCCGGCAACCTTCGACCCTTAAACGATATCGACGCGCGACCCTAATTCATGTGCCGACAACCTGAGTCGACTCAACCCGCGACCAATACCATAGCGACCGCGCCGTCGTTGCGGTTCTGATACCTCGACTCGCGCCGAGGCGATACCCTGGTCAAGAGATATGGGCCAACGTTCGGTGCGAGAAAACGCCGCGCATTGCAAAAATCAAGGAAATCTTTACGATGTGTCACATCAATCACATCAATCCCATCAATCCATCACATGTCAAATACACATTACTTCCATCCCTTTTCTCAAGCAACCATAAAAGTCTTCATCTCCCATACCTCTCTTACACAAAAGCCTCAAAAGTCAAGCTTTTCTTACACAACCATCACTCACTCATCCATCCATCACTCTCTCTCTCCCTTTACATCACTCTCTCTCTTTCTCTCTTTCCCATTTCAAAAATCCCAAGGCCAAAGAGTCCATACGTATGGAATTTGCAAGAGCTCCTAAGCTCCAAGTGGCCCACCTTCCTACCCCAAAATCTCCCATCTCAACCCTCCATTCTTCATCTTAACCGTTGAAGTTGAAGCTAAGGTGCCAAGGAACCTCTAGGAGCAAGAAGATTGGACGGTGGGTGCCTCTATAGGGTAGATTTATTTGTTTTTATGGTGGACCAAGTGAGGCCCACCGATCAATGGTGTGGATCTCACTTGGGACCCTAATACGTGGCCGATGGACCACTTGGATCATCATGATCATTCCATGATGGGGCCATTCTCCATGGACCCCATCATGATGTTTATTTTCATTTGGAAAGGTCATCTAGACCATCCATATTGGTGGGGAAAGGATCTCCACCGTTGATCTTTAGTTTTGATGGTCACATGTGCAAAATGACCCATTTGATGTATGATTTCATGTATGGGAGGGCCCATAATGACGGGGTCCCTCCATCACAAGCCGTGTCCCACTCTCCATGTCTCTCTCTCTCTTTTATTACTTTTATTTTATTTTATTTTATTTTATTTTATTTTTTTATACTATAGGATTGTGGCCCACTTGAATGGACCCCACCTTGAAGTATTCTTTAGTCCAATTTTCCTTCAAGTGGGGCCCACCTTAAATGTTGAAATACACCATCCATTAGTGGTGGCCCACTTCAAAAAGGCCCACCACCATGTACATTTAAGAGGAGCTCACCGTCCAGCGTCTGGGACGCTGGACGTCCCTGTACAGAAACAAAAAAAAAAAAAAAAAAAAAAAAGGAAAGGAAAGAGAGGAGCTTTTGGGTGGTCCCCTAGTGTAGGCCCCACCTTAATGTTTATATTCGATCTAAGCCGTCATCCCTTTCACCATCTCATTTTAGGCGTTGAGCCAGAAAATGAGATTGAAGGGAGCACCTGGTGGGCCATAGCGCTAAATATTGCGTTCTCACCATTCAAATACATTTTTCTTAATTTATTTCATTTCCTTTCATCAAAAAAATTCGAATTCTGGACTCATTGGGACGGCCTCGAGTTACTGATCGCAATGGCCGGGACGAATTTTGGTGCAGCGGGCCCCAGAAAAATCATTTTTTTTAGATTTTGCAAAGGGAGCTACCCCCTCCCTGACAACGTGCAGCCGTGCAGCGGCGGGCGATCGTCCAGCAGGGGTCCACGGCCCTGCGTGTGGGCCCCACCATAATGTTTATTTGCATTCCAACCCGTTCACGAGGTGGGCCACCCTCCAAAAATGAGACGTGAACCTCGAGTCTCGGTCAGAAACAATCGAGACTGAAACGCCATGCAGTCTCACAATCTCCTCGATGAATAGTCTCGCAAGCCGGTCCATGAACCAAGTCGTACGCATCGCAAGGAAATGTGCCGACTTCGTCAGACGATACACAACAACCCAAATGGCGTCATGACCGCGCTGAGTCCTCGGCAAGCCCATAATGAAATCGGTCGACACGTGCTCCCACTTTCACATCGGGACGCTCAACAGTTGCAATAGACCAGGAGGTCTCTGATGATCGGCCTTGACACGCTGGCACGTGTCACACTCGGCCACAAAACTAGCGATCTGGCGCTTCATCCCCGCCCAAAAATACTGTCGCCTCATGTCTCGAGAATTTTGTGAGCCCGATTTTCGAGTTTAGGGCGTGACACCCAAGACATGTTTGGTTTGTGGGATTGGAAGGGATGGGAAGGTTTAATCCCCAGATTGGCCGGGCGTGCCAAACGGTCTAGATATAGCAATTCCATGGATCTGAAGACAATCCACCGACAACACCATTATTACCTACGAGCGGGTGATTGGAAGGGATTGGATGGTAGTGGAAGGGATTGGAAGTTAAATTCCGAGAATAGTCGGGCTGCCAAACAGGGTCGGTGATCTGATCCCAATTCCATGGATCCTCAGACAATCCACTAACAACACCATCATTACCTTTAAATCTGATTCAATCCACATTAATCCATTCAAATTTACCTGGGACGTGTTTGGTTGGCGGAATTAGAAGGGATGGGAAGGTTTAATCCACGGATTGGCCGAGCATGCCAAACGGATTGGATATAGCAATATAGGGATACAGCAATCCCATAGATCTCAAGACAATCCACTGACAACACCATCATTACCTAGAAATCCATGCCATCCACCCTAATACCATTCAATCCCTTCCAATCCACCCGTCCAAACGGGCCCTAAAGATCACGAGCCCAAACATAAAAAAGATCCAAAGCTTAAGTGGACCACACCATAGGATTTCTCATGAGGATTGAACACTTACTGTTGAAAACTTCCCATTGGCAGCAGAAATTTTTGATCATATGACAGTATTTTCCTTCATCCTCGTGCCTGACATTATGAATACGTTAGATGGTAAATAAATATCAAAATGCCCCTAGGTCTTAAGGGTGGGTGTCGATATCCGGTTGCTTTCTGTCACCTTGTTAACTTTTAGGGCCTGTTTAGGAGCGTGGATTTGGAACCCCTTGGATTCGCAACCCCCAAGATTGGAAACCACCTGGATTTGTAATCCTCTCGATGTGTTTGGCACCTTGAAGTGTAAATCAACTTTAATTCAAAAATACCTATACATAATATATTTATAGGGTTTGAATTTAATTACTAAATCAACTTTAATATCCCCAATTAGTGAGATATATAATTTTTGACATTATGGTTGTGATAAGCCCGATAAAATATATGCTTTGGATAAAAATGATGAAATTCCAAGTCTCAGATGGACCGCAAGCACAAGATCATGTTTGAGTGACTAACAAACGATTTTTAATCGTTGATTAACATGGACAATGTTTGGACTGTGCTAAATAATATTTGGACGGTACTGATCTACATGAACACTATTTGGATGGTGCTGATCATCGTTAGTGGGCCATGTGCCAAGTAAAACGATAGTGTACAGTGACATATATTTATACCTGCAACTATTGAAATCATTTTAGGTGTAATCCAAGCTCTCACCGTGGATTACAAATCCCCTCAAAGAGGGGATTGGGAACCCCCTAAATTGGCAATCCCCAGTTGCTTTATGCTGCCAAGCAACCAAGGGGGTTTCAAACCCCCCCTAATCCCCTCCAATCACCTCCAATCCAAGGTGCCAAGCGACCCCTTGGACCTTTTGACATGGCTCATTCTCATGCCTTAGGGCCTGTTTGGGAGCGTGGATTTGGAACCCCCTGGATTTGCAACCCCCAGGATTGGAAACCCCCTGGATTGGCAATCTTCTTGGTGTGTTTGGCACCCTAGAGTGTGGATCAACTTTAATTCAAAAATACCTATACATGGTATATCTATAGGGGTTTGAATTTAATTACTAAATTAGCTTTAATATCCCCAATTAGTGAGATATATAATTTTTGACACTATGGCTATGATAAGCCCGCTAAAATATATGCTTTGCCTAAAAATGATGAAATTCCAAGTCTCAGATGGACCGCAAGCACAAGATCATGTTTGAGTGCCTAACCAACGATTTTTAATCGTTGATTAATATGGACAGTGTTTGGACGGTGCTGGACAATATTTGAACGGTGTTGATCTACGTGAACAATGTTTGAACGGTGCCGATCATCGTTAGTGGGCCATGTGCCCAGTAGAATGATAGTGTACAGTGACATACATTTATACCTGCAACTATTGAAATGATTTTAGGTGTAATCCAAGCTCTCACCGTGGATTACAAACCCCCTCAAAGAGGGGATCGGTAACCCCCTGGATTGGCAATCCCCAGTTGCTTTATGCTGCCAAACAACCGAGGAAATTTGAAACCCCCCCTAATCTCCTCCAATCCCCTCCAATCCAAGGTGTCAAACGCCCCCTTAAAATGATCTCTTAGAATGGATGGACAGTTGTCTTCAAATCCAAGAATGTCATGGCTCACCTGATCTGTGTACCTTATATCCATCCCGTCCATCTAACCACACTATAGCAATTCCGTGACTGACCATTAAAAACTTTTTATGGGCTAATAAAGTTTTTCATATGTCTGATATTCGTGGAGTACTTTATCTAAGTTTCTGCGACCTTGTGAATACGTTGGAGGACAAATAAACATACGGTGCCCCTTGAGAAGTTTTTAAGGGTGGGTATTCATTTACTAATTCTTCTCATGATGTGGTCCACCCGAAATTTGATCTGTTTCATTTTTAAAATCATGCCAATTCTTCTCATGATGTGGTCCACCTGAAATTTGATCTGTTTCATTTTTAAGATCATGCCAAAATGAGCTGTCAAAACAGATGGACGCGTGACGGTGGGCCCCACAGTCAGGGATCCGGATCCACTGATGCCACGAGGCCTTCTAATAGGGAGAAAGGTGGGTCCTGTCTGCATCACCGCGTGATGATCTGATCCATTCGTCCGCTAGTAATTGCCCAATGAGATGACCCACCTAGCGAAATTAGAAGTACTTTTCATCCACACGTTCATCGCAATATTTACAGTGTCGAAATGACCTTTTTATTGGAGGGTGAGAATCTATTTCAATGGTGGGGCCCATCTATGGACTTTCTAATCTGAACGGTTTGGATCACCAAACATATACGGTGTTAATTTTTTACTTCAAGAGGAATTAATCTCGAGTATTTGTACAGTGTGACCGGGTTTTCAATCATGAGAACCGTGGCCCACACATCATGGGGTTTGGTAAGTTGGTCAGCTAACTCCGACACCGGGGGACCATCCACCTAACGGAACATCCAAAGGACGAATCTTGAAAGTTTCTTAGTTGGATTCGTAACCATCTATCGGTGGGCCGCGAATCAAAGGCCTTTGGGGCATCGTTCATCCTCGGTAGACTATGACAAATGACTGGTCTGAATTAAGGAACCGTGGACCCCATTTGTTAGAACTGAAAACCTGCGGATTGGATGGAAGATACTGTTGCCAGTTGTCCACACTGGTGTGTTCCAGCCGGCCCTCAGAACTGCTCAACGTATTTTCTTCAATGGTCCATTCTAGTCCTTGGAAGTCCTACCAATCGGACGGTTGGTATCCTCCGATTGGTAGGGCCCACTTCTGGTTTATTGGCCAATCTACAGTGGGACGAATGCTTTTATCCGGAAGAGGCAGACTACTTAGTGCATGATGTGGCCCTTCTGAACTTGTCAAGCGAGCAAGGAAGAGGGGACCGTCCATCCTTTGATTGGTCATCTGGACCGTCAATTCAAGTGGGCCAGGCGATCTATGTAAAGATTTTCCCCATCTCACTCGTTCTTCGTACAATCAATGCAACAATCGCCTTTGTCTCAGATTTATCACGAACGACCCCACCTATCGTTACACGTGCGGGTAACGACGCGGTATCCCCATTTAATTATGGGGAGTTATTTGATACGCTGCCATGGTATGTTTCTTCATACACTAGCGTCATAAATTGTACGCGCGCATTCAAACACTCTAGATTTTGAAACCTACTGTCGCTGTATCACGGTCGCAGGATAAGATCAGTCTAACGTCTGGCTCATGGATATTGTCTGTTGAAATGGGGCCATTTGATATTTTTCGTATTTTTAACCGTTTAAAAAAATGTGTACTATGGCCAAATTCAATCAGCTGGAATCCATTGTTTGGAAGCTTTTTTTTTACCCACGTACGAGATTTCCAAGAACCTGCGCATCATCTACCACCATGTGACAGACTATAAAAGCTTTCCTCTAATCACAAAGGCATTGGCCCCAGCTCCTTTTTCATCTGAAACTGGACGAACACATGACTTCAAATGACTCAAACAAGACCGTTACCGGATTGCGTACTGATACTGCAGGTAGCGACGTCACCACTGGACAGTGCTCCGTAGGCTCCATGATGACGTATGTGTTTTATCTATGCCGTCTATCTATTTTGGATCATTATTGTAGGGCATAACGAAGATTCAAATCTCTGGTGGACCACACCACAGGAAAACAGTGGAGATTGAACACCCACCGTTAAAAACTTCCTACGGCTCACTGTAATGTTTATTTGCCATCCAATCTGTTGATTTCGTAAAAAATACCTGGATGAGGGAAAACAAAAACACCAGTTTGATCCAAAACTTTTGTGGCCCAAAAAGTTTTTAATGTGGGCCTTCAATCACCACTGTTTCTTGTGATGTGGTCCACCCAAGATTTTGATCTTTCTAATTTTTGGGCTCATTCCCTATAAAGAGATGTAAAAATTGATGCATGGAGTTGATAAAATAGTTACATCACGGTGGGTCCCACAGAGCACTATACTCGCTAGTGGCAGTGTTAGCAAGCAATCTGCGTCCGCCATTACCCATTCTTCTTTTTAATCATCAATCTACCGTCCAACAATCGATGGTTAGGATCTCAAGTACTATATGAATTAGGCGATGGCCCGTCGACGGGGGCCTCACTGGATGGACGGTCAGGGACAAGGGTAGTTTTCTATCCGTCGTGTTGTATGGAAAACGACCTCCAATTCGCATAATCACACTTGGGCGTTCTCTTTGGCATGGCTCACGACAGTAACGTCCGTGGACGAATAACTGCATAATCACCCAAATCCAAGGGTAAGATCTCAGCCGTTGGATCAGATCTGCCCATGATTTGAAAATATGCCTTTTACTGCTTCCCAGAAATGTGCATGTGGGGAAGGTTGAAAAGGATCGGTAACTTTCTCTGCAGCTTCCGACCGCCTTTTTATCCACGAGCTGACATCACGGGGGGTCAGACAACGGCTGACGTGGGTGGTGGGGTCCACGTATTCAGTAACGGACGCGGCCCTGGTGGATTCCCGGATCCACCACGGCCGGTGGATCCCTGATAGTGGAACCCACCTTGATATTTTTGTCTTACATCCACGCCGTCCATCCGTTTCATCAGTCCCTTTTAGGGCATGAGCCCAAAAATAAAGTAGATCCAAATCTCAGGTGGAGCCACTACAGTAAACAGTGGTGATTGACCATTAAAATATTATTGTGAGAAAAAATGGTTTGAATCAAGCCAATAATCGTGTAGTCACCTCATCGAGGAATGTGTGAACTTATCAACATTTTGGATGGAAAATAAACATTCCAGTGGGCCTCAAGAAGTTTTTAATGGTCAGCGTTCAATCACCACGGTTCATTTCGTGGGTCCATCTGAGATTTGGATATATTCCAATTTTTTTTTCCTGTGGCGTAAAATGGGCTGGATAAACGTATGGACGGCGTGGATTTAAGACATATACGTCAAGGTGGGCTCCATGGTCAGGGCTCCAAGGAGTTTATCCGAAGATCCACGGAAGCCGCGTTACGCAGGAATCGAGGGGAGGTCACGGACGGGCGCGGATTAACTACTGGCAGGTTGACTAAGGAGACTCGCTACTGAAGTGACGTCACTCAGTTCCGTGGACCCATCATGATGAATTTTTTACATCCAAACTTTACATCAATTTAAAAAGATCATTTCATCAATATCCAAAAGATGAGTTAAATACAAAGCTTTAGTGAACCCCAGCACAAAAAACCGTCAAGACAGTGACGCCTACCATTAAAAACTACTGAACGCCCCAAAACTTTAAATGAAGTTGATATACGTGTTTTCCTTATTTCATTTCACGTCTTTTTTAACCTTTGAACGGGTTAGATTTCAAATAAACATTATAATTAGCCTTAGAGTTTCAACTGCAGTAATCACTCTCCCCCACTGTTTTCTAGGGCGGTATCTACTACAGATTTTTATATACCTCATTTCTTGGTTAATGCTTTAAAATGATATCTCAAAATGGATGGACAGTATGGATACATCGCGTACATCATAGTGGGGCCTACATAATTTGGTGACGTCACTTCGGTGGCTGACTCGCTGCTAGTATCTAATCCGCGTCCGTCACGGACAGGGAGGGATGTGCCAGTTGTCATGTCCGGGTTTGCCGACCGGCTTACGTTATCTCTGGGTGATGGTAATCTAGCTCGCAACGGCATGAATAAATAAATAAGGCCTAGCCACCTTGATATCTGTGTCTTACATCCGTACCGTACACCTTTTCGCCCGCTCATCCTGGGGCAGGATGGAAAATGCGTCATAGCAGTTTCAATCTAAGGTGGACCATATCACAGTAAACAGTGGCGATTCTTATTAAAAACTTATCAAGGGTTACAAAAGTCTTGATCAAGCTGGGAAGCGGATTGCGTACTGAGTAACTCAGTACCGGTAGCGTACTGAGTAAACCCTATGGGGTCCACCGTTATCTATTTAATTTATTCACTCTGTTAATCGATATTAACAGATAATTTTAAGGATTTAGCCATAAAAGGAAGCATATATAAAGCTCAAGTGGACCACATCACACGAAATAGTGTGATTGAGCCTTTACCATTGAAAAATTCTTCAAAGCTATGGAAGTTTTGGATCAAGCTGATGTTTGTGGTTTCTCATTCATATCTTGTGATCTTATGGATAAGTTGGATGACAAATAAGCATTACTGTAGGGCCTGGGAAGTTTTCAACGGTGCAAATCATTATTCCATACTGTTTCCTGACATAGTCAACTTGAGCTTTGGATTTACTTCAATTTTGGAATCAACCCTTGAAATTAGTAAGAAAAATGGATGGATGGTGTGGGTAAACCACATACATTCACAGTAGGCTCAACTAAATTAACTCAGTACAATAAAAGGATATGACTAACTCAATACGCAATCCGGTTTCATCGAGCTGGTATTTGTGTGGTCCCTTCACCCGCATCTCTATGTCCTTAGCAATAGGTTGGATGGGAGATAAACATTCCTATGGCCCCACGTAGTTTTAAATGGTGGGCATTTAATCACCATTCTTTACTATGACACGGTCCACCTTAAGATTTGGATTCGCTTCGTTTAGCCCATGCCGTAAAATGAATGGGAGAAACGGATGACGGGCACTGCAGTCATGGATCTACCCACGAGCCCATGTTAGAACGTGAACCAAAAAGTCAAGCAGATTTAAGAATAAGTGGGCCATACCACATAAAAAGAATGTGTACGTGGACGCCCACGGTGAAACCTTCGTGGGGCCACCCAAGTCTTTCATCAGGCAAGTATCTGTGTTTTTCTTTCATATTGGCGTGAATCACCTTGTGAAAGGATTAGATCGTATATAAACGCACGGTAGGCTAAAGAAGGTTTCAACGGTAGGCATTCCTATTTAATTGTTTCCAGTCGTGTGGCCCACTTACGTTTTAGATAGGAACAATTCTTAGGATCACGACTTAACATGATCTCGCCGAACTGATGGATGGAGTTGAGGTTTAACAGATATCATGATGGCCCTAGAAAGGTTTCCATGGTGGGCATTCTCATATTGTTACATGTGGTGTGGCCCATTTTGGTTTCGGATCTCCTAAATTCTTGAGATCACCGTCTAGCATAAACTTTCCAAACTGATGGATGGAGTGGATGTTTCACAAACATCACGATATCACCCGGGAAGTTTTCGATGGTGGGCATTTCCATCCACTGTTTCCTGTGGCGTGGGCCACTTGGGTTCTAGATCTTCCGAATTCTTGGGATCACAATCTAACATAGTCTGGAGGAACTGATGGATGGAGTGGATTTTTCACTGACATCACAGTAAGTTTCAATTTTGGCCATTCTCATCAATTGTTTCCTGTGGTGGGGCTCACGTTGGTTTTGGATCTGCCCAGTCCAAGGATCCAGACCTAACACAAGGTGGAGGAACTGATGGATGAAGTGGATGCTCACAGAAATCGGGGTGGCCACACAAGTTTTTGTTGCGCGGACTTGTGCGACACGTGTTGCAGGAAATCTGGAAACGGATTGGCTACTCCCCCACCACCAGCCAATGGCTGATAGTCGGTGCTCTATGGGCCCCACCATGGTAAATGTATCTCATCCATGCCGTCCATATATTTTGCTAGATCATTCTAATTTACGAGACCAAAATTGAGTTATATAAAAATCTTAAGTGGACCACATTACAGGAAACAGTGTTTAATGAACGTTGACCATTAAAAACTTTTTGGGGGCCATAAAAGTTTTGGATCAAGTTGATCTTTTTTTTTTTCCCTTCATCTGGTCTGTATGACCTAATCAACAGATTGGATGTCAAATAAACAGTACAGTGGGCCTCAGGAGGATTTAAATGGTGGATATCCTATCACTATTGTTTTCCTGTAGTGTGATGCACATGAGAGTTACATCCCTCTAATTTTTAACATAAATCCCTAAAATGATCTGTAAAAATAGATGAACGGAACGGATGAAACACATACATCATGGTGGGCCCACAGAGCACCGACCATCAGCCCCGGGGCTGGAGGCAGGGGGGAGTAGCCAATCCGTTTCCAGGAAATCTACGTCCGTACTTACCTCACGTGTGAAGGTGAGGAACACGCTTAAGAAATCTAAGCTGCTTGGTACTCGATATGTTCCATATAGAAAATGAGGCTCAGGTGGTGTATGTGAACGAAATAAATCAACGGTTCACAGAAAAATAGACGATCTGCCACAACTCGTGAAGTACGTAAAGCAAAGTGGCATTGTTGGCGAGATCCGGGTCATTCGTCTGGTGGGCCTCAAAGATTATGATCATCAATCGACTGATAAACCATGAGCGCGGACAAGCATCTCACATCCACCATACACTCGCACAAAGGACGGTACGTAGATTCGATAGCCACCGTGATGTATAGATTTTATCCACACCGTCCATAGCCAGTTCCATGGCTCAAGAAGACCATAGTGGGATTAAACACCTGCCGTTAAAAACTTTGTAGCGGCCACAGAAGTTTTGGATCAAAGCCGATATTTGAGTTTTCCCTTCATCCATACCTACATGATCTTTTGAACAGGTTGGATGGCAATTAACCCAACATAGTGGGCCGTAAGAAGATTTCAACCGCATGGATGAACGGTGTGGATAAAACTCATACATCAAGGAACGTGCCCAGCGGGACCCGCGGTAGCCAAGCGTGGGAAAGTAGCCTGAGAAGGAACGCGGATTGCGTCCTACCCCTCCGTCCGGGTAGGGATCTGTGGCGCCCACCCTTACGTGAGTATTTTAGCCACGCGCATATCTTTTTAAGGTATGATCATGAAAATGTAGCAGGTCCACAGCTTCGCGGACCACGCGGAAGGAAGCCGCAGTCATAATGACACCCACCCTTGAAACCTTTTTAAGGGCCACCGGATGTTTTTTTAACCATCCAACCTATTCATAAGGTCACGGCGTGGATGAATTGAACACAAATATCTGCTTGATCCAAAACTTCTCCAGCTCTGAAGAAGTTTTTAAGGATGGATGTTCAATCTCATGTGATCTACTTAAGACTTATACCTCCCTCAGTTTTTAGGATCATACTTTAAAATGATCTTTAAAAAGCAATGAACAGCATGAATAAAACATCTACTTCACAATGGGCTTTATATAGCCCTGTCCGGACGGATTACCATTGGGGCTGGATGCAACCCGCATTCCTTGACAATAGGCTATTCACCTGAGTAGTCCTACCAACGCTAAAATAATAGGTTGAAAACAAGAAAATGGGATGGGGATTGCGTCCCACCCCACCCGGACGGATTGATGTAGGTGTCTTAGCTACACCGTTCATTGCTTTTCTCATATCATTTCAATATATTATTCTAAAAATGAAGCAGGTCTATAACTCCAATGGACCACACTAAAGGAAGATACAATGATGATGATACCACCATTGAAACCTTTCTAAGGGCCACCGTGATTTTATTTTTATTTTTTCTTATACCATCCAACCTATTAATAAGGTCATGTAGATGTGGATGAAGTGAAAACACAAATATCAACCTGATCCAAAACTTCTCCAACTCCTAATAAGTTTTTAATAGTGGGCGTTCAATCCCCACTTTGTGGTCCACTTAAGACTTGTACCTGCCTCATTTTTAGGATAATACCTTAAAATTATCTAAGAAAAGTAATGAACAGCATAGGATGGAGTAACAATTCAATCATGTGATATGTAATATGTTCTTCTTCTTCTTCTTTTTTTTTTTTTTTTTTAAAAAATTTTATTTTACACACACACCCTATGGAAATTTCACCACCTATGGATACTCGAACCCTTGCTAAGGTATTGAAACTCCTGAAAGTCTACCACCCCATAAAGAGTAAGGATCTAATTGGCTATCTATCTTATTACAATAAGTTAGTATCTACTCCAATCGATCTCTCTCCATATCATTTCGGTCTCAGGGGTTATTGGAACACGGCCTCCCTTTATTTGGGCCAAAACACCATTTTTTTTTATCCAAATGGTGGTTGTTGATAGAGCTAAAGACGGATGATACAATCAGGGGCTTTGTTGGGCCCACTATGATATATGTGCTTTATCCAAGCTGTCCATTCATTTTGACCTATTATTTTAAGATATGAGCCCAAAAAAGAAGGGACCAAAGGATCAATATGAAATAATGGTGGAGATTATGTGGTGTGCCGACTTCCATGGTGTGTTGAGGTCACAATGTTCCGGGGGGCCATCATGATTAATGTGTTATATCCATGTTGTCCATCCATTTTGAGAATCATTTTGGAGTATGCACCCAAAAATTAAGTAGATCCAAACTTAGGTGGGCCACACTACATAAAGCAAAGGGGACAATGACAACTACGGTTGAACCCATATGATGTCGATTTGCCATCCAATATGTCTGTGAGGTTAGGTAGACATGGCCGAAGGGAAAAGACAGGTATCAGGTCGGTCTAAAACTTCTGTAGCCCTAAAAAAGTTTTCAAGGATAGGCATTCAATCCTTGCTTTCGGTAGTGTGGTCCACTTAAGGTTTGTATATTACCTTATTTTTGGGCTAATCAAGGCCTAAAATAATCTCACAAAATGAATGGCCAATATAAATATAATACATATATCATGGTTAGAGGTGTACACGAGACGAGTCGAGTCGAGCTGACCTTTGCCCAGCTCGTGCTCGGCTCAGCTCGGCCTTCGAGCTTGGAACAGAGCTCATGCTTGTCTTGTCCAAGTTCGAGCAAATTTCGAGCCGAGTTTGAGCAGGATCTTGTAGATGGGGAGATTTGTGGTGGTTGTGATGGGTGGAGGAGAGGAGGAGGAGGGTTTTTCTGATACTGAGGTGGAGATGATCGGACGATGGTGGATTGAGATCGGAGCGTGGGATTTCTTCCTTTTGTTAGGCGTTGATGGGAGGGAGAGCGGAAGGTAGACGAGGGAGAAGGAAGACATTTTGGAGAAAGAATACGGGTATTTTGGAAAAAGTGAAATGGTGTGCGATACTGTTGGTTTGAGAACTGAAAGAGAGAGAGATGGATATATAATACCCTGTACACGAGTCGAGTCTTAGTCCAGTCGAGTTCGAGTATAATTCAAGTCAAGACGAGTCGATCTGAGTCAAGCTCAAACTCGGCTCGAACTCATTTCGAGGTTCAAAAATCAGCTCGAGTCGAGTGAGTTCCAAATTGAGTCAAGCTTTTTCAAGCCAAGTCGAGCGAGTATACCGAGCTTTTGCTGCTCGTGTACATCTCTAATCATAGTGTAGTCCAAAAAACTTGGTGATGTCAACACACCACAAACGCAGTGAAATTGGCTTCCCCATCTTCCCTTTCGGTAAAATAGACACAAAGTGTCAATTCTTTAATTTTTGTTGACTCAACCAAGAATCAAGCTTAAAACTCCCTTTTAAGAAAGCACTTTCAAATAAGCCTTTAGTCTCCTAATGGCGCCATTGCCTCAATGAATAGTAAAGCACGGATTGAAATACAAAGACCAAAACTTTGATTCAAAGTATGTTTAAAGTATCGTTCGAAGCAGATACATATCACCATATAATGCATTTCATACCATTATTGTCAATTATGCATCCTATTTGTTTGAGTAATGGATGCATTGCATAATGTAAATAGCTAGATGGATTCATGTTTAATATTTGTTAAGATCTCTTACATAAAAAAAAAAAACTTTTTATGCAGATTCTTTTATTCTCAATGAAACAATTATATTATAAATTCTATGATGTAGTCTCTTATGGAATAATTAACATTCTAAATAGGATTATTAAATTAAGATGATATTTTTTTAAAAAAAATCCATTATAAGGTGCTTTTTTTATTTAAATTGATTAGTTGTTAGAGCCAGGGAGAGTACATAATGGGAAAAAAAAATGAAAAAAAAAAATAATAGAAAAATTAAATTTGTAGATTTAAGTCTTGACTTGAATAGTCAACATCCACTCTTAGTTTTTGGATATTCTAGCAAGTGAAAAAAAGATGGCCAATTGTCTTTAAGGTACAATGAATTCATAAAATCCAACACGAAAATTTGTACCTATATGTACTGAATAGATCTCCACATGTAGATATTAATATACTTTTGCAAAACAGTTGTAGGATGACAATTGCATGAGGGTGAGATTTGTGCATAGGGCTTTAGATGACTTGATTTGGAAAATGTTCATGTCCTCTGGACTATAATGCCCAAGATATTTAGAATTTAAAGGAACATGAAATCTTTCTCAGAGAGACTCATGTATCTTTTCAAAATAGGCTACGCTGCATTCACTGACATTCACTTTTGGTCTCTTTTGGAGATAGCGCTACAACAGTTACTTTCTATCTCTTTTGGACATAATCATACAATAAGCTATGTCTGGAACTTCAGACATCGATGGATTAAACCTCAAGCTAGACACGAGTTCTTGTCAAGATTTGAACTTCAGTTATTGTGGTAAAAAACTACTCACATCCTTAATCTAATTAGAACTTTTTAAAATGTTTTCATATGTAATATATTTATTTATTTTAATATTTTTATATTATATATATATATAAACACAAAATTATAGTGTCCTTCTAGTGACTTTATTACAATTCCATTAGTTGAAACGATCATTTATATTGAGAAACTAATTGTAGAAATAATCATGCACTTATATAGAGACTAATAAAATTTCAATTGAAATAATCTTTGGACAAGGAGGAATTTGGATAGGGCTTAGTTTCCTTTCAGGGCATGTGAATTTGGTTGTTGGGTATGCCAATAGCCCCAACCTATGCCATGAATTATGTATGCGGCACCCACTAGGTCAGGTCATGACGTGGCACGGTGCAGTGTGGAGCACAGCGTGTGCAAGTATACTTGTCTGTCTGATTGCTTCCTCTTTTTTTTTAGTTTCGTTTTTTACAACAGTTAATCAGAATGTTCACCTTTTAACATTTCAAACCAATGGCCATTTCCTTTAGGAAAAATAAAAATTAATAGTTATGTCTATTGGCAGCGGTGTTTCTGCACCCATTCATGACAGCCCTTGAAGTCTATAAAAGTAATTTCTCAAGTTCGATTTTAATAAGCATTTAGTTTTCTATGATCTGATTTTCTTCATGAATACAAAGTTTTACACTATGGACCATGTTGAAATGAGGACAAATCAACTTCAAGCCAAGTTACTTTCATCACACCTCTGATCGTATAATAATTATTCTTCATTTCTTTTATAAATTTTTAATCCAAATTTTCATAATTACAAATTTACATCTCCAAAATTCCAACCAGTGAAACATTGAAAAAGGGGCTTCGAACCATGAGTAGTTAATGGCCAAAGGGCAATCATATCCATAGGATTGAGGGCATGCAAAATGTATCTAGACTGTGTGATATCTTTGAAAAGGATGGTTCAACCAATCTAACTTTGGAATTGTTACCTAGTAACAGCATATTCCATAATCTAAGCAGTTCAATTTGAGCTAATGCATGCTAAGTTTACAATTTCTGAGTGCCTGCTTATGAACTATAATACACTTCTAGAGTATCAAAAAAACCCATAAGAGGAAAATGGAATTTTCCTACCATCAATTATCCAAACAATGCTTACACCTTTCTAAAGCATAATAGAGTGATTTTGAACTAGTAAAATGATTGAAAAGTAGTTATTATTGTTTATCTTGTTGAAGGGCTTGGGTGTCATTAATACCTATATTGGGCCCACAATGCAAGACCACCATTTACTTTATTTTAGAAAAGTAATAATGAGAGCATCTTGACTAAAATAAGTAATCATGATGAAGTTAGAATCAGGCCCACCAGGTGGGGGGATCTCCCTCCTTGATTTTTCTGGCAGAAGGCAATCTTCATGATGGATCCAACCTTTGAACGTCTTGGATATCGTGCACGCTTGAGAAGTACAGGTTTCGTCAGTTATAACTCGTGCATAAGTTAGTTATGAAAGACTCTACCTTTGTAGGCACACGTCTAGGACTTGGACAGTTCATCTACTGGGCCACACCACAAAAATCAAACCAGCTGGATAATCCAGGGACTGGACAGAGGAATTTTGATGATTCAAAAACGACGGTAAGTAAAAAACAAAGTACAACCAATGGCAAGAGTTCAACGTTAAAATGGCAAAAATCCTCAATGGGGTTGTAGACCTTACATCGTGGGGCCCACAAACGAATATTTCGGCGCTGACTGGTTTGAATTTCTTTTACGGTAGTTAGGAAAACGAGTCTTCTTCTTCTTTTTTTAAATTATAGAGGCAGTTTTAGTGGTTGGATTTGGAGATTGAAATTGACATGTTTATACCAAAACTTATGAACAACATCAACAGAGCAAAAGGAGACACGTGGTATACATATATCTTTGTGGGCCTGCATTGGAGATATAAGAAATCGGTCCTATCTTTGAAGGGTCTTGAAGTTTACACAATTTAATTTTAGATGAGTATGAGAAACCATTAAAGCTACATCAGTATTAAAGTATATTCCAAGCATTCAATAAAAATAAAACACGCCTGAGAAAAGGTAAATGATCTTTTACAACTGGCTACACATGAAGATGTCATGTGAGCATACTATTATACTTGCATTTCATTAAAAAAGACTATAAATAGTGAATGCATATGTGAAAAAAGACAACCAAACACAAAAAACAGCCAATTAATTATCAACTAGTGCAGTGCCACACATACTTATTTAATTATTCAAGTAGGGTTTTGGAGTTAACACAATTCTTAGCTTATCTTATCATTTTCATCGCTTATCAATTGTGACATATTTAGTTTCTAGAAGTAGTTCAATCTATCCCTACACATACGCCGCATCGACTTTAGTTATACCAAATAGTTGTAATTCCTTTCCATCTATACTTGTGTGCTGTATTTGAATAAAGATCTTAATCTTAACAATTATCAACCTACACTTGTATATTGAGTCAACCATAATTGTAATTTTTGGCATTGTCTTAACATCACTCATTAGCACGTTGTTCCATGAAGCACTTTGTTTTTCTCAATGAGGCTGGTAATCCTGTTGTAATTGTATGTATCACTCATTTTCATAAATTTATCTTTCATTTGATCTCCGTTCAATCATACAATTGCTGCACATTTAAAAATCATTGATTCGTAAGGTAAAAATGAATTTATTAGAGGAAGAACTCTAACCTTCATAAGTTACTTAATGCCTTAATGGTGTCTTACACTTGACAGTTGACCTAATCAATCTAACTGTAACTAACACTGCTTTATCTTAATGTCAGGAGTTGATCATGATTCTAATTAGTTTTGGCACACCAACAAACCACACTAGTCATGCATGATCGAATTCAAGACCAACATGTGTGATCTTTGATTATCTAATGAGATTTAACAATGCACGATCTTTGATTATCTAATAAGATTTAACAATGCACGTGTGACAAAGTACCATTATGGCAATCACCAGCACACGAGTTATGCATCCACGAGAATTTAGTAGGACTCGGATTGGGCACTGGCCCTACCAATGCCTAGCAAGAGATGTCATGTCCTTGTTGGGAGCGGAGCTTTGTGGGACTATACATATGTTTTTTAACCCCACCGTCTATCCATCTTGCCAAATCATTTTAGGGCCTGTTTGGCCGGGCAGATCCCATGGTACTAGGAGGGATGCGATCAATTTTAAGGTAATGATGGTGGTGTCAGTGGATTGTCTTAAGATCTATGGGATTGCTTATATCCTGCGACAAGTTCACTGGGTCTGTTTGGTACGCCCTCATATTTTGGGATTTTACCTTCCAATCCATTCAACCAAGGGATAGGATCAATTTTAAGGTAATGATGGTGATGTCAGTGGATTGTCTTAAGATCCATGGGATGACTTATATCCAGGGACAAGTTCACCGGACCTGTTTGGCTCGTCATGCCTATCCGAGGATATTGCCGATCCCATCCCTCCTAATACCGTGGGATCTGCCTGGCCAAATAGGCCAAGGCATGAACCCAAAAAGGAAGCAATTCTAAGCATCATGTGGATCAAGCCATAGGAAACAATGGAGATGAGACGTCTACCACTGTTGATAACCTCTTGGGGCTAAAGGAGTTTTTGATCAAGCTGGTATTTATGTTTTTTATTTATACACGTCTTTTTTGACCTTATGAGTACGTTCGATGGAAAAATAGAATCACGCCCGGCCCTAGAAAGGTTTTAACGGTAGCGTATTGTTACCACCGTTTCCTGTGGTGTATTCCACTCAAGTCTACATGTTGTAAATCAATGGTTTTTTGAAAAAATAAAAAAATAAAAAATTAAATTTTTCAAAATTTCGGAATTTTTCCGTCAAAACGCTTTTTAGAATATTTTGAATTAAAAGTGCGGTGTGTGTGCTTTGTCCCATATCAAAAATGGTTGAGAAACTTTTGTGATTTATATGAGATGTTATGTAGAGTATTCTTACTTGGAGCTTTTGGAGAAGGAGATACATGGGTTGCGTGTTCCAGTTCGTACGCACGGGCTCAGGCGTGAGCGTGAGCGTGGGCAGTGTGGCGTTAGATGACGCACTTTGCACTTAGGGCGGTGCTATCTTAGGGCGGTGAGAATTTGAAATGAGCCTGAGTTTTATAGGTAACTGAGAACGGTCGGATCTTAAATGCGAAACGTTCAGCGGTTTCAGAAAACGACTTTATGCCTTGAAAGCCAAACGGTCCGAAAACGGACGGCTCATAATGATTCAACGGTTAGATCCTTTGATCCGACGACCAGAAACGTTTGTGATTAATGGACAACGGATAGAAACGTTTTCAAACGTTCTGGACCTTTGATTGCAGCCTAACAACGATCCACTACCTGATGCCTATATAAACTGGACCATTATAGTCCGAAATCATCAACTGAAAACACCCCTCTCTCCTATCAGATCAAATACAAGAAATATTTTCATTTTAGAATATTGTTATCATATCTACCGTCCAAGTCTGCCAGAAAAGATCTACTGCGTTAAAATTGTTCCACAGTGGACCTATCGTGATTGCTGCACGTTAGATCCAGATGAGGCTTGTCTTATCCTGAAAGTAATTCGCATGTAACCCACCAGTAATTTATAAGGGAGCGAATCACCCTTTAAAGATAGCATATTTTATACATGATTCAGTCGATCAATTTTTTTTTATATCTTTAATATTTAAGTGTATCCATACTCAGAATCCTAACACTCGGATCTATGATCTATCTCGATTTTTGGCTCATGCCTTAAATGATATGCAAAAATGAATGGACAACCTGCATAAAAACAATACAACACGCTCGGCCCCACAGAGCCCTGCAAGGAAGCGGACGCACCGTGATGTATTAGTTTATCCACGCAGTCCAACCCTTTTCACCGAACAAAAGCATGGGATGCATTAAATGCACATAACAATAAATGCAAGTTGCATTAAAAGCCCGGTCATCTTTGATGTGGTCCACTTGAGCGTTAGATCTATCTTATTTTGCATACAATTTTTAAAATAAAAGGAGAAAAGAGATGGAGGGTGCGGATAAACTGATATATCATGGTGGGCCCACCCACAGAACTACCTGTTCGTGGGTAGAGACGGTGGGGGCAAGACACAATCCGCGTCCGCCAGGACCGTCCGTCTCTAGCTGTATCCTGCTGGGTAGTAACCAATCCGGGCAAATTTGGACGATCAAAGTCATGGGCCCCACTGTGACCTGAGGCAGCTCCGAAAATCACACCATCGCAAGGTGATCATTGACTAATGGGTTAATTGTCAATGGCCCAGATTCATCGTATTGTTAAAATTTTCTGACGGTGTAGATTTAGAGTCCTCTGCAACACCCAGATCGACCTGAATCGTCTGCCACGCGCGTTTTACCTAGTACGCGAAATACCCAAGCTCTGTGGGGTCCACGATGATGTATAAGTGAAATCCACTCCGTTCATCATGTAATAACCATTATAGGGACCGTAAATACACAAAAGAAACCCGTTTAGAAAGTTATATAGCCCATACTGGTGGGAATAAAGTGAATTGGTTGTAAAACTGATATGTTCACACAGTGTGTACCGTTTGAGTATTTTATAAGACTGATTTTTGTAATATTAACTTCATCCTAATGAGTTACACCTGATTAAAGGGCTTGATGAAATATACACACGATGATGTCCCATACACAAAACTATGGTTGGCATCCTATCCCCATTATTCCATGTGGTGTGGCCCATCTAAGTTTTGGGTCTTTCTTTTTTTGACATCAGGACCTAATATCTTGTAGATAACCTGATAGACGGAGTGGATTTTGCATCTATAACATGGTGGGCCCCACAAACTTGGATGTTAGTCGTTGTAGAGTATTCCAGTGCGTAAAACAGTAGCACATCCTGCCACTCTGTCCACCATGTGCATCCTTCTCATGCACACCACAAATCCTAAAATCCATCCTGATTTAAAAGTCAGGTGGGCCCTCTGATGGAATATGCAAAAGTAACAAATCAGGACCCGCAAACAAATCTGTAGTTGGCATCCCCTTCCCGTTGTTTCCGATGGTGTGGCCCACTTTATAGATGTGGATTATTCTGAGTTTTGATGTCCCCTCACCCTTGCAATTTTTCTAAGATGCTAATCTTTTCCATGTACCTGAGGCCCACCTGATCAGAGACGTTTTTTTTTTACTTTTTACTCTGCTAACATAGATAAAGGTGGGTCAACCTGACAATAATCTGGAATATACACGTGTGTGCAACTGTGGCACGTGAGTCGAATTCTACTCGCGCGAGTAGCCTTATCACGTGGCAGTGACTAGACATGTCTTGCGTGAAATGGTCTGTCACGAGATCATTCCTGTGCTTCCATCCAAAGGAGAAGAAGTATTGTTACAGAAATCAACCGGTCTAATCTGTCCTACCCATAAATGGAGACCGGAATTCTCAGCTAAGATCACTGGACCATCACTAGTATATTTAAAATCCACCCCGTCCATCAGTTTTCATCCTTGGTTATAGTTTCCGTTGTTAAAATTCAGAAAGATCTGCAAGTCAGGTGGGCCACACCATGAGGAACATGGGAATAGGAAGCTGAATATAGGTTTGTGTGTGAGATCTGCTGTATTTCTTTCATCAAACTCGTTAACCAGGTGTAACTAACTGTGATGAATATAAGATACAAAAATTAACCTGACCCAAGACTTAGACGGGCCACACCGCAAGAACTTATAGGTTTTAGTAGCGACTTTACATTGTTTTGTTGGCGTGGACGACTGGAATTTTTATGTACGGTTCGTATAAGGATTCCCAATTGATCTACGGAGTGGATTTACATATACGACATGGTGGGCCTACAGATCATGGGCGTTTTATTTGCGGAAAACAAGAGTTGTAAACGATTTCGATCCCAAAAATGAATGAGGATCACGGAATCCTCAATCGTCAGTCCAGGCTCTGAGTCACTGGACCATGCCCCAGATTTCTCCTTGATAGGATGATCTTAACATTGCCCTCTGTGGTTGTTGCCTACGAATGCACGGCTGAGACTTAAGAACAGAAAAAACATTAACACACGCACTCAACAAAGTCCTCAAACGAGTGACCAGGATCCTCCATTCAATATATTCTGGCATATTTTATGGCTCGCCCCATCGCAACCGCGAGATAGTGCGATCGCGGTGCAAGGGGTGTGAGATGAACCTGAGTTATATAAGCTACCGAGAGTGGTTGGATTTATGGATCCGAAATTGCCAGTTGTTTTGATAATGGCTAGTAAGTCGTCTTAAAAGCCATGATGGTCCGAAAATGGATGGGCTTTGATGTTTCAACGGTCAGATCGTTTGATCCAACTATCTAAAACGTTCCAAATTAAATATCAAATATCAAATATATTTTTCAAATGTTTTGAGCTATTGATAGCCACCTAGCAACGGTCCACTTACCCTGTGCTTATATAAACTGGATCATTCTGGTCCAAAACCAATCAACTCTACCAAATCTCATCCAAACTATCAAATCTATAAAAAAAAAAAAAAAAAAACCTTCTCCTTCTAAGAATATTGATAGATGACCATTAATCTAATCTGTCAGATGATCAGCTGCATTGAGAAGAGTTCATAAGTAGACCCTTCGTGATTACTATACACAGGATCTAGATAGAATGTTTGTCTTTTCCTTTAAGTAATTCACATATAACCCATCAATAATTGATAAGGGAGCAAATCAAGCCTTAAGGAAAATATATTAATATGTGATTCAGCCTAGTGCTAAAAAAAATTATTTTAATTTTTAATTTTTCAATTTTTCAACATATTTTCCAACAATAGCCGAATAAGTGGGCCCTATCTTTTACAAGGGAAAAAGTTGGGTACTATAATTCATCATCTTGTACAGTCGTTACGCAACCAAAATAGCTAGCATTACACAAACGGATCTTTCTATTAGTTTTAAATCCACGCGATGCACTTCTAATGGCTTATGTGACATATCCAATGTAACACCCTGAATTTCGGGGGCCAAGTAAGACTCGACTCTCGAATTTTCGGGTCCCACCTATACCTTACAAAGTTTCAAAATGAGTATATAGCTTGATTGATTCATAAGCAATAGAAAAATTAAGTAGACAATGCAACATAAACTACGACTAAATTACTGGATTAAATGCAACTAATATAATGTATGAGATAGTACGCATAGATGTATGGGACCGCATCCCAACAAAATATATGGTCCAAAGGGTGTACAAAAATCCCTTTGCCTTAAGGCCCCATCACTAATCCTAGTGCAGCCAATGGTGATTCGCCCAAAAGCTGAAAGTAGGAGAGCTCCTCCTCCTCTACAGTCGCCCCATCCAGCGCATTAGGCTCTGTAACACCTACATCTAAGATAGGGTCTGGTTGGTGTTTTAAAACACCGTCCTAGAGTGGGAGTGAGTGATCAACTTAGTGGTTCCATAAGCATTAAGTTACGAAAGTTATCAATTCCATAGGTGCAATTAATGAAAAACATCTAACTACTAAATTTCTATCTACTCTTTTTAATGCTCATACGTGGTGTTGTGATATGGTGCATGCCCTCGCCGTCCAAAACTCCCTCAAGTGACACCATCTAACGTTCACATATGTCCAACACTCCATCAATACAACCTTGATTGTCGAGTTACCAACCTAACTAATGCGATGCAATCATGAATATGTTAGTCAAGTGTTTAGTTACGTTCATTCATTCAGCACGTTTGAAAAATCGGAACACCCTAATGAAGTCAATGCCCTATTCCAATTGCAAGGTCCAGGCGGCCGCCACGGCCTTACCCTCATGATCATTGATCTGTTTGGATTTTTCACTCCTGAAAAACACATACGAAAGGCGGCATTGTAAAACAGATTTGCTCGCGGTCACTACGGGGAAGCTCGTCACCCTAGTATAAGCCAACAAATCAAGCATAGTGTCTCATTCCAGCATACTTGGCTCCCGAGACTTGTGGATCACATCATAATTGTTACCAATGGATGCTACATGGGCGTAGGGTGCCTCAAGTTCAAACAGGTGTGATCATACATAGTTAACAAATATAACTGGTAAGTTCAAACAGGCGTGATCATACATAGTTAACAAATATAACTGGTCAGTTAGTGGGCAATTCGTCCAATTCAGGCGAACTACAGAACATTCGGCATTAGGTGCGATCATCCCACATAGTCCAACTACTGCTAGCTATCCGTGTTTGACCTAAATTGGTCATATTAGTCGTTGGGTGGCCCAACTGGTGGGGCTACCCATGCGGGCCTTGAAATTTTGCTAACCAACCCAGAAAGTGAATTAATCATCTAACATATCATGGGAAATCATAAACTGCTCTTAGTCATAGAAAATTTTAGGCATGCATATCCGTAAACATAAACGTTCATCCCAATCGAAGCATATTGATGACATGAGGCACATAACCCCCAAATTGTTATGGATTTGGGGATAAATCAAAATTGGTTTCATATAACAGAAATTTAAGTAAAGAATGACAACAATTTAGTATCTTGCCCAATCTAGCATGAAAACAAACAATTTATTATTCTGGACATGGGTAGGCAGATTTAAAGAGAAAAATTATCAAAGAATTTCTTACAAATCAACACGCACAATAAATTTCACACACATAATAATTAATTTTAGCCTAGGTTCGATAATTGGTCACCTAAGGCTAATGGTCCGCACCTAGGAATGGTTCGAGATGCCGCTCCTACGGGTTGGCGTATCAGAGTTTTGTGTCAATAGAATTTACATGTTAGAGAGCATGCAAGTAGCTTAAGACACCAAAATTTGGAAAGGGTCTATACTGATTACCTTTCGATTACTGGTGGGCCGCTTCTACGGGGGCGAAGTCGTGAGATCTGATGCAAGTTGTGGTAGGAAGAAAATTTTCTCAACATCCAGTTCTTTGGAGCTCTCTCCCTCTACTCTCTTCCCCTTACAATAGAAAAATTTGTATGGGAATGAGGGAGTGTGATTTTGGACTTATAAATCTGAAATTTTTTAATCTAAATGGCCCTATGAGCTCTTATTCTAACATGCATGCCCTTAGTGGGTTGATTCCTAGTCCTTAAGGCCATTCCAGTGTCCCCCTGACCTATCTGTGTCATGAAGCAAGTGCTCCATTGTCAGATAAGTGGTTAATCCAAATTTGGCGGCAATCGAATGATCTGATTGATCGCGGAAGCCTGATTTGTTATCAACGAACATTGATGTTCGATCAGGGGCCCCAGTTATACAGATATGAGCAGGGAAATATCCTCATCTCATGGCCCAAGTTTGATTGCAATTCAATGGTTGGAAAGTCGCAACTTCGCCGCTTTAGTGGTAGGGCCAACTTAAATTTCAAATTTCAAGTTCCGGAGAGTCGCGCCTTTCAAGCTCTAACTTTATGGTCCAAGTTATGTGTTCGGGGCACTGTTTCGGTCCACCATCAACGATGGACTTCAAGCCCAATGAGGCCTATGATTCCCTATGGTTTCGGACTTAGTGGATTTTTAACAGGCGACATGCGGTTATTTTAGTCTGTTGTAGTGAATTATTGGAAGAGCCGGCCTCGTGACCCATTTCCGACGCAAGTCATGCTCAGGTTTGACCATGTTTGTGACCTTGTTCTATCGTAACTTGATGATGGTAACTCCTGCAACATTTATCTTTGGCTTTTTAGGGCCTCGCACGTGTGTGTCATGCGGTCGTCTAGTGCGGTCCGGTGGCAAATCCGCTAGTGGACGCCCTAGGATGTCGCAACATTTGGCCCGAGTGTTACATCCAAGCGGCTCATCAGACAAGACCCACCTTATATTGTTGTCATTGATGATCGCGAGTTGAGTACTACCCCTATCAGGACCTATCTAGATGTGGACGGTCATATCGGGGGATCTGTGGGGCCCACTGTGATGTATATGTTTTATCCACGTCGTCCATCCATTTTGACAGATCATTTTTGGGTATGAGCCAAAAAAAAGTAGGTAGATTGAAGGTTGAAGTAAACAACACCACAAGAAGCAGTGGAAATTAAAAGCTTACCGTTGAAAACTTATCCAAGCTACGAAAGTTTTGGATCAATATGATATTGATGATTTTCCTTTGTATAGGTTTTTGTGCCCTTACGAACATGTTAGATGACAAATAGACATCACGGTGGGCTTTGGGAACTTTTCAACCATAGGAATTCAATCCTCACTGCTTTTTGTGGTATGGTCCACTTGATCCTTAATCTACCTATTTTTAGCTTATGCCCTAAAATGATCCGTCAAAATGGTGAACAGCTTGGATAAAACATATATATCATGATGGGCTTCACACAGCCCTTGACAAGACTATTCATTTATAGTTGGGTCCTTGTAGGTGTAGTACCTAATCGGTGCCTTTTGTAGGATTAATTGCAGCAAAGATGTTCTAATAACTATTAATTATTACAGTATAAAGTCATTGACCTCAGCATCTAAAGCCATGATTTTTTTAACTCATGCCCCTCTATCAGTCATCTCCTCGTTCAATGGTAACATGTCATGAAAGTTAAGAAGGCTTCTTGAGAAGGGGAGTGTAGACCCCACTAAATCAATTATTGGAGCTACCTCTCGATTGATCTGATCCATTTATTTTAAATTAATAGTTGTGAACCCACGATATAATCATTTAAAAAAATGAATTGTTTGTAAGCCACAACTGCACGAGCGTTGTGTTAATTCTGGACTATTTCCACCGCTATGGTTCGTTTGTGATGAGTTCTACTCTCAAACTTCGTCCGATGAACTAAAATTAAAATCCATTTCATGTGGATGTCTTAGATTTTTTACATGACTATCCAATAGGCCTTATGTAGGGTTCAATAGGTGGGTCCCTTGCATGGAAAAGACCATTTTGCATTTTCTTCTTTATCTTTCTTCCTTGTTTTTCAAAGGGGACCACACAAATCATATTCAATGGTTTGTAGTTGTACAATCGGACTTCTGACTCTTCGATAATGATGACAAACTCTGGCCAATTTCTGGGCGAAAAGAAGATGAGTTTTTTTCATATTTCCAAGCAAAATCAAATGAAACTCCATCCTAGTTCTAGCGAAGGTCTGGTCGAAAAAAGAAAGTTTTTTTTATTTACATTCTCTTATGGCGATGGCGCCTAAAGGTAAGTTTATTTATTTATTTTCCTTCTTTTTATTTTTATTTTTTTAAAAAATGATTGGAGTCTGTGAAAGGGAAGAGGGGTTTGGTGGTCTAGTTTTTTTTTTTTTTTTTTTTTTAGTTGGAGTTTGTGAAAGGGAGGTTGGCTTGGTGGTTCCCTTTCTGGTCATTTTTTATATTATTTTTTCATTTGAATGATTGGAGTTTGTGAAATGGATGAGGATGCGGTGTTTGTATGTATAGCGTATGCATGGTATAAAGTGCGGTAGTCCCATGTTCAAATGATTTTTATTTTTTTTTCATAAATTCTAAACAGTGAGGATCATCGTTATGAACTGTAGGTCACACAATACGATATGTGGATTGTCGATATTAACTTTGGATCGGCAATCCACAGCTTCTATCTATGACCCACAATTTATGTTAGTGATTGACAATTCATATGTAATGCCCCGAAAAATCGAGGGTCGTGCATATGCTCGACTCCCGAGTTCCCGAGTGTCACTTATCATCAATTTATGGTTTTAAGATTAATCAAGTTTAAACGCGCAGCGTGGAATTACTTGAAGCATGAAATGCAACCACAACTAGTCTACTGAAGTGAAAGAGATATATATATATATATATGTACAAGTCCAAAAGAATATAAAGAGGTCGCCCAAGGCATTGCCCAACAAAAATTCTAAAGAGAATCATATATCCAAAAGATTGGTGCGCTGAGTCCACGACTCAACGCTCCAGAATTCAGTCTCTTAAGCCGATGGAGAACCGCTCATCAACTGGAAGTAGGAGAACTCGTCCTCCTCCTCGAGGCTCATGTCACCAGTGCCCTCGCACCCTACGTCACCTGCAATTACTGAAGAGTCTGGTTGGTATTTTAAAACATCATCCCAGAGTAAGAGTGAGTGATCAACTCTGTGGACGCTATTAGTCTTAAGTTTTAACAGGCATCAATTATAATATGACAATACTCCTTCAGCGCGACCTCGACTTCCGAGTCACCACCCTAACAAATGTGATGCAATGCGATCGTGTTAGCCAAGGTATTAGTTAAGTCCATTCATCCAGCAGGTTGAGGAATCTGATGCACCCTACGTATCAATGCCCTAAACGGGTTGCGAGGCCAAGACCCCCCAATGCGTGAGGCCGAAACCTCGCGGTTCGTGATCCCGTCGGGTTCCTCATCCCCGACTTCAAGCACATGAGGAGTGCCGAGGGAAAGAGATCGCTCGCGATCACAACGGGGAGGCGCGACACCCCAGCGTAGTCCGATAGCTCAGACACAGTATCCCATTCCACCATGCCTGGCTCACGAGGCTGTGGACCAGTTTCGAGTAGGTTATTGATGGGCTACAATTGTTATAGGGTGGTTCAGGTTCCAAACATATGTGAGCAATCAGGGTTAACAATCAAGGTTGGTCAGACGGTAGAATAAACAGCAAGAGTCAGACGAGCGTAAAACGAGTGACATCGGGCACAAGAGACCCATGTAGTCGAACTACAGCCACCCGAACACACCCGCCCAAATCCATAGGTTTAGTCTCGAGGCGGTTCTACCAACGGGACCAGCTTCGTCTCCTCATGTTCTTGACCGACCCAAGGATACGAATAATGATTCATAGCATGCCGTCTACCAAGTATCATCTAGCCTAAGCATTCATATTCTCATGCATCTCAACATACAACTTCAATTCTCATAACAAGCAAGGCCAACCATATCATATTCTCATGCATCTCAACATACTTCCTCCATCTCAAGAAATCACATGCTCAAGAGTAAGGCGATCATACATACTACGAAGCAACAATGTATGGAAAAAAATCAAATAGACATGAGAATATAATCCACCATATATCAAATCATGTGAAAGGCAAAATCAACATCCAATGAGAACCAACATGAATTCCCATATGAATTTCAACAATCATACAATCCCTAGGGTTTCTGTAGTTCTCCAATCATAACATCCAAGCAATCAAAATCATTAAACTCATAGTAAAATTGGTGCTAAGCCACCTAAGAACAATAGTCCGCACCTTCAGATCGTTGGAGGCTTGATAGACGACATAGAAATGAGGGTTTTGGGGGTTCGCCGGCCGGAATCCCTTAAGGAAGCTCTTGCATGTGAGAAATCTAAGCCAAACCATTCTCAATACATGGGTTTCAAGAAAAAGGGTGAAGGATCTTACCTAGATGCTTCATGGAATGATTATTGTGGTGGTGGTGGTGGTGGATTTCCTTTGGAGAAAGGAGTAGGGAGTTGTAATACTTGATCTTCTCGGCCCCACTATGATCTAGGGTCCATCTTGGATCTCTTCTACACTCTCTCTTTCTTCTCTTCTCTTTGCTCGATGGTGGTTAGGGTAAAAAGGGGAGTTGTGAGAGAGCTAGAGATGGATTGTTGGAGAATGGAGGAAATATGAAGGAGGGAGCTTGATTGTTGAAAATTGAAGGAAGTTATGAGGGAGATTTGTTGTTGGAGAATGGAAGAGGATATGAGGGAGATGGATTTATTGTTGTTAGAGAGTGGTGGGAGATATGAGATAATGGCTAGGTTTTATTTCCTAGAGTTGGGCCCTTTGGGCCCAAGTTTTCTCAAATTCTCAAAATAGCCACTAGGACTATTTATTGGTGTTGGGGTGACCCTAACACTCCTTTGGCCTCCAAAATTGGTGTGAAGGTGCCTCATGACCCAATGAGGGGTCATGCAAAGTTTTGAGACAAACGGATCAACGAAGGTGGGGTTTGATCATACGGTTCCGATCTTCAAATGGCCCTGTGGGGACCGTTCTAGTTGTTGGGGAAGTTTTGGTGGTCCCCTGGCCATGAAACTTATAGGGTAAGTGTTTTATGGCTCGATGAAGGGCCTTACAAAATTTAGGAACGATCGGATATGGAGTTAGGTCGTACGGGTCCGATTTGAGATCAACGGTTGCCGTGCCATGATCGGGTTCCAGATTTTATGGATAAGTGTAGGACACTAAATTAGACCTTCATCGAAAATTTTGAAGAAATTCGACGGCTGAAAATTTTGAAGTCTCAGTTTCTTTAGCCAGTGCCAGATTTCAACTCTGGCATTGGGTGGGTTGACAAGTGCTGTTGGAACGGCTCAAATAATTACTTCTGGGTGCCTAATGAGTCGATGGTCCGCGATGGACCACAAGCCCAATGAGATATAAGGTTCTCTAAGTTTTTATAATTTTTTGATCTTCCTGCGCCGCAGAATAGCCCATACGGGTTGATGCTAAGTATAAATGGTAATTTGACTCGGTGGCCTACACTAAGCCCTATCATGGCCTGACTGATCTATTCTAAAGGACTAATCATAGGTTAATTAACTTGTGGTATGCCACCACAAGTGGTTTAAACTAATGGTCCTACAGTAAATTCTACATGGACCCCCCAGGATATCGTGTTGGTTGGACAGGACATTATAGGGATTGATTTGGTCTATTAGTTAAGATCCGGGCCTTATCTGAGTCGGCTTCAGTTACATCTTAAATTTAGTTATGCTTGTCTTGATTAGTTAGCGACGGGTCGGTTAGATTTGGGTCCTATGTGAGTAAATTATGGGGCTACACTTGATGCTCAAGTGATCAGGCGGATTCGTTGACTTCCTACGGTTGATTAATCGGACTTGTGCAGTTCTTTACTGGTAACACCCCTGTATAAACTAATATTGAGTGCTAAAGGTCATTAAGTGATACCATCTGACACGTGGGAACTCGGGAGTCGTAACTTAGCTCAGCGGAAGCGTGGTGGGTTCATAACCCACAGGTCCCAAGATCAAAACTTGGCTCTGATACCATCTAACACTCGGGAACTCGAGAGTCGAGCGTATGCACGACTCCCGATTTTCTGGATTGTTACAGATGGTATCAGAGCAATAGTTTGGAATCCCTTGGGCCATGGGTCATGAACTCACTAACGCGTCCGCTGACTTGAGAGGATACATATTAGAAAATGCAACGGTGACGTAAAACGCTAGGAACCACCCCAGACACTAAACCAACAATTGTATACAGAAGGTATAACTTTAAAGGAAGTTAGGTATGGGTAGTGAGAAAGAGGGATCCGAGAGTCCTAACTTGATGGCAAGACTCGATTCGATTGACTAAGAGATTTACTTAGTTCAGTCCACCAAATTCTTAGGGCTCGTTTGGCCAACTGCATTAGGAGAGATTAAGGTGGATAGAATTGTAAAAGTAACAATTAATGCATGTGTAAGGTATTGTTCCCTAGACTGGATGTGTCCCATGTTTTTCAATATTATGTTTGGAATGTATGCAATTAAAAGTAAATCTCAGGATCTCCTTTTAAATTACACTTGAAAATTCAACATAATGGGATTTAAAAATCCCATCTCACACCTTCCAACGCAAGGCTCATTTCCAAAGCCTATGAAATTAATTTTAATCCCATCTCATTCTCAATCCAAACATGTCATCCCCAATCCCGAGGTGGGATTAGCAATGCGATCCAATTTAATATAACTTAATACCACTGGCCAAATAAGTCCTTAGACTGTGCAAAGTGATCCAAATCACTTCTAATTGGAAGATTGGACGACTTGAGTCGACCCGACCTAAATGCGATAGGCTCAAGCTGCTAAAGTAGCTTGTGCGATCCCAACATCTAGCGTATCCTGGCCCAACGATTAAGTGGGGCCTTCCCACACATGGAGACCCCCTCCTTGCCTCTCCAAGTTCCTTAAAGTCCCTAGGTGCTTCTCACTATGATCATTTCTAGCCAATCCTACCCCTTTCACCCCTCAATCATCATCTTATTTTTTCCAAACTCTCAAAACTTAACTCCTAAGTCTCAATTCCTCCTTTCAACCCATTTTTTTGAAAAAAATCTCACTTTCCACTACTTTATTCATCTAATTTCTCTAATTACTTTCAAATGGGACATAATTACAAAGCTCAAAGGATGAAAAGTTACAATAAAATGAAAATTTACTATAAATAGTAAACAAATAAATAAAATAAAATTTTGACCATTAACTTGATAGAATCTTGTAAAATGACTAGGTCCATTATGTAGAGTAGCTTCTCCTACCCCAAATTCATATATGGCACATCGCGTAACTCATTCTGGTTTGCGAGATATGGGCATTATAAGGTCTAACAAGCCAGAGAACCGGCGCCGCCAGTGCCCACAGTCCAGGGGCCCGGCGCTGCCAAGGCCCAAACGCCCGACCGGCGCCACCGGCGCTGGAAATTTCTGCAATTTTGAGTCAACTTAAAAAATTCATATCTCCTTCATTATAACTCCGATTTAGGTGATTCAAAAGTCAAATTGAAGCTTAACAAGTATAGTTTCATATAAAAATTAAATAAAAATTATAATACAGTTAAATTTAGAGTGAATTGATAGCTGTCCAAAAATCATTGGTTTTGGACGACAGTTACTTCTAGAATTTTAATAATTTATCTACATGTCCAAATGATATGAAATTTTGTGGTAGGACTTTAAACTTGAAGATAAAATATTATAAAAATTTTTAAAATAATTTAATTACCAAAGGTATGAGAAACCTTATAAGAATTAGACACATTTTGTAATCATATAAAAAAAAAAACTTGGTCCTCCTCCCTTTTTGCAACACGTACATGTGTGGGGCCCACTTTTCTTACTATTTAGGAATGCTTAGAACTCATTCCCTCTATTTTTACTACATTCAATTCCTTCTAGACCCTTTCCAGAACCCCAACATATATCTCCCTCTTCTCTCACTCTCCCATTCTAGATCTACTTCAAACCCATCTTCTTCTTCTTCTTCACAACTACCAAATCCATTCTTCCAATCCCACTTCAACCCTCTCACTCTTTTATCAACAAAACCTACTTTAAACCCATCTTCTTCTCCTTTACAAGACCTATCCCATCTCAACACCCATTCTTAATCCCACTCCATCACCCATTTACTCTCAAAACTCATTTTAACCCTTCCCAAATATCATTTTCCCAACTCATTTCTTAAATATTTCTCAACCCAATTCCTCAAATCCATTTTCCTTAAACTCATCCACTCTTTCAATCTCACTTCACCATCCTCCATTCTCCAAAATCTTTAGAGAAAATCTCATCTCTTTCTCTAAACCTCAACACATCATCCTCTTCAACACCATCTTCTTTCCCTTCACATCTTTTATCTCCCTAACCCATCTCACTCCATCACTTTCACTCTTTCACTCATAAAACTCATCCTCAAACCCCATTCACCAACTCAACATCAAATCCCTTTTCAAATACCTCCCCTCCAACAACACCCCCACCCCTCCTTCTCAAAATCAACCCAAACCCATTTCCAACATACATTCCTCTTCTACTTCACCAAATTCAATCTCAATCACTTATTCACCCCCTCCTATTCTCAAGCTATTCCTTCAAGGAAATCCATATTCTTCTTCCACTTTTTCCTTTCCCTCAACTTCCCCTCCATCACACTCACTCTCTTATTCCACTCCTTCAGTCCCATTTCCTTGAACCCATCATCAAAAATTTCATTTTCCCAAACCCATCTCAAAGCCAAATCTCTACTCACACGCCATATCCTTAACTCACTTTCTATTCCACCCTACACAACCTCATCTCACATCTATTCCTAGAGTTCATTTTCCAAACCCATTCCCAAATTCATCCATATAACCCCTTTTCCAAAACTCATTCTTTTAAACCCATCTCCAAGTTCCTTCCCACTACCCGTTCTAACAAGTCCATCTCAAGCCCACACCCACATTTCATTTTTTTTTCAACCTATCATCTCCAAATATCCACTCTTATACTCATTCTCAAGATCCTTCCTAAGCTCATTCCTCCAACAATCCAACCACATTTCTCACACCCAAAATCCATCCTAGCCAAAGGAAATGGCTCTTCTAGTAACCGTTGCATCTTTTTTCTCCATCTTGGTGATCCTATCACTTATGAGGAAGAAAGTACCGCCTCCCGCCGAGCCGGGACCAAGCCAAGAGCAGCGCAGTAAGAAGAAGGCCGACCCAATGGAAAAGAAAATCGCTGAAGTTAGCTCTCGAAGGGCTCTCGCGATTCAAACGCCCCAACCGCCTATTGACGATGTAGGAAATTTTTGTGTACGCAACGTCGCTTTTGAAGCCTCCGTGGAAGAGAAATTGTTCGACGATATTGCCCTACTCGGTCGGCTTATGGAAAAGGGATGGGGTCCCATTTTCTATGAAGACTCCCAGGCAGATGAAGGTCGAGCTAGGGCTTTCTATGTGCGGATCAGAAACCCTCAATTCAAGCCATTGGGCTTTGATCTTATAGTGGGTGACAAGAGGTTCCAATTTGGGGTAGAGCAGATTGTCAGCGTGCTTCAAGTGTCACGAGACGAAGTGTAGATTGAGGAAGGAAACTTGGATACAAGTCAAGCCCGCAACTAGAGGACTCGCTTCTTGGGTGGGCCACTTGCCCAATGGAGGCGTGATGTCAGCTTGAACTCATCCAACTTGACTCCAGAGTATCGTGCGCTTCACCGCATCTGCACCCACAATGTCTATCTGAGGCTGAAGAACCGTACTGAGTGCTCTCGCTATATGGTGGAACTTTTATATCAGATAGGCTAAGGAGCAGATGTATGCCTCCCCAGCGTAGTACTCCACTAGATAATAAGGGCTTCAAGGGCAACGTGGAAGGATGTATATCTCCCTTTTGGTCGCCTGGTCTGTCGGTTGACTTAGTTATACGGTGTGGGCGGATCGAATGGAAACTTTATACCAGTACAAATATTGGGCGATAGTATGTTGAACAATATGAGAATAGGCCCCAAGCAGCGACAGGTCCACATCGACCAATACGAGGAACCTGTTGAAGAAGAAGAGGAGAGCGATGGAAGTGATGAAAATGAGGGTGAGGATGAAGCTGAAGAGGCGAAAAGAGCTGACGAGATCGAAGAAGTTGGCAGGGAGCCGCTTACTATCTTAGATATGCGTAAGTGCTTGGATGCGCTCAAAGCCGAGGTAGCAGAGATCAAAGAGAGCCAAGCTAGGCACCAAGCGAAGCAGGAAAAGTGAAACAAGAAGATGTATCAGGCTATAAAGGCCCTAATCTATTGCAGTCAAGGCGAAGAAGCACCTCCACTCTCGCCTGACTCGGACGAGTATCACCACGAATCTACTGATGACTAGTAGTTTGCTTTAAGTTGTTTATGACTAATCTCATGTATTGAAGGATGCTTAGGAATTTTCTTAATTAGCTTGTGTTTGCTTTTCGTTTAGCATATCTAGTAATCCTTGAATCCATGTTGTAACATGTAACTGGCCATGCCAATGGCATTTTGAAATTCGACGTGAATGTATGGATTGAAATTCTCTTGTCACTTTGTGAATACTTGCATATATTGTTGCCAATAGAATAGTCATGCCTTTTCATATTAAAGTTTAACATTTAGTGTCTATTTAGGAATTATTTATAATCGTGCTAGGAATCATTCTGTGATTAAGTTTAATTACACACACACACACACACACACACACACACACACACACACATATATATATATATATATGTTTAAGTTGTTTTGGTGCAATTAAGTTAGGACCCTTAAGTAGGATTGAGTTCCATAGTTTAATACTCTGTAAGCTTATGTTAGAGGCAAACTATAGTAAAATATATTGGGTTTTTCCATTCTCTTATGGACTCAAGGTTCCAACAAAATCGAGAAGATGATATCCTTCATCTTTTCCTTCCTGCGCCCTTACTAACGTTATTAACACTCCAAGCCTCCTAAATACCTTAAAACCTCGACTATTCCTTCATTATTGAAATTTATGAAACCAAAGTGTAGTCCGCGATTAACCCACCAGTCATAGGATTTAATTCGTAAAAAAAAAAATTGTCTTTAAAAAAAAAAAAGTTTTTAGGATGATCGTTACCCATGGGCATGTTGAGAAAATTATTAAACCCCAAATTGGATATGAATTAAAACAAGGATTCTCGTAAACCAAGACCCAAAGGATAATCTTATAAATAAGAGATTTAAACTTTCTAACAATGGTCGTTCCCTAAACATTTAGATTGATCAGACTACGAAATTACAGAAGCATACGCCTGCGAAGCATTCGCGGCTTGACCCAATTTTCAATCCTGTTCGACTACCAATGGATTCACTGCTTTGACCAAGCAGAAGACTAGGATCCACCAGGACGAAGAAGGGATACGATGAGCCTTCTACCCTGGTCAGGTAGATGATAGACGTATCGGATTCAAGCCCACTACAACCGTCTCTCCTTATTGGTCTAACATTAAAAATAAATATTTTTACTCTACATAGAGGGAAATCGTTGCCATAAATTCAAACCTTTAAAAATAAATAAATAATTAAATAAATTACAGTATACCATCAGGGTGAATTTTTTTTAAAAGGGGTAGACTAAAATGAGCCAAATTATTATAAATAGTATACCCCCTACCATGTATATAAACTTAGAATCAATAAAAACTTAAGAAAATGATATAATAGTACCTTTACTTAATACCCTTAGGCAATTTCGAGGACGAAATTATTTTTAAGGGGGGTAGATTGTAACATCTTAGATTTTTCACTGTTTTGGACTTCCAAAAATTCTTAATTTTTTAAAAATTAATTAACTTATAACATCACTTAATGACCTTTAACACTCAATATTAGTTTATACAAGGGTGGTACCAGTAAAGAACCGCACAAGTCCGATTAATCAACCGTAGGAAGTTAACGAATCTGCCTGATCGCTTGAACATCAGGTGTAACCCCATAATTTACTCACATAGAACCCAAATCTAACCGACCCGTCGCTAACTAATCAAGACAAGCATAACTAAATTGAAGATCTAACCGAAGCCGACTCAAATAAGGTCCGGATCTTAACTAATAGACCAAATCAACCCCTATAACGTCCTGTCTAACCAACACGGTGTCCTGGGGGTCCACATAGGATTTACTGTAGGACCATTAGTTTAAACCGCTTGTGGTGGGATACCATAAGTTAATTAACCTATGATTAGTCGGTTAGAATAGATCAGTCAGGCCATGATAGGGCCTAGTGCAGGCCACCAAGTCAAATTATCATTTATACTTAGCATCAGCCCGTATGGGCTATTCTGCAGCGCAGGAAGATTGAAAAATTATAAAAACTTAGAGAACCTTATATCTCACTGGGCTTGTGGTCCATCGCGGACCACCGACTCATTGGGCACCTAAAAATAATTATTTGAGCCGTTCCAACAGCACTTGTCAACCCACCCAATGCGAGAGTTGAAATCTGACACTGGCTAAAGAAACTGAGACTTCAGAATTTTCAGCTGTCGAATTTCTTCAAAATTTTTTACGAAGGTCTAATGTAGTGTCCTCAACCATCCAAAAAATCTGGAACCCGATCATGGCACGGCGACCGTTGATCTCAAATCGGACCCGTACGACCCAACTCCATATCCTATCGTTTCCAAATCTTATAAGGCCCTTCATCGGGCCATAAAACACCTACCCTATAAGTTTCATGGCCAGGAGACCACCAGAACTACCCCAACAACTATAATGGTCCTCACAAGGCCATTTGAAGATCAGAACCGTATGATCAAACCCCACCTTCATTGATCCGTTTGTTCCCAAACTTTGTATGAACCCTCATTGGGTCATGAGACACCTTCACACTAATTTTGGAGGCTAAAGGAGTGTTAGGGTCACCCCAACACCAATAAATAGTCTTAGTAGCTATTTTGAGAATTTGAGGAAACTTGGGGCTAAAGGGCCCAACTCTAAGAAATAAACCCTAGCCATTGTCTCATATCTCCCACCACTCTCTAACAACAATAAATCCCTCTCCCTCATATCCTCTTCCATTCTCCAACAACAAATTTCCCTCATAACTTCCTTCAATTTTCAACAATAAAGCTCCCTCCTTCATATTTCCACTATTCTCTAACAACCCATCTCTAGCTCTCTCATAACTCCCCTTTTTACCCCAACCACCATCGAGCAAAGAGGAGAGAAGAAAGAGAGAGTGTAGAAGAGATCCAAGGTGGACCCTAGATCATAGTGGGGCCGAGGAGATCAAGCATTACAACTCCCTACTCCTTTCTCCAAAGAAAATCCACCACCACCACCACAATAATCATTCCATGAAGCATCTAGGTAAGATCCTTCATCCTTTTTCTTGAAACCCATGTATTGAGAACGGTTTGGCTTGGATTTATCACATGCAAGAGCTTGCTTTAGGGATTTCGGTCGGCGAACCCCCAAAACCCTCATTTCTATGTCGTCTATCAAGCCTCCAACGATCCGAAGGTGCGGACTATTATTCTTAGGTGGCCTAGCACCAATTTTACTATGAGTTTAATGATTTTGATTGCTTGAATGTTATGATTGGAGAACTACAGAAACCCTAGGGATTGTATGATTGTTGAAATTCATATGGGAATGCATGTTGGTTCTCATTGGATGTTGATTTTGCCTTTCACATGATTTGATATATGGTGGATTATATGCTCATGTCTATTTAATTTTTTCATACATTGTTGCTTCGTAGTATGTATGATCACCTTACTCTTGAGCATGTGATTTCTTGAGATAGAGGAAGTACTTAACTTCCTCACACACACACACACACACACACACACACACCTCACATGCACTTATTTCATGATATGGTTGGCCTTACTTGTTATGAGAATTAAAGTTGTATGTTGAGATGCATGAGAATATGAAATTGCTTAGGCTAAATGATACTTAGTAGACGGCATGCTATGAATTATTATTCGTACCCTTGGGTCGGTCAGGAACATGAGGAGACGAAGGTGGTCCATTGGTAGAACTGCCTCGAGACTAAACCTATGGATTTGGGTGGGTGTGCTCGGGTGGCTGTAGTTCAACTACATGGATCTCTTGTGCCTGATGTCACTCGTTTCACGCTCGTCTGAATCTTACGGTTTAGTTTACCGTCTGACCAACCTTGATTGTTAATCCTGATTGCTCACATATGTTTGGAACCTGAACCACCCTGTAACCGTTGTAGGCCATCAATAACCTACTCGAAACTGGTCCACAGCCTCGTGAGCCGGGCATGGTGGAATGAGATACTGTGTCCGAGCTGTCGGACTACGCTGGGGTGTCGCGCCTCCCCGTAGTGACCGCGAGCGATCTCTTTCTCTCGGCACTCCTCATATGCTTGAAGTCGGGGATGAGGAACCCGACGGGATCACGGACCGCTAGGTTTCGGCCTCACACATTGGGGGGTCTTGGCCTCGCAACCCATTTAGGGCATTGATACGTGGGGTGCATCAGATTCCTCAACCTGCTGGATGAATGGACTTAACTAATACCTTGGCTAACACGATCGCATTACATCACATTAGTTAGGGTGGTGACTCGGTAGTCGAAGTCGCGCTGAGGGAGTACTGTCATATGCGATCGTTAGATGGAGTCGCTCGAGGGAGTGTGGTGGCGAGGGTATGCATCATATCATTCTGCATGCATATATTTTAAATAAGAGTTGCTAGGTATTGTTGATTATCTGATTTTCATTAAGTTCATATTATAATTGATGCCTGTTAAAATTTAAGACTAATAGCACCCACTGAGTTGATCACTCACTCCCACTCTGGGATGGTGTTTTAAAATACTAATCAGACTCTTCAGTAATTGCAGGTGACGTAGGGTGCGAGGGCACTGGTGACACGAGCCTCGAGGAGGAGGACGAGTTTTTCTACTTCCAATTGATGAGCGGTTCTCCATCGGCTTAGGAGACTAGATTCTGGAGCGTTGAGTCGTGGACTCAGCGCACCAATCTTTTGGATATATGATTCTCTTTGTAATTTTTGTTGGGCAACGCCTTGGGCGACCTCTTTATATTCTTTTGAACTTGTACATATATATATATATCTCTTTCACTTCAGTAGACTAGTTGTGGTTGCATTTCATGCTTCAAGTAATTCCAGGCTACACGTTTAAACTTGATTAATCTTAAAACCATAAATTTGATGATAAGTGACACTCAAAAACTCGGGAGTCGAGCTTATGCACGACCCCCGATTTTTTGGGGCGTTACATCATATCATATTTAATAAATTATAAATAAATTCTTTAGATGAATTGGTATGATTACTCTTAAATCTAATTCTTTGTCTTTCATACATTATAAAATTATCTTTTGATATGAGAAAGTCTGGTCCTTAGAATACTCCAATATAAAGGTCACCGTCAAGTGCTCAATAGAATTTCTAACTACTTTGAAGCAGGAATTCAACAAATTCCCTATCAGAAAGGAGATGTTTAGAAGAACCCAATTTGGATATTTACTTGCTTTTTATAAAGGAAAATGAAAGGCAAATTAATGGACCATTGATCCACTGCATGATGCAAAGGCACCTCGATGACCTCCACTTTGACTTTGGTGGCACCATTCTCCAATTCAGAGAGATGGACTTTGCCTTGATTATCAGTCTAAAGTGAAAAAAATCAGACGAATATTTGGAGATCGGCCAAAGATCATTAAAAAGAAAGAGTCTTATAGATCAATTATTCAAAGATCGGTCTCATATTACGAATGTAGATTTGCTGAAGGCATTTATTTTACTCCGATGGAGTACTAATAATGAGGTCGTCATAAAGGTAGTGATGTTGATGTGTGTAGAAAACTTATAGATCACCCAAAAAGAATAGGTGTGTAGAACAATATATAGATTTATCAAATAATTTTGACGCATTTGATAATTACTTCTGGGGGAGTGTGGGGTATGAAATCTTGAAAGGAAAAGTGGATACTGATTAAGAATCACTTTCCAAATTCCAACAACTTTCGCGGATGCCCATATGCTTACAAGTAAAGTTTTTACTATGAGTTTTTATAAATTATTACGCCACTATATTGTGTCTTAATTAAATATTTCTTGTTTCACTCATTTAATAGATTTATGCCTATGAGGTTTTCCCCAACATATGCTCCCCGAATGCTGGGCATCAGACACAGTTTGATAAAAAATTCACCATTTTTGAACTAGAATGCGACTAAAGTGGTCAAATACAAGTGGATATCAAAAGTTTTTATGAATGTTGAAGTATTTAGTTAAAATATAACTTCAAACTTGGTTTGTTCGTATTGTATTTAAATGTTTCTGACATTACAAACATATTGTTACAACGTAGGATTAGTGGCGATTTCATTCTCACCGTGGATGAGGAAAAATTTTTCGTTCTTAAACAAGTTTAAGAATTTGTTAATAAGAGAAAAGAGGTTCAGAAGAGAGAGGTGGTGAAGGAGAGGATGAGCACAAGGAAGATGGTCAAGGAAATTGTTGAGGAGAAGCCTTTAATCTTCAAGTTTTATGTTGCTCAACTGGTCGTGGGGGAGCCACAACTGGTCGTGGGAGGGGCTCGGTCAGTCGTAGGTTCGAGCCCTGGCACGACTCGAAGTCCAGCGAGTTGTGATGTTTTTTTTCCCAGTCTACGACCAGTCCTGAAATTTTTAGGATTAGTCTTAGGGGTCTACGACCAGTCGCAGGAGAGATACGACCGGTCGTAGGGGTCTACGACCGGTCGTAGGGGTCTACGATCGGTAGTAGGAGGGCTACGACTAGTCGTAGGTTACACAGTTTGTTCCGCGATTTTGCGCGAAACTGCAGATTTGAGTCCTTTCGCAACTAGGATGCGGAAGGGAAGTTGCCTAAACTATAAATAGGTGTTCCTAGGGCTTTTTTAGAGAATGAGAAAGTTTTTTAAAGGGGCTCCAGGAAAATTAAAGGGTGTAGCAAAGGTGAGATTCGAGGTTGTTCGAATCGGGTAAGTCCTTTCTCTTTGTAATTTCTATTTTCATAGTGGAGATCTGTCGCTTTGTGCCGTGGTTTTTTTCCGAAAGGGTTTTCCACGTTAAATATGGGTGTTCTCTGTGTTCTCTTGTGTGCTTGGTGCCATTGGATTGCTATCCTAGATCTAGATCTGTGTGATTCCACAGGGCAAAACCCCTAACAAGTGGTATCAAAGCTATCGTTGGGGCACAGATCTGAATCTGAGGGATTAGTAATAATGGCGAGCACTAAGTATGAGTTTGAGAAGTACTTAGGAAAAAATAATTTTGAGTTATGGAAGGTTAAGATGATTAGCCTGTTAACCAAGCAAGGCGAAGATGGTGCTCTTGAGGAGCGAAAGTCTACTATGAATGATGCTGATTGAAATACTCTTGATAGAAAGCTTTTTCATCGATCCATTTATGTCTCACGGATGGGAATCACTTCAAAAGGTGGAGCTACAGTAGATGTAGCGGATTTCACATCTGCACATGTGTGGCATGTTGGGCACGATTACATGAGCGGGCAGGGTAGGAAGGCTAAACCGTGTGGATAGGGATACGGAGCAGGTGGAGCAGCCACCTATGTGAAGAATCACATGGCATGATCGCAGGACATCGGCAAGGTACATGGATGACTCCAATATCGCAGGAGATTCATCTTCTATTCAGATGGCTCTAGGTGAGCCTGGTGTCGAAAAGTGAAAGGCGATTGTGGGTGATGTAATGTATTCATTGTACCAGATCGACATATGGGAGCGGTGGAGCTTCCAGTGGGCCGAAAAGTGGTTGGATGCAGGTGGATCTTCAGGAGGATACAACATAGATACAGAGCGGGGTTAGTGGCGATGGGTTATGCTCAGGGAGAAGGGATCGGCTTCTCAGAGATATTCACACCGACGGTATAACAGGTGTCTATTAGATCAGTGATTGGCGCTGGTTGGCCAATGTGATCTTGAGCTGGAAGGAAGGATGTGGAGTCTGCACTTCTGTAAGGGAAAGTGAAGAGCAGATCTATATGAAGCAACCAGAGCGGTTCGAAGTGAAAGGGGCTGAGAAAAGACTTTGTAGGAGGTCGTTGTTCGGCCTATCGCCTAGGCAGTGGTTTGATTCTTTCATGGTGGGTCAGGTATTGTATGTTGATGACATGTGGATCGCCAATTATGACATGTCTGAAATTAATGTACTGAAGACTCGGGACATTCAGGATGAAGGATCGAGGGGTCTGCAAAGATGGTTCTTGGCGTTGAGACTGAAGGAGGAGTAGGCTTTGGTAATCACAGGAAGAATACCTTGTGTGTAGGTATTGATCCCGGATGTGATGGGCCAGGTAAAGCCGGAGAGCGTTCCCTACGCGTCTCTCCTCAAGTTTTCCTCAGGATTTGTCCCAAAATAGATAAGGAAAAGTAGGATATCTCATGAGCCTTATTCGAATGCGCTGGGCAGTGTATGCCATGGTCTGGTTTAGACCAGTTATTTTACAGGCTATCAATGTTGTGAGCAAGTACCCCGGCAAGCAATATTGGGTAGCGGTGAGATGGTAAGAAGACTACATCTTTTCTTTTGAGAAGACAGGAGCAAAGATGGTTGGGCACGTGGATTCTGATCCGACGGACATGCTCTCCTAGATTGTTCCTGTAGAGAAGTTCAAGTTCTGTGAAACTTCTCTGGGCTTGGTGATGGCGTAAAAGAAGGACGGAGTGTGCATAAGGAGCTATGATGAGATGCAGAAATAAAAGAAGAGGTCATGTAGCTACACGGTTGAAGAATAAAGACTTGGTGGAGATTGTTGAGGAGAAGCCTTCAATCTTCAAGTTTTCATGTTGCTCGACCGGTCGTGGGGGAGCCACGACTGGTTATGGGAGGCGCTCGACCGGTTGTAGGTTCGAGCCCTGGCACGACTCGAAGTCCAGCGAGTTGTGCTGTTTTTTTTTCCAGCCTAGGACCAGTCCTGAAATTTTCAGGACTAGTCTTAGGGGTTTACGACCAGTCATACGAGATCTACGATCGGTCGTAGGGGTTTACGACCAGTCGTAGGAGGGCTACGACTAGTCGTAGGTTACGCAGCTTGTTCCACGATTTTGCGCGAAACTGCGAATTTGAGTCCTTTCGTAACTGAGATGCGAAAGGAAAGTTGCCTAAACTATAAATAGGTGTTCCTAGGGCTTTTTTAGAGAATGAGAAAGTTTTCTAAAGGGGTTCCAGGGAAATTAAAGGGTGTAGCAAGGGTGAGATTCGAGGTTGTTCGAATTGGGTAAGTCTTTTCTCTTTGTAATTTCTGTTTTCATAGTGGAGATCTATCGCTTTGTGCCGTGGTTTTTTCCCGAAAGAGTTTTCCACGTTAAATCTGGGTGTTCTCTGTGTTCTCTTGTGTGCTTGGTGCCATTGAATTGCTATCCTAGATCTAGATCTGTGTGATTCCGCAGGGCAAAACCCCCTAACAAAAATCGAGGTGGGGCGAAGAGTAGTGCGAAGAGGAAAAAGGACTCGAAAGATATTGGCTCGAGAAGAATAGACTCCCGTCTAAAGATATTATCAGAAAAAGTTGCATAGTATGAAAATGAGAATCTCTACCTGCACAAGAAAGTTAACTTTCTATAAACCGAGGTGGAGTGGCTAAAGATATTTAAATTTTTAATTATTTTTATATCCAAGTCTTATTTATTACGATGTAACCAATATATATGATGCTCATGTAGGGTGTTCATCCTATGTCAGCAGGGATCGTGGCATAGGTCCATCCCTCCCGATCTGATGAGTATATATTTATGTATCCGTTAAGAAGGCTTAACTTCGAGGAATATGAATTTATTAAAGCAGCATATGTTGGTGGTGCTCATACTTGACAAAAATGTCTATGGGAGAATGCTTGAGTTGATGATCGAGTAAAAGTTTGGCACATAAGGATATTATGCATGTTTATTGATAATTCGAGGCTTGCATAGGGAATTAACCTGTGTATGGCGTTTTTGACCAATTGACGTCTACAATATCCTTACGTGTATCATCATGAATGCATGTTTATAACAGCATTATTCTCGGCAATGTCTATTTTATGATATGAATGTTTAATTGATATTAAAATTAATACAACTTCTAGTAAATTGATTCATTTGTGAGAATAACTTTTTAAAAGCAATGTTGAACTTCCAAAGGAATACGATGTCGGAATATATGTTTATAAAATTAGACATAATATCTTGAAGGGGATATTAATCCTAATGTTTTGATTATTATTATAGGAGATCTCTTTCGAAAGGAGATATGAAAATTTGATTCTGTAAGTTTGTCATTGTACTTTTATGTAACTTACTTGACTTATTGTTAGATGTTATATTTAGTTTAGATGTACTTATAGTACTGCTTATGTGTTTTGTAGGTATACTTTCCACACAATGTCAGAAATTATCACTGGATTTGATTGTCATGCACCCGCAAAGATGACTCGTTTAATTAATTAATAGCATGGATACCAAATGGGAGAGTATATACGACGAGTTTATAACTAGCTTTACGAAGGAGTTGAGATGGTTGTTCCATATATGTGATGGGGACAATAATTTTTAGAAAGTCAAATGAATTTTTGAAATAATAAGCAATATTCCAAAATAGATTTCTAGTCATGAATGTGAAGTGTTCATAATAAAATACATCAACCTCTTACATATCAATTAGGAGATTGTATTTAACCTGTTAAGATTCTTAAAAATCTTTCTCAATCTGATTCGCTATTACTTATTCGTCATATCTTAAATATTATCAGCTTCGATATTAACTTACAGGACCAAATCTCTTATTTTAGAGACACATTACCTTTTGATTGTCTTTAACAGTTTAGAAAGACTGAAATACAAAGAACTGAATTGGTTGAGGCTGAAGAGATAAAATGCGATGTAGAAGTTATATATTTAAGAGTCCCCCAATAGGACGACAATCACTTGTAGATACTTATTTCGAAAAAGGAAACCAAAAAATATCAATGTCTATTGCATTCACTTCCTGTTCCACTATTTTTGGATTTTAGCAGAAAATGTACATGGGATTGGTGATGTAATTATTTATTAATTCATTAATTTAATTATTCTTTTATGATGAACAAATGTGAAAATGGATGTATATTCTAATGGATGAGATTGAGAAATGTTGGGATGTATGAATGATATAATGGATGATTGTTGAGATGAATGAATATTGATCTAGAGGAATGTTGAAATGAAAAAGTGTTGCGATAAATGGTTGATGCTATGGAGGCATGTTGTAATGGAGTAATTATTTAATGAATGAATATTGTAAGGAAATAATGTTGTAACGAATCAATATTGTAACGGAGGAATATTGTAATAGAGCAATATTGATTGCGAATCTCCGATAATCACTATGGGTTGCCGATACTCACTAAGGATCACCGATATTCACTGTGGATCGCTAATTCTCGCTATTGATCGTTGATACTAACTATCAATCGAAGATCCATGGTGAATAGTGATCCACAATATTTATCAGTGATTCCTAGTGAATTAAAAGATTTTTCCTTCTCACATGTTAGTAAGCGCATGAAATGAATAACCATCTTAAGATTCTTCCTTCCCACAAGCTAAGACTGTATGAAATGAATAACAATCACCAAAAGTATAAAAGGAATAACCTGTAACTGTAAAAATATCACATATAGTTATCTAATATCGTGACAACGTATTATTGAGTTAGCATTGTATGTTGGATGACATGCGGGTCCTTTAAAATTGCATACATGGTACACAAGTAATTCAAATTAAACTGTCCAGATCATGGGTTCGAGCTTAGATGCATAATAAATCAAAGCTTAAGATTATTTGATTATCTGACAATCGGATTGGAGGCATTTATTGTACAGTTTCACAGAGAGAAATATCCAGTGGTCCTATTTCAACAAACAAGTGTCCATTAATCAGATGCCAGGATTATTCTAACAATTCGATTTTGGTACCGTGAGTTATCGACATTATATAGGTTCCAGAATTTAGTTAGATTAATTTGGGTTAATGCAGGCCATGCATGTAACTTCCAGTGCCTTCGTATCAAGTTTCCTACTCCGCCAGAGTATGAAATAATTACATATGGAAAAATGGGTACTAGCCAATCAATAAGGTGGCTAGTACGAACGGTTCAAAGGAGATCAACGTTACATGGGCCCATCAGTTATGTATTTATTATATCCACAACGTTCATCCATATTTTGAGATCATTTCGGAGCATTATCCCAAAAAAAAAAATCATATCCAAAGATCATGAAATGCCTCGAAATGACCGTGAAGTGAAGGAGTTTGACCGTGAAATGCCTCGAAATGACTGTGAATCAACATGGAACTGTTTCGGATGACCGTGAAATGCATGGAAGTGATGATGAATTGAAGCGAAATGACCGTGAAATGCATGCAAATGACCGTGAAGTGAAGGAGTTTGACCGTGAAATGCCTCGAAATGACCGTGAATCAACACGGAATTGTTTCGGATGACCGTGAAATGCATGGAAGTGATGATGAATTGAAGCGAAATGACCCTGAAATGCATGCAAATGACCATGAAGTGAAGGAGTTTGACCGTGAAATGCCTCGAAATGACCGTGAATCAACACGGAATTGTTTCGGATGACCGTGAAATGCATGGAAGTGATGATGAATTGAATCGAAATGACCGTGAAATGCATGGAAATGATGGTGAAGTGAAGGAGTTTGACCGTGAAATGCCTCGAAATGACTGTGAATCAACACGGAATTGTTTCGGATGACCGTGAAATGCATGGAAGTGATGATTAATTGAAGCAAAATGACCGTGAAATGCATGCAAATGACCATGAAGTGAAGGAGTTTGACCGTGAAATGCCTTGAAATGACCGTGAATCAACATGGAATTGTTTCGGATGACCGTGAAATGCATGGAAGTGATAATGAATTGAAGCGAAATGACCCTGAAATGCATACAAATGACCGTGAAGTGAAGGAGTTTGACCGTGAAATGCCTCAAAATGACCGTGAATCAACACGGAATTGTTTCGGATGACCGTGAAATGCATGGAAGTGATGATGAATTGAAGCGAAATGACCGTGAAATGCATGAAAGTGATGATGAATTGAAGCGAAATGACCGTGAAATGCATGCAAATGACCGTGAAGTGAAGGAGTTTGACCGTGAAATGCCTCGAAATGGCTGTGAATCAACACGAAAATGTTTTGGATGACCGTGAAATGCATGGAAGTGATGATGAATTGAAGTGAAATGACCGTGAAATGCATGTAAATGAAATGAACGAAATTGACCGCTAAGTGAATGAAATGGATTTTTGATTATCGAGCTGATGAAATCTTGGAAAATAACCAAGTTGGTTGGTTAAAGTAGCTTCTCCTACCCCAAAATCATATAGGATACATCAAGTAACTAATTTTAGTTTAGAAGATATTCTTGTTAAATGAATAAAGAAAGAAATGGAAAAAAAGAGAAAAAAATTTTTATATGCCTATATATACATATTTATATAGATATGTGTTAGAAAAAATTATAGGTAGAATAAAGTTCTCCATTATAAATAAATAAATAAATAAATAAAAGCCTATTGCTATGGACTTTAGCTACGGTTATTATCCGTAGCCATAGGGCCCACCCTATGGGAGCGGCCTCGCCAGATCGGCGTGGCCGTGCCGGACAGGCTAGCAAGTGGCGCAGGGGCCGCTAGTTCGGCATGCCCACCCCGGATGGACCCTATTGCTACGGATTATGGTATTTATGGCTAGGTTATAATTCGTAGCCATAGGTCTGACCGTAGCAAATGGTAACGCCATTCTGCTTTGAACGTCTACCGTTGAAACCCTTTCAGGGGTCATGGAAGTTTTGAATTATTATGATTTTTTTTTCCTATTCATTGAGGTCTTTGTCACCTCATGAATGAATTAGATGGAAGATAAATGTTATGGTGGGCCCTACAAAAGTTTCAATGGTAAAAATTAATTTTCTGCTACTTTTTGTGGTGTGGATGAGTTGATCTTTGGATATGATTTTTTTTTTGGGAGATCGCTCAGAAATGATCTCGAAATTTGGACGAAGTTGTGGATATAATAAATACATAACTGTGGGCACATGTAACGTTGATCTCTTTCGTATAACTCGGAGTTCGACGAGCGTCAGTGCTCGTCTTCGCGCAGCGGCCGATCCGCTTGAAGGAAAAAGTAGGGGGCATTTTCGACCTTTGGGAAGGCGTCCGTACACTTGGGGAGTATTCTTGCGATGTAAAATGGGGTGGGCCTCGTCTCGGGAATGGCCATATACTGGTCGTACAGTTGGAATATTTTAATCTGCATTGCCATACCCACACGCATTTACATGGCAGCTCATGTACACGCCACCACACGTGCCATCATGGACCATAGATATGAGATCCAATCCGTCCATCGTGAGCTTCCCCTGTGTTGATGTCCTAAATTTAGGATCAATACCGTTTAGGTGGGCCAAAGTCTAAAATACAAAATAACAGCTCAAAACAACTTACAAGAAGTTTTCTAAGCCGTCCACGTGTTTCTGACATAATGGCTAATCTTGATGAGTGAACCAGCCCTTTTTTCGGGATGAATTATCTATACAGTCAGGCCCAACTGATGGACGCCTTGGATATCGTACCCGTCTGCCAAATGGCAAGTATGGAAGCAACGTGTAGAAGCTTGCCAAACCTTTCTATTGTACTGGTGGGGGAGTATATTGAGCTTAGAAAGGAATAGAAAGACACTAGGAACCATGGGAGAAGACAGGGCAAGCTAGTTGGAACTGGCGTTAGCACAAACTCCATTGTACTGAGTCATGACTGGATAGTCACGTGACTCGATGGGTTCACCACGTTGCACTGGCACATCACACATGGTGGACCCACCAGCGATCACAATAGGCCAATAGATAGAAGCGATACAGTGGATCCTGCTCAAACCTGATAGCACCCTGACTAGTTGATTAGGACCATTCAAATAAGGGTCTGCAAAATGGACGGATGGATATACCAATTTTACTCTGACAACCGTTCATTCTGCATGTGATTGTATGGCTATGATTACCCAAATTGGTTTTTTGGGGTCATGTGCAGTTTTTGTAGATATGGTGGGTCCATCTTATGTAATGGTCTTGATGAGGGTAGTGGCCCACTTGGGCTGGAAATCATATAGGATAATTCTTGAAGTGGGAGATGCTTTCTGTCGGTGCACTTAGAAATTTGTACGTGTGATGTACATGCATAAAGGCCAAGAAGGGCCACGTGGCCATAGTGACCATGATCGAGACAGATCAATACAATCTTCAAAATAAATGGACCTTGATCACCAAGATCTTTATCGTGTGGCAACTCATTGAGATAGATACATTTCGTTAAGGCGGTAGCTAAAAGTGGGCCACACATGGCCCACTTTCATCAATGTAGCTCAAGTTAAACTGCCTAGATTGTGGACCTCACTTTAGATGAGACGATTTTCATGAACTTGAACCAAACTAGCAATCTGGTTGATCGATTGATCTGATGGTCAAAAATGAAAAACAATCAACGGTGCATATTCAACAAAGGAATGATGAATCTACTTTAATTATAGGTTAAGATCATCCCATTGATCTGATTTTGATCTAGTGTCCTATCCATCACTTTGCTTGTCCAACAATTTAGGTGGTTTGATTTGAATTACATTTGCCATGCACACAATCTTGAATGCATGTGTATAAACCATCACAAAGGCATGCCAGATTATATGGAGCGTTTGGAGTGTCATCTACCGTTAGACTGCTCAATTGGAGATCATTTTTGAATGATCCAGACCGTTGATCTAATGGATCCCACCATGAAGGCACGGTTTCCCAAAATAGAAGGTTAACAAAAAAGCAAGTGTGTATATACAACCACAATCATTGTTTGCAAGGGACGGTTTGGTTTTCTAATTTAGCATGAGGAGCAAAGTATACCAGCCATCATTAATATCTTCAAGTGCTTATTTTAACAGAAAATATAACCTGTAAATTACGACTAATGGCTCATAAATTCAGAATTTTGAAAGATGAAAGGCATTTTAAACCTTAAATAACATAAAATAAAATAAAAAAATATGACATGTACATATACAATAAGGTATTGTCCATTAGACTAAAAAATAAGGTTTAATAATTAATTTAAGTACTATAAATTTAAAGGACCGAATTTTAGTACTTATAAGTACTAAGAAAACCTATTTGATAATTTGTTTATAAAAAGTCCTTATATATAAAATTAAGCATTTTTTCATGAAAAACTATTTGGTAAATAGAAATGATAGATTTGTGAAAGTTGACAATATGCCATATTTGACCCTATTATCTCAATTTATATATTGTATAGTGTATACCACAAAACCTACTACTTTCATGCCACTAAATTTGGTACACTTATGTCCATTTGATAGGCATGTCTCAAATATAATCTTCCAATTGATAAATTATATACTAAGTTCTTTTTAATAGAATAATCATAACTCTTTAATTGGTGTCCTTAAATTGAATAAAATATATATAACATACATTTTACATACATATAATACATATTTTACATGCTAGAGGCATACAAAATGCGCCAAAAAAAAACCAAATCTTTGGAATCATTTGCTGGATAGAATATTTTTTAAAAAAAACATTAAATGTATGTATAATATATGTACTATACCTGAATTTCCTAACCATGGTCTAAGCTAACTATAGTGAGATCTGATCCATTTATCCATAGGTTGGGTTTGGTCAGCTCTAAGCTATGTGGGCTTATTTTTTTAGTTCCCCATTTCAAACAGGGATCTTATCGAGCACCCAATTATGTGTTTTATTCAAGTGGCCTTTACATTATATGCATGCGTGTTTGGAGATAATGAGTACAGTGCAAGCATGGAATGTAAATGAGTTTACAGTTTTTAAGGGCCCACAAAATCATTCTCTACATCGATTTAAAGGTTGGGTTTATGCTAAGCACAGGTTGATTTTTTTTATTTTTTTTTGGGCAGTCCTAATGTGGTGCATCGGGTGCATAGTGAAAAGGGCGGATTTTTTTATTTTTATTTTTTAAAAGAACTTTATATAGGATAAACTTAGGAAATGTAAAACCCACAGGGTGAAAAGAAAAAACTCTAAGAGAAAATATTTAAAAGAACAATGAATGATCTCTGTTTATAAAGCTTGCATAAATTCTAAATTATAAATTCAAAAATTTTCTAAAATCATAAATTTATTAAAAATAATAAATGACTTCTAACCTCACTCAAACTTTTTTAATGATTGGAATAAGGACTTTAAGATATCTCATGACTTTAAATCTTAAAATATCTTTAAAATAATAAAAATTTATAACTTACTAAAAAATAATAAATTTTAATTTAAGACTCAAAATTCATTACTTAAATATTGTATTTTTAAAAAGGAAAAGCTTTTTTCAGTAACATAGTGAAATGGAGAACCGATTATAAAGTTACGACTTCTGAAAGTAATAACACGCTAAATCCTTGAACTGAACTCTCTAGCTTATTATATTTTTCGATCTTAATTGTCCATGTGATTATCCTAGGTTTGATCCTACATCAAAATCAACCCATCTTGAATTGAAATTCAGGTTGGGTTGGATCATGGCACCAAACCCATTTCAAAATTGGGCATTGTTTTGTACCCAAAGAGAGAGAATCTAAATTTAAATTCTGATCCAAATCCATATAATATCTATTATGGGGTAGAGCCCAATGATTTCTCTCTCTCTCTGCTTTTTTTAAAAATGATTTATCTTGTTACAATCCACCTTATTAGGTAAATTCCAATTAATGATCCACCCTTTACCTTTCTACTCTGGTTATCACAATAGTTTTTCTACTGCATTTGGGTTATGGCAAATGAAAAAGAAAGAAATAGGTGGATACTTGTCTATTTGAGTATTTCATTCTCAATCATCCTATTATATCTAGCACTCCGTGAGCTCCACCATGATGTGTCACGGACATCCATTCCATCAATTAGATACAAATTTTCATGGTGAGCCATGGGCTTAAAAATTAAGAAAATTTATGACTTCGGTGGGCCATACCACGGACAAAAGTTGAGAGTGCATGGCCACTCATTGAAAGCTTCTTGATTGTGTATAGGCCAGTGAAATATGGTTTATACATCCAGACCATCCATTGTGTGTGTCCCAGTTGGATCACTGGTCACACCAAATTTCAGGGAATTTCAAAACTCACGTGGGCCCCACCAATAGCTTTTAGATTTTTTAATCCGAATTTCCCATCGTTTCGAACTATGTATCTTACTTGAGTTCCGAATGTGGCTATTTTTTTGCACATCCCATGAGCTAGAGGGTACCTACTAAATTCATAGCATGGATGTACATCACACATCAAAGTAGTGCCCAGAGAGCTTGATGTGTGTGTCTATATATATATATATATATATATATATATATATATATATATATATATATATATATATTTGAGAGAGAGCTCCGTGCATTCACCTGTGATCTATATTGGACATCCACGCCATGCATTTGGTTGGTCCTCTCTAGGTTATGGGATATCCCAAAAATCGGCTGTACTTGGAATTCAAATGAGACATTCCATCTGAAACCGTGTACAACAATGCCTAAAATGAATAAAAATCACTTGGTGGGCCCACTTAACTTTTTCATGGGGCTGAAACTAGGTGTGACCTCTCATCCAAGTGGGACACCTACAGTGGATGGGCTAGATTTTTTATCCACATCTCAATGGGCCCTATAAACAATCACATATGTTTCAATGGGTGGTTATCCACTTTCAACCGTTATTTGTGGTGTGGCCCACCTAAGTAATGGATTGATCTGATTTTTTATCCTGTGGCCCACCATGGAAGGATGCATCCAATTGATGGGTTTGATGTCCAAAGTAGATCTCAATGGGGCCCATAGAGGTCGACCTCATACTACATTTTCCACACGCAGATACCAATCAGATAATTGGCCCATTGAACAAGCCTACTTTTTAGTTAGTGGTACGTTTGGAACCGTTACGTACAACTTGGACAGTTTAAATGGAATTCTCTCTATTCCAAGTATACAGTTTCTAAGTAATTGATAAGTGCCCGCGTGTCGTCCATCACATCTGCCAGAGTAGCAATGCTTTTCCCGAGTACTTGGGCCATGGTGCACATGCAATGAAAAAAAATGCCTAATATCGGGCAGACAGGGCCGATTACCTACAACCGGTCGTACGCTGCAACCCATCTCTTTATTCCTTCAGAATTATTAGTTTCCAGTTTTGACCTTCAGAGTTTCTTATATTTACAATGGAAATATACTTGCCAGAAAGGTCGGAGGTTCACGTACAACTAGTAGTAGGTGATCCGTTTTCTCTTCACATGGCGAGATTTTTTGAGGCATGGTCCATTCACACGTGTGGGAGCCCTGCACATTCATACGCAGAGTGTGGCATGTGTACGGTTGATCAGAGCTTTCCATCTGGTTGGCCAACCTGTATAGATATTTTGTTCCAAAAATGAGGCCATTTCACATTTCAGGTGGGCCACAACATACAATACAAATGGACGGCTTGGAAGAAAAGCTCTAACCGTCAGTTTACTTTGTATCCGGTGGTTCACTGATGGGTAATGTGGCCTGAATCTTGAGTAAGAAGATCTAACCGCCTGAATCTTGAGTACGAAGATCTAACCACCATTTCAAGAAGGAAAAGCTCAGATCTCACGCACGCGTTCCATGTTGCCACGTGTGCCACCGTATGGACTGCAAAATTACCAGGTGAGCCCATACGACTCTCTCTTTCAATGATTGAGCAATTTTACTCGTACTATCATTGCAAGCCCTCGTTTTGGGAAGTAAAATGCTCAGGCACACGTGTTTGAGATCTGGACAGTCGTCATGTGGGCTGGATCCGTGAACAGGTCCGCTCATCAAGCATGCCAAAGTTGCACGTCGAGTATAAGTTGAGGCTCATCTGTTTTTTCCTAACCATCCATTTTTGTCAAGTCACGTGGCCCACCTGAATATTGGACTATCCTTCCTTTCACAATATATAAAGTTAAAGAGATTTCTCATCTTTTGAGTGGTCCAGATCTCTAACAACTTTGCTAATTTGGTAATAGCTCTGCGAATTGCCTATTCAATCTATGTTCCTGCGAATCGCTCTAATTCTTTCTTTTTGGGTCTATGACGTCAACGGACGTCGTACACGTTGTATTTCTGCAGAGGAAATTACACAGGACCTATGATACGGTGGAGCCGGAAGAACCGTAATACGGTAGATCCACCTCTCTATAGGACAAGTGGATTGATGATCTGTGAATCTGGTCCATCCAAATGTAGGTCACTGGTATAGATGGTTAATTTCTCAAAAATAAATCTGAATATTAATCCTATCCAGCTGATTTGTGTCCATTAATGCACGGTATCTAAAAATAATAGACTTCTGGATACGCATGCAACGGTTGAAAGTCAAAAGTAGACAGTGGTCTATTCTAGAAAACAAGTGTCCCACGTCAGAGGCTAGGATTTTCCATCCATCTTAGTTTTACACTTTAACTTAGCCCTGGTATATTTGAGTTAATATACGCAGCATTTATCATTTTTATATACCTGCATCTACGTATCATACTTCGTAGGGGTGCACTTTGAGCCGGTAGAATTGTGGAACCGGATTGGAACTGGGAAAACGGTTCAGTTTAGCCTGATCTTAGAATTTATCGGTTCTAATTTTGGTTTCAAAAATTAAAGAACCATTTAGTTTAGATTGATTTTAATTTGAGATATATAGAGCTGAATTGAACAGTGATCTGAATTATAAATTTAAACCGTGAATTCTTTAATTGTTTTCATAAATATAATTTTTTATATTATATATAATATTTAAATCATTCATCAAATGAATTACAATGCGAATGGATATAGAATAAATTATAAAATAGATCATACAATTGGACTGAATTATAAAAAGCAGATAGCCATGGAATCGTTCCGGTACTGCTTCTAGTTCCGAAAATCTTAAAATTGTAAAAAACGTTTAATTCCGATTTCACCCGGAGCCGGACCAAACCGAACGGTGTGAACCCCTGAATTACTGCCAGAGGATCAAATATCCCGTTGCAGAAACGTTACATAGCCGACATCGTCCCGCACCTTATAACGGACGCGGATTACCTGTGCCAGGAAGCTGCGAGGGGTCCACAGAGATATCCTCCGTGGCACTCTGTCCACAGTTTCAAAAGACCACAACAGGACAGGAGCATAAAATCAAGCAGATCCAAAATTCATGTGGACCATACCACACGAAAACAGCTAGGATTGGACGCCCACGATTGCAAACTTTTTAGGGCCCACAGAATTCTTTTTATCAGGATGATATTTTGTGTCTATAGTCTATTTAAGTGGTAGTAACCCTTTGGACGGTTTGGATGGCATAGAAACATCATGGTAGGCTCCAGTAAGGTTTCAACGGTGGACGTTTCTGTTCCTACTATTTAGTGTGGCATGGCCCATATGACTTTTGAATCTCCCTGATTTTCAGGTTCTTGTCCTATTGTGGTATTTTAAAACTGATGGACGGAGTGGATTTGTCAAAGACATTTTTGTGGGCTCCACACAGCTTCCCAGCACAGGAACTTCATGTGCCCTAGGGCACAGGCAATCCGTGGCTCCACTGATTGTTATTGATTGCTAATATCGTACGGTGGAAATGAATTATGATGAAATTTCGTTTTCAGGACTTTCGTTGTTCTCAGGAAAATGGAAACTCTTAATACTGTCGGAATAATCCAATAATGAATGGTGAGATTTCTCTGTAGGGCCCAGATGGGTGCACTTGCAATCAAGGTAGGCCACTGTCCAGCGAGGAAGCCTGTTGTGGATTGCACATGACAGCAACCTCACTTACATTTTAATTTTTATGGTTACAACCGTTTGGTTAATGGCGTGCCAAAATGGATGGTTAGATGGTTATTCAGGCAATGGACCAGGTTTGGGCCGGATTGGTGGCCTGTGTAGCCCACAGGTAGAACCCATAGCCTGACATGGCTCTAGAATATTGACCCAAGCCCAAGCTGGGAGAAAAATTGATTGCGCCTACACCCTACCTTACCTGACTTGCACGGCATGAAAATTTTTTTTTTATAAAAAAAAACACCCTATTTGCCTCTGGAGTTTTCTTAGTCCATCTATTCATCAAATGAGCCATATGTGCACGGAAAATAAACAATGAAATTCGTAGTTTACATTCATGATAAGCATGCTGGCTAGAGGATTCAAATGGTAGAATACAACACATGGACATATGAAGTAGAGTCGCGTTGGGCTGGGTGAGTTGAACAAGAACTAAGCTACCTCAGTTAAACTCGCTCAATATGTCTTAGATAAGTTTGACTCGACTCAACTTGGAGTCGAATTCAAATTAAACCGAGCTGATTTTTTAAGCTTGAAAAGGATTTCTAGCCGAGCTTGAGTTGGCTTGAGTTCGAACCGAGTTATATATATATAATTTATATTATATATAATATTAAAAAAGTTACTGTATAAAAAATTAGAAAGAAAATGTAGGACTCAAAAAGCTTGTACTTGAACTCAGCTCGAGTTGATTGGCCATTCAAGCTCAAGGATCAAACTGAGCCAAACTCAAGGTAAGATTGGCTGCTGGTTGAACCAAGCCGAGCTGTGCCAAGCCTAGGTTCGAGTCATTTACGACTCTACTTGGGTAAAAACGACTTAATTCAAAGCATGACTTGAAAATTAATCTCACAGGCCAAGCAAAGTAGGTCGCACGGCTTTTAAATGGTAGATTGGTGAAAGGTTTACTAGAGTTTAAGGTTCACATTTTTTTAGATAACTGATCATCTCTAAAAAGATCCTGAAAAAATAAAATTTTAAAGTCCAAGTGATTTTTTGTGGCTTAAAATCGTGTGCATGGCAGGTAGGAGGGGATTAGGTGAGACTCTCGCCTTACGCAAGACAGTGAGAGACCCTTGCCGTAGGGCTCATCTTGACGTGTATATTCTTTATCCACCCTGTCCATCCGTTTTTCCAAATTATTTTAGCGCATGATCTCAAAATTATAGACGTTCTAATTATAAGGCGGACATACCATAGGAAAAAGTGATGTTTGAACAGCCTATCATTAAAAACTTCTTAGGGTAAACCTTAATGTTTCCCTAGTATTTATTTTCCATCTAATCAGTTGATAAGGTCACATAAGCCTATATGAAGGATTAAAATAAATCTCAGCTTGATCCAAACTTTTATGGCCCATTAATGGTTAATCACCACTATTTCCTATGGTATGGTCTATCTTACAATCGGATCAGCTTCATTTTTTGGATAATCCCTGAAATGATATGAAAAAACCGATAAACGGAGTGGATACTGAATACACACATCAAGGTGGGCCTCATGGTAAGGGCTGCACCGTCTTTGGTGAGGACGGGTTCTCACACAATCCGCTGCCCATGCAGGCAGCCCGTAAGGGACGATTTTTAATCTTTAATTTTTATTTTTAATTATTTTTTATGTACAGATGCTGGGTACGTGAAGTTTAAGTCTAAGGCCTTTTTCGTGAAATCCATGCGCTGAGAACTTAGGTGCAGCCCACCGTGATGTTTGTTAGAAATCTATACTGTTCATCTGTCTTATGAGATTATTTTAGGACATTACGCCAAAAATAACCAGATCCAATACTCAAGTGGGCAAAAAGCGTGACGATTGAATGCCCACAGTTTAAATATTCTTGGGGCCAAATAATTTTTAAATCAGGATAATATTTAAGTTTTCGGTTCAACGCAGTAAGAATGACGTTATGAACGGTATGAATGGCACGTGAACATTACCATTAAACCAGGTAAGTTTCAATTGTAGGAATTTCCTTAACCCTGCTTTTTTCCTTTAGTACGGCTCACTTGACTCTTGGATCTAACACTTTTGGTCTAATCTCCTGAATTGATCTCACAAAATGGGTACATGAGGTGGATTTCCAGCGAACATCACGGTGGCTCCATCTAGGGCTCCAGCACAGGAAATCCGAGTACACGGGCATGCTCTGGCTTGGTCCGACTGGGAGCGGATTAGGTAACACTGGGTGCTACCCTTACCATGGGCTATCTCGATGATTTTTCATATATCCACACCGTCCATGCGTTTTTCCAGCCTATTTTAAGAAGTGGTCCAGAAATTTAAGAAAATCCAAATCCCAGGTGGACCACACCATAGGAAATAGTATTGATTAAACATCCGCCATTAAAAGCTCCCTAAGGCCCACTGTAATGTTTATTTACCATCCAACCTGTTGATAAGGTCAATCAAATTGGGGTGGATGAAATTACAAAGATCCGCTTGATCCAAAACTTTTTTAGCTCACAAAAAGTTTTAATAGTCATTCACCACTGTTACCAGGGTTGAGGTTCGAAAAAGCTCGATTTGACTTGGTTTGAAGCTAAGCTCGAGCCAAGTTGAGCTGATGTTTTGAGCTCCAAAATGAGTTCGAGTTGGCCCCAACTCAACTTGACTCGGATGAAACCCAGCTCAGATCGAACTAGTTCGATGACTCGATTACTTTGATATTGATGTTGCTCACCAAGTGTTTGATGAAATGACTCAAAAAAGTGTAGCCGGTGGCAAGGAAAGTATGTATATGAAACCAACATCTTTTTTTTCTAGATTTTTATGTTGCATAGTAGGTTTTGATAAAATACATTTAAAACCATTGTTGCGGTCTCAAATACAGTGAGATTTTGAAGGTGCAGTCAAGGTGTTTGTGAAAATACTACAATGGTGAACTCAGCTTGAACTCAGCTTGAATTGGTGAAACTGATCCAAGCTGGCCAGTTAAGCTCGAGGACCGAGTCGAGCTAAGTTCGAGCTAAGGTCAGCTAGTGACCGAGACGAGTCAAAATGAGGCCAACTCGACTCGGTTCAATGTACACCCCTAGTTGTGGTCCACCTGAAATTTGTATCTACTTAAATTTTGGAATCATGTCCTAAAATAAGCTGAAAAACAGATCGACAACATAGATGTACAACACATACATCAAGGTGGGCCCCACACGGTAAGGGTAACACCAAATCAACTCCCATCCAGACCACGGTTAAATCATGGCCAACCTATGGTCTAACTATCGCACACCACACTTATAGAAATGGAACCAACTCTTTTACCTCCAAAAGGGCCAAGTTGTAAGGCAATCCAGACCATCCAGGTCACTAACCCAGTTGTGAATGGAGAAAAGAAAAAGATATATATATATATATATATATATATATATATATATATATATATATATATATATATATATATATATAAAATCTGATTTTCCATTGAATGTGGACCAGTCACTATTTCACTTTGAACCATACATTCAATAGCCACGAAATGGATGGTTATGGTTGTTTGATCAGTGCGATATTAGAGATAAGATCCATCCACACATGATTTGGACAGCCAGGATAGTCACATGTGAGAAAGATGAGTCACCAGCCGTTTCAAAATGGCTATAACCTATAATGAGTTTCCAGATAACTTTTCACAGTTGATGTTATTATTCTTGATTTATGAGAAGGGTAAATTAGAAAAAGCAATAAAAAGAGGTCTGTGTTGTCAGAGTTATATCTTAAATCTAACTTATTTTTTGAGACGCTTGACTGGTCGAGAGCTTGGCTCAACCGGTCGAGGGTCCACTTGACCGATTGAGACTCGCTCGACTCAAAGTCCAACGAGCTTGGTTTTTTGGGTGTTCGTGATACTCGACCAGTTGAGGGTCAGGCTCGACTGGTCGAGCGGGTTGTTCGACAAGTCGACACCTTTCTTCGACTAGTCGAGGTTACACAGATCCTACATGGACTGTGTAAGACCCGTATCTTAGTCCGTACCGTTCCGTAGACTTCCGCGGTCTTACCGGTCAAATTCCAGCAACCTTCAATCCTTAATCGATATCGATGCGCAACCCTAATTCATATGTCGTCAACCTGTATCAACTCAACCCAAGACCAATACCATAGCGACCGCGCCATTGCTGCAGTTCCGATGCTGCGACTTGCGCGCCGAGGCGATACCCTGGTCAAGAGATGTGAGCCAACGTTCGATGCGAGGAAAACGCCGCGCGTTGCGAAACTCAAGAGAATCTCTACGAGATGTCACATCAATCCCATCAATCAATCAATCCATCAATCCATCACATGTCAAGTACACATCACCTTTTACCCATACCCAAGCAACCATAAAAGTCAAAAAGGGTCTTACAAGCCCATGCTTTTCTTACACAAAAGGCCACAAAAGTCAAGGATTTCTTACACTCCATCTCTCTCCCATCCATCACTCCATCACTCATCACACACTCTCTCTCCCTTTACAACTCTCTCTCTCTTTCTCATTTCAAATCTCCAAGCAACCAAACCCCCTCAATACGTTGGAGCTCTCCAAGCTTCCCAAAACTTCAAGGTGGCCCACTTTCCTACCCATCATCTCCCATCCTAGTCATCCATTTCTCATGTCACCCATTGAAATCAAAGTTAAGGAGCTAAGGAACCCCTAAGAGCAAGAAGATCGGACGGTGGGTGCTTGATTATAGTATTTTTCCTTATTTTTGAGATAGGCCAAGTGAGGTCAATCGATCAATGGTTTGGATCTCACTTGGGACCCTAAGTTGTGGCCGATGGACCACTCTGATCATCATGATCATCCATGATGGGGTCATTCTCCATGGACCCCATCATGATGTTTATTTCATTACATTTAAAGGTCATCTAGACCGTCCATATTGGTGGAGAAAGGATCTCCACCGTTGAATCCGATTTTTCATTAGTTGCATGTGTAGAAGGACCCATTTTATTGTATGATCTCTTGCAAGGGAGGGCTCATAGTGGCGGAGCCCTCCATCACAATCATGTCCCACCCTCTATCTCTCTCTCTCTACTTTATTTGCCTTTTTTATCATATTGTGTTTATGTGGCCCACTTGAATGGACGCCACCTTGAGGTATTTATTTTGTCCAGTGTTCTTCAAGTGGGGCCCACCTTACATGTTGTACCTGCATCATCCATCAGTGGTGGCCCACTTCAACAGGCCCCACTGTGATGTTTATTTGTCATCCAACCTGTTCATGAGGTGGGTCCCCTCCTCAGGTGGGCCCCCTCCAATGTTTCAGCTGGATCCAAAACTCAGGTGGTCCACACCACATAAAACAGTGGGCCGAACCCCTACCATTGAAATGCTATTTTGGGCCCACAGGAGTGTTGGATCAAGTTGAAATTTGTTTTTCCTCCTCACCCAGGTCTGTGTGACCTTATGAATGGATTGGATTTCAAATAAACATTTCAGTGGGCCCTACATGGGACCCACAGTGATGTGTGTTTCTTTACCCATCGTCCAGGCGGACGGTGGTACCAGCCATGACGTATGTGTGTGCGTGCGTGCGTGTGGGTGTACGTGCGTGTGTGTGTGCAGTGTGTGTGCAATGTGTGTGCAGCGTGTGTGTATAAATATATATACATATAATATATATATATATATATATATATATATATATATATATATATATATATATATATATATATATATATTGTATTGCATATATAATATTGTATATATTATATATATTATATATATTATCTATAGTTCTTTTTTTATATTATATAATACATCATATTCGATGGTAGGCCTTCATGTGGGCCCCCACTCTTGATGCAGGTGCTGCATCCAACCTGTTCATCCATTTTAAAAGCTCATTTTATGGTTTGAGCTAAAGAATGGACCAGATCCATAGTCCAAGTGGACCTCACCTTAACATATTATGAGGCTCATTTGATTTATATAAGGCCTAAGGGTTTAGGCCCATTTGATTTATGTAAGGCCTAGGGATTTAGGCCCATTTGATTTATACAAGGCCTACAGGATTAGGCCCATTTGATATGTATATGGCTCATGAGATTAGGCCCATTTGATGCAATCTAAGGCCCACGGGTTATGACCCATTGCAATGCACATAAGGCCCATTGTTACGGCCCATTTATGTGGCCCATTTGATGAATAAAAGGCCCATATAATATGGCTCATTTGATATATATGTAAGGCCCAATGAGATGAATCTAAGGTCCATTGCAATGTGTAATCCCAATACGGATTATGTAACGATGTTTACGACGATCGTGCCTTGGGAGCAATGTTGGTTTGACGTCCACATTGCGAGTGTAATGCTGGTTGGATGTCCACATTACGACTCTCCTTAGGGCCCATTATTAGTCCCGTACTTATTGTGTATAGGCCGTCCAGGCCCATCTGCATGGTAAGGATAGTTCATTTCATTATAACATATTTAATATAGTTCCATGACTCATGATCATACGCATCATATGTATGCCTGATATGAGAATTGACTGATCATAGCATATGCCTTCAGGCAGGTTATTTATGGGCTCCCGATTAGGCGGTGCTGCCGGACATGAGCGCACGATACGCACAGGATTTGCCGCATGATTGGATAATGTGATTCATGCATTTCGCATTGTGTGATATGGTTATTGTACGCCCTAGTGACATCAGGGCCGTATCCTCCACAGATGTATTGTGGTTGGTAGGATTGGATACCGAAAATTTTATTCTACATGGGGTGCTATAGATATCCCTGGGTGAAAGTCCCTAAACTCTTATGGTACCAAGAGGTTGCTCCAACGTCTAGACCGAGTGGGTAGATGAGCGTTGAGTGTCGATTACCAGACGGTTGCGCTCTCCACTGTGTTGTGGTCGGTTAGAAGGGGGTGCGGCCTTATCCACCCGAGTGTAGGGGGCAATGCTAGGCTGAGTCTGACCAGCTCGAGGAATAGGTCCGCTATCGACGAGTCGTGCCCGATATTGGCAGACGGATAGTGAGGTCTCTTCCACTTACCTTATTGCCCGCGATAAGGCGGTGATCTGGTTTAGAGTGTACTAGACCCCGGTGATATATTAGATTTGAGCTGTATTGATGTGTGGACATAGATGAGGATCTATATGCTTGAGTTGCATTTCACATCGCATGGCCTTGGGATGACCGATATCATTCATGTCTTGCATCGCATAGCCTTGGTATGACTCATGATATTATGGATCCATTTGCATATTTCTCATTACTCTGATATTGCATGATCATATTACTACCTTGCGCACACACTTTCACCACCCTCTAACCTTTCTATAAGCTTATGCACGACCGTTGCGTGCAGGTGACGTTGGGGTGCAGCAGCGCTGAGGCAGGAATACGTAGCAGATCATTTTGGAGTTTTTATTCTTCACCATTGTATTTCCCTTTATGCTCATTGTACTTGTAAAGTTTTTGATCATAGTGGAAATGTAATGGAGTTCTTGGTTGTTGTTTGTGGGTTATGCCTTTGGTTATGCTTATTACGAATCAAACTGACGTTGAAAATCCTCCTCGTAGCATCCTAAGATCGGAACCTAGCGAATGGGCGCTAGGAGCCGAGAATGGGGTTCTACGGAGGCTGTCGGCGCCGGATTCAGCGAATGAAAATTTTGTGAGACCGGTTTCTGAGTTTGGAGCGTGATAGACTGCGTAAATTTAAAGCGGTTTCCAGACTTTTTCGGACTAGGTGCGCAAGTGGAGTTTCCTAAACTATAAATAGGAGTCTCTAAGGCTATTCTAATGTATTCTAAAGCTTTCTAAAAGTTTTCCAATAGTTCCTAAAGGGTTCTAGGGTTATCAAAGGGTGTAGTAAGGGTGAGATTCGAGATTGTTCGAATCGAGTAAGTCCTCTCTCTTATAATTTCTATTTCATAGTGAATTTTTTCGCTTTGTGCCGTGATTTTTTTTCCCGCAAGGGTTTTCCACGTTAAATCTTTATGTTCTCTTGTGAATGCTTGATATTATTAGATTGTTATCCTAGATCTAGATCTGTGTGATTTCGCAGCACAAATCCCCAACAAGTGGTATCAGAGCAATCGTTGGAGCACAGATCTGAATCTGCAGGATTAGTAATAATGAGAAACGGTAAGTTTGATATTGAGAAGTACTTAGACAAAAATAAATTTGAGTTATGGAAGGTTAAGATGATTAGCTGTTAATCAAACAATGCGAGATTAAGGCTCTTGAGGAGCGAAAATCTACAATAAAAGATGATTAATAAGAAAACTTTGATAGTAATGCTTTAGCCTCTATCCGTTTATGTCTCATGGATGGAATTTTCTACAATGTTTTGAAGGAGAAAACTGTGGCTAGTCTATGGGTGAAGTTAGAGAACATCTATACAAAGAAATCCTTTGAAAATTACCTATACTTGAAGCTATAGTGTTATACCTTTAAGATGACAGAGGGTAGAGATCTAGAAGCCCATATCAAAAACTTTAATAAATTGATGTACAAATTGCTAGATATGGAGGAAGTATTCAAAGATGAGGAACAGGCATGTATATTGTTAAATTCTCTTCCTGCATCATATGAGTCTTTCAAGGACATAATGTGCACTGCAAATAAAACTCTAAGTATTGACACCGTTATCTCAGCCCTTCAAGGGAAGGCTATGAGAAAGATAAATGGTAACATAAGAGCATTTTTTGATGCACTAATTACAAGGGACAGAGATTCTAAGCAAGGTAAGGAGTCTTCAAGACTTAAATCTAAATCCAAGGGCAAGAGCAAAGGAAAATTAAAGTGTTAGAATTGTGGGTTGTCTGGACACATGAAGAATGATTATAAAAATCCTAAAATGAAGAAAGAAAATTCATCGACTTCTTCAAAAAGAGGCCAATGTTATCACATCTGATAAAGAGACAAGTGGTGGTAAAGTTTTGTCTGTGTACATAATCAGACATGTTCACGACAATCATGCAGATGAGTGGATCCTAGACACAGGAGTGTCATATCACATGACTCCTCATTGGAGTTGGTTTGCCAGTTACAAGGAATGCGATGGTGGACAGGTTTTTATGGGCAATGACAATGCTTATAATGTTGTGATTATTGGCACGGTGAGCATCAAGATGTTTGATGGGATGGAGCTTATCCTGACTGATGTCAGACATGTTCTTGATATGAAGAAAAGTCTGATTTCTCTCGGTGCACTCGACGCTATAGGGTGCAAGTTCACTGGTATTGATAGTGTCCTCAAAGTTTCAGAAGGGACACTCATGGTTATGAGAGCGCAAAGGTACGAAAACCTTTACAGGTTGATTGGAAGCACTTCAGCAGGTGGAGCGGCAACAGCTATTGTAAACTTCATGTCTCTACATATGTGGCATGATCGTCTAGGCCACCTGAGCGAGTGAGGCATAAAGGTAGTTTCTGATCGATGTTTGATTCCAGCTTTTAAAAATTCTCATTTAGATATATGTGACAATTATATATATAATAAACAATCTAGATTGTCTTTTAAATCTAAAAAATAAGTTTGTAAGAGAACGCTTGATTATGTGCACCATGACGTATGGGGGTCATCGCCAGAAGTTTTCATTGGGGGGCCGTCATGGTTTGTTTAATTCATTGACGACTATTTTAGGAAAGTTTGGGTTTACTTCATGAAATGTAAATCCGAATTTTTCACCATATTCAAATAGTAGAAGATAATGGTGGAAAAATAGTCAAGGTGAAAAATAAAGGTTTTAAGGACTAACAATGGTGGAGAATTTACTTCCACTGAATTTAATGATTATTGTAAGGATGAAGGGATCATCAGGCACAACATAGTGCGACATACGCCCGAGCAAAATGATGTGGTTGAGCGAATGAAACAGACTCTCATGGAGAGGGCCAGATGCATGTTAAGTAATGTTGTATTGGACAAGGACTTATGAATCGAAGCTGTTAACACGGCTTGTTATTTGGTGAACCAGTCCCTTTCAACAGCAATTGAATGTAAAATCCCATAAGAAGTATAGATCGGTTAGAAAATCGATTACTCAGATCTAAGCATATTTTCTTGTGAAGCTTACTCTCATGTACCGTTAGTTGAGAGAGATAAGCCAGACCATAAAGTCAAAAAGTATATCTTTGTTAACTATGGTATTGGTATGAAGGTTACAGGTTATTCGACAAGGTCATCACTAACCGTAACGTTAGATTCGATGAAAGCTTCCTATTTCACAAAAATGATCAAGAGGAGGAAGAGGAACTAGAAAGGATGATTGTAAATGTCCAGATTGACACAGATAATACTAAGGTAGAGACAAATGTGAGGACAGAAGTATAAGATCAGGTGGAGCAGCTATCTGTGAGAAGGAATCCACCACGTGATCGCAGGTTACCGGCAAGATAAAGAGATGACTCTAATATTACATATGCCCTCATTACAGATGAGGGGGACTCGTCTACTATTCAGGAGACTCTTGATGAGTCTGATGAAGAAAAGTGAAAAGCGACTATGGATGATGAGATGGATTCGTTACACAAAAATCACACATGGGAGATGATGGAGCTTCCAGTGGGCCGAAAAGCGATCGGATGCAAGTAGTTATTCAAAAGGAAACATGATAGATACAAAACAAGGTTGATAGCAAAGAGTTATGCTCAGAGAAAAGGAATCGACTTCATAGAGATATTCGCGTCGGTGGTTAAGCATGTATCTATCAGATTCGTGTTGGCGTTGATTGCCCAATACGATCTCGAGCTGAAATAGATGGATGTGAAGACTGCATTCTTCCACGGGGAGTTGGAAGAGAAGATCTATATGAAGCAACCAGAGGGCTACAAAGTTAAAGTGGCAGAGAAAACGGTTTGTAGGTTAATGAGGTCGTTGTACGGTCTGAAACAGTCGCCTGGGCAGTGGTATAAAAAATTTGATTCTTTCATGGTGAGTCAAAAATTTACTCGGAGTGAATATGATTACTGTGTCTATTACAAGACACTAAATGATAGAAAATTCATCATCCTAATACTATATGTTGATGATATGTTGATCGCCTGTCATGATATGTCTAAAATCAACATACTGAAGACTCAGTTATCAAGGACATTCGAGATAAAAGATCTGGGGGCTGCAAAGAGGGTTCTCGGTATAAATATTTATAGAAATAGGAAGAAGAGAATGCTTTGGTTATCACAGACAAATTACCTTAAAAATGTGTTGATCAAGTATGGGATGGATCAAGTAAAGCTGGTGAGCGTTCTCCACGCGACTCACTTTAAGCTTTCATCATAACAATGTCATAAATCAGATGAGAAAAAATAGGTTATGTCTCATGTGCCTTATTCGAATGCGGTTGGCAGTTTAATGTATGTCATGGTCTGTACAAGACCAAATATTTCATAGGCAGTCAGTGTTGTGAGCAAATACTTGTTAAACTTCGGCAAATAACATTAGGAAGTAGTGAAATGGCTACTTCGATACATTCAAGGTACGAAAGACTACGTCTTAACTTTTGAGAAAACAGAGACAAAGTCTGTAGGGTATGTAGATTTTGATTACACAGGCAGTGTAGATTCTATAAAGTCTACTTTAAGATACTTATTTGTACTAGCGGGTGGAACAATCAGTTGGATGTCAAAGCTTCAGTCCGTGGTGGCTCTTTTCAGGACGGAAGAAAAATATACGGCAGTGACGGAAGTGTTTAAAGAAGGTGTTTGGCTCAGGGACATGATAAATTAGTTAGGACTTCAGCAGAAGACCCTGCTAGTTAACTGTGATAGCAAGAGCGCTATCAATTTGGCTAAAAAATCTGTTTATCACTCATGTACTAAACACATTGATGTTCGTCACCACTTTATCGACAGGTGCTTAAGGAAATAGGCGTAACACTAAAGAAGATTCACACCAACATGAATCCAGCATACATGCTCACTAAGGTTGTTTCTACAGAGAAGTTCAAGTTCTGTACAACTTCCTTGGGCTTGGCGATGACGTAAAAGAACGATGGAGTGTGCATGATAAGCGTTGATTGAAGCTATGATGTGATAAAGAGATAAGAGAAGAGGTCAAAAAGATACACGGATAAAAATTGAAGATATGTTGGAGATTGTTGTCAAAGCTGTGTCTTAAATCTAGCATATTTTTTGAGACGCTCGACTAGTCGAGAGCATGGCTCGACCGGTCAAGGGTCCACTCGACTTGTCGAGACTCGCTCGACTTAAAGTCTAGTGAGCTCGATTTTTTGGGTGTCCGTGGTGCTGGATCAATCAAGGGTCAAGCTCGACCGGTTAAGTGAGTTGCTCGACTAGTTGAGGAAATCCTTCAACTAGTTGTGGTTACGCAAATTCTGCACGGACTGCATAAATTTGAGACGATTTTCAGACTTTTTCGGACTAAGTGCATAAGTGAAGTTTCCTAAACTATAAATGAGGGTCCCTAGGGCTATTCTAATGTATTCTAAAGCTTTCTGAAAGTTTTTCAGGGGTTCCTAAAGGGTTCTAGGGTTATCAAAGGGTGAGATTCGAGGTTGTTCGAATCAGGTAAGTCATCTCTCTTGTAATCTATATTTCATAGTTGATTTTTGTCCCTTTGTGCCGTAGTTTTTTTACACAAGGGTTTTCCAAGTTAAATCTTTGTGTTCTTGCTTGACATTATTAGATTGTTATTCTATATCTAGATCTGTGTGATTCTGCAACATAAATCCCTAATAGTCTATAGTTTGTAGCTACAAAAAGAGAAATGTAAGTCCACATCAGAAGGTCCAAAATCTGCCCTTTTCTAATCAATGGCTAGCATTGATTTGATTTCCTACCATCCTAATTCAAAGGCGGATCTTTGATTTATATCCCACGTAAGAGACCACTCAGTCACACGATTGGAATCTAACCATGTTTAAAGAAGGATCTGGACCCCACCATGATCATGAAATCCTTTTAGAGTGATCATATGATCCTTGACTCGAGGATATGCACAGTCCTTTCCCTCTCCTGTGTTTTTTTTTTTTTTCCCTTCTTCTTTATATAAGATTAGCCCATGGATCGATCATTGAACTGATGGGTGTATGATTGTCTCATGGGCGTGATCTTGAAGAATTGATTCATCTACTATGGGGACCCTCTAATCAACGGTCTGGATCACTAGAAACTGGGCCCAAGATGTACAAGGACTAGATGATAACGAGAGATATATAAAACATTCGTGCACTTAATAAATAAAAGTAATCTAGATACATGAGTTTCTTTTGGACTCATTGGCATACAAATCACTCATCTAGACCGTCCATCATGTCCACTCCATTCTTCACAAGTTGTCCTGAAAAGCTGATACTGATTGGATGATCCAATTGCTCTTTAAGTAGCATGAAAAACGGATGGACAATATTAGTCGTAGAATATAGATCCACACATGGATGTTATGCACCTGTTGTGAATGCTGATGAATACAAATGCAATTGTGTGCGTTGGAAGGTTTCATACGTTAAGCCCACTATATAATTACCCTTTAAAAAATGGTGGTGACTCTTAAAACGTGCATATGGCTTCATTGCACAGAAATCCTGACCTTCCAAATCGCTGATCCAATTGTCGATTAAGCATAACCTTAAAATTGGATGGGGGAGATAATTTTAACTATTTGATTTTTCTCTTTGAATTTGGACCGTTCGCTTTTAATTTTAAATAATCCATCACATAGCCAATAATTGGATGTTTAACATTGCCCAATTAGTGTGACTTTAGATACACGCTCCATTCACAATGGGACCTATAATTTGGATGGTCAGGATAGATATTCTTAAAATAAGAAATGGTACAAAACTAACATGTAGCCCTTTTATTTTTTATTTTTTTGCATTTTTATAGATGTTTTACCGTATTTCAGCAACGCCCATTAAGGGGAGAGAGAGAGAGAGAGAGAGAGAGAGAGAGCTAACCCAACTAACCCAACCCATGCACCTGCATGCTTACTTGTCATGAAGGCCATCTTTGCCCCCACATGATGAAGGACGCAGATTTCCTGGGTAGGGCCCACCTTGAAGTTCGTGAGAAATCCACTCCATCTATCCGTTTTTCTAGCTCATTTTAAAACATGAGCCCAAAAATAAGATAGATTAAAAACTCAAGTAGGCCACACGACATGAAAAGGTGGGGGAGGGAAATGCTTACCGTTGAAACCTTCCCAGGGTCTACCTTGAGGTTTTTATACTATCCAAACCGTTCGGAAGGCCATTCCCACTGAGATGAACTGAAAAAAAAAATATTATCCTGATCCAGAACTCGTGTGTACCCACGAATGCTTCAATGACAAGCATTTCCCTCCCCACTTAACCTGTCGTGTAGCCCACTTGAGTTTTGGATCTCCCTCATTTTTAGCCTCATGTCCTAACATTAGCTGGAAAAATGGATGGACGGGATGAGTTTTTCGCAAACATCACGGTCGACCCCACTTAGCTTCCGACTGCAGGAACTTCCTGCTTTCAGTGTTGCAGACAATCCCCGTACCCTGATGAGTTGTCATTCCAGATTTTAGAGTTACGGCCCTTTCAAAGTGTGGGCCACTTAATGAATTGCCCAGATCTTTCAAACATGGACCAAGTTGGCACACGTGCCATAGAGATCCCCTCCAATCTGTCCTTGATGGAGTTGCTCTAGTACGTGAACATTAGTCTACAGGACATTTCGGTGGGTGAGGCCGTGGGTAGCGAATTGCTTAGGCCCATAACGAGATGGACTGGGCCATTAAAGCCCATTTGGTTTCCCATCCCTTTCGACAGATCTAGAAAGAGAACAAAGGCCACGATCCTCAACCACCCATGTTTCCCGCCGACACCTTGTGGGCCCCACAACCCAAAGTTCAATCAACACGTGGAACTCTGATGGGTGGAAACGAGGGCCCACTCTCACTAGTGTTCTACTTTTAAATAATGAAATTTATTTAATATACTCTGGCAGCATCACATGCTTGATACGCAGGCACTTAAAAAATGTACACGTGGCATACATGACCAAAATGAAAAACCCACCATTAGATTTGTTAAACGATTCTGACTTCGGATTCATGGACGCTTGTTCGTTGAAACGGGACCATTGTCCAATTTTTCATCTTAACCGTCCGCTGACATCCACCGATCGGATAGTTAGTTAACTAAATAATTTTAATTTTTAAACTAAGACCATAATTTAAACAGTTAAACTGATTTGTGTTCCATTTATGCAATCTCTAAGTACCTGCGTATGAACCTTCACACACTGCCAGAGTATCAAAGGTTCCCTCTCGAATCAAATGACATATTTAAATATAAGTTGGGTTGGTGGATGTCTCATGCACTGATAAGCGACGCATTTAACGTACCTCCCGCAAATGTTGAGAATACTCGTGAGGGCATCGGGGTCTCTATCTTCGCACGTGTTAAATTTCCACACGAGTTACAAAGGCCAGGTTCCCACGTTACTTCTACACCGTCTAAAGACTGGTGGTGACTATAGCGAACTGAGTAAACTTTGTGGGGCCCACCGTGGATGTATGTATCTTATCCACACCGTTCATCCGTTTCTCCGTGTCGTTTTAGAACATGAACCCAAACTTGAAGCTTATACAAAGCTTAAGTCGAACACACCACAGGAAACAGGAAGGATAATAACGTCCACTGGCTAAACTTTCCTAGGGCCTACAGTGATGTTTATTTGTCGTCCAAACCTGTTCGTAAAGTCACACAGACATGGGTGAAGGGAAAACACAAATACCAGCGTGATCCAAAACTTGTGGCCCCCGAGAAGTTTTCAACGGTAGATGTTCAATTCACAATGTTTCCTGTGGTGTCGTCCACTTGAGTTTTGGATATGCTTCAATTTTTTGTATCGTGCCATAGAATGGTATGCTAAAACGGATGGACGGAGTGGATAAGACACATACACCACGGTGAGCCCCCACAGAGTTTACCCAGTACGCTATATTACTAAGTGGAACAATCCACTTTCCTCAAGGGAGTAGTAGTACATCAGAACGTGGACACGCCTTACAATGGTATAGTCAATCTCATTAATGACTGAGAGCCAACCGTATCATGTGCACCATCATCTGGTGTGGGCTGATCCAGAACAGATGTTCCCCACCCAATGCCTGACACGTGGCGGCAAGTCCTGAGCTGGATTCGATCTGTCCACTAGTGGGTCCTTTCCATACGTGGTCCATTGTTTTAAATCACAATGAATGGATGATTTTACACGTCAGTTTCTTTTGTCGAGCGACCGTCCATTTCAGGGATCCATACTGTATGTTTGTTTGTTCGATTGATTGATTTTCAACTGCTGACTCGATGAACGGTCCGGATTCATTGGACCACGTGCCACGTCACTGTCCACGTAGGGCTGTCCGTGATCCAGCGCGCACCAAACGCTAAACTGTCTACTATAAATATGTGCGTTGATTTCATATTTATTTATTTTATTTTCTTTTTGGGGTAGTGTGTCAGTACACACTCATGTGTCAGTACACACTCCATGTTAATTAATATGGTAGGAATTCCACAGCTGGCCACAGTAAAATAAGGGGGGAATGATAGTGTTACGGTGAGACATAGTATCTCATCTTGATTGATTGAAAGGCTGTTTAATGTGGCCCACCACCCAACAACCAATGTGGAACCACATAGGTTGGTGGGTCTGTGGAGCCCACGGTGATGTATGTGTTATACATCCATGCCGTCCATCCATTTTGCCGGCTCATTTCAGGGAATGAGTACAACAATGAAGCAGATCCAAATCTCAAGTAGAACACATCACAGGAAATAGTTGTGACTGAAAGCCAACCAGTAAAAGCTTCCTAGGGCCCATCGTAATGTTTATTTGCCATCCGACCAATTGATCAGGTCACACAGACAGCTTGATCCAAAACTTGTGGCCCCAAGAAGATTTTAATAGTGGTCGTTAAATCACCACCGTTTCCATTTCGTATGGTCCACCTGATATTTGGAGCTACTTCCTTTTTGGGCTGATGTCCTAAAATGAGCTGGCGAAATGGATGGATGGCGTGGATATAAAACAAACACATCAAGTTGGGCCCCACAGTCACCGACCCACCGACTTGGATCCACCGAATCCGCGTCAGGTTGTTTGGTCCCGCACCTGACAACTGTACGATCCAGATCTTCCGTGATAAACCTGAAAAATGTCTCCAACTGAATTTAATTGTCGTCCTTTAGAACATTTCACTAGGTGATAACAAGTGCGTAAATCCTGTTGTGGATAGTGGGCCCCACTTGAGATGGGCCATCAAGCAACTAGTTGAAGTGCCAGGGACGATTAAAATGAAAGAAATAGTCAGCAATCTGACGACAACCCATTAATAAGAGGTTAGCATTGTTCACTCCGTCATCTGATTTTCGGATTATAACCAAATCATTAGTGGGTCCCACATATTCTGACAGATTAAAATGGGTTACATGCAAGGCACATGTACATTTTTCTATGGGTCTGGGCTTTGTAGCCTCACCGCATCAGAAGCCCATGGAAACTCGAACCCAGGTCATGCCCGGAGAGTAGGCGTTCGTAGTCGGCTGCACCATTCCAGGTGGAAAGGTACACGTACAATTTCTCAGTCCATGCGTATGAACCATGTCAATCCGCCTGAGTATCAAAAACTCCGTATTTTCAAATGGTTCGTTGGCTCATTACTCCCCCCTTCACTGTTTTCAAAATATAGGAACATTTAGTTTATTTCCTCTGTAATCTTAACCATCATTTAAGAAAATCAGATGGTTTCGGGTAGTGGAGCACACTCATTTTGACTTCTTGGACGCGGATTGGCTACTGACAGGTTGAGTAGCGAGACTGCTACTGAAGTGACGTCACCAAGTTCTGTGGGTCCCACAGTAATGTATGTTTTGTAACCACGCCGTCCATCCATCTGGATAAATCATTTTAGCATGATCCAGAGAATGAGTCATATCCAAAACTCCAGTGGACCACACCACAGAAAACAGTGGGGAGAGTGACGCCACAGTAAAAAATTTCTAAAGGCCACAAAAGTTTTCGATCAAGCGGATTTTTGTGTTTTACCTTCTTTAATATCTTTGTTAACTTTTGAACAGGTTGGATTTCGAAAATACATCACTGTGGGCCTTAGGAAAGGAAAGTTTCAACGGTGGGCATAAATCTTCCCACTGTTTTCTGTGGTGGGGTCCACTATAGCTTTGGATCTGCCTCATTTTTTGGCTCAGGCCTTAAAATGATATCTCCAGATGGATGGACGGCATGGATACAACACACATCATGGTCGGATCCACAAAACTTGGTGACATCACTTCAGTAGCGAGTCTCCCTACTCAACCTGGCAGTATCTAGTCCGCGTCCGGACTTCTTGCGCCGTGCAATCAAGTGGGGTCCCAATCATCATTACTGTCTGATCCTGAGTAATTACTAATTGGATGGTGATAAGATTCACAAGCAGCTAACTTCAGTTTATGGGTGATCAGACCTAGGGGTGTACACGAACCGAGCTAGCTCGTTTCGACTTGGTTTGAAGCTGAGTTCAGCCGAGTCGAGCTCATTTCTTTAGCTCGAAAATGAGTTAGGGCCAGTTCGGATCGAATCAAACCAGTTTAGTGACTCAGACGAATGCAATTTTAGTAAAAACAAGAGTGAAAAGGGAGGAATTATCTAAAGATCAATTTTAGTAAAAACATGAGTGAAAAAGGAGGAATTAGCCAAGATTGCTGACCAAGTACCCCAAAATGACCATTTTCAATATCTTGAGTCAATATGAGAGGTGAGATTGAGGAAGATGTTCCTGGCAGAATTCAAGCTATTTACATGATCATGGCATACCAATCAAACAGGAAATTTTATAATAATAATAATAATAAATAAACTATTAAGACCAGTCATGCTTTGGGGAACAGTATGTTGGCCAGTTGAGGAAAAACATGCTCACAAGATGAGCGCAGCTAAAGAGGATGTTCAGATGGATGAGTGGAAAGAGGAGTACAAACAGAAATGAATTCATTAGAAGGAACTCAGTAGCAGCACAAGCATATTTGATAAGACGAGGGAAAGTAGATTTAGATGGTTTGGTATTGTGCAATGGAAGCCAATAACTGTACTTGTTAGAAGCAGGTTGGTTAGAAGCAGGTTGGTTCAAGTTGATGGCTCTAAAAGGGATGGGATGGCCCAAAAAAGAACGTGGGTGGAAGTAGTAAGAAATGACTTTATGATATATGGTTTTAACTGGGGATATATATGGTCCTTGGTATAATGGAATGGCAGAACAGGATCAGTGTAGCCGACCCCAATTAGTTAGAATGAGGTTTAGGCGATGATGATAGTTAGGAACATGTGCTTTATGGAAGGAAACCTAAACAAAATGTACATAAACACAGCAGTTGTGTAAGTTTTGCTAAAGAAATTTCAGCTAAAAAATTCAGAATAATGATTAAAATACATTTTCCAACTTCATATATCTGAAGAACCCGAGAAGCTACATTTAAGGCAATAGCTGCCGATGACTAGTTTTGACTTCCGCTACACATCCACATACATGAAACATCACCATTGATGCACACATTCAAAACAACAAATAGCTTGTTAGCCTGACAAATAGATGAGAAGAAGATATGCTGCTAGTATATACAAAATTGGAGTGACCACCATCAGATCAAAATTGGTGCAACTCCCATGAATTCAGCAGCACAACCTCATGTGCTACAACCATATAATTACAGCAGAATATGTTGATGCAACAAAACTGTAAGGCTTGGAATTCAGCATAGCCTTTGATAAGGTGCATTCAACAACCATGTGTTGTCAGCTCTTTGCTGTCCACGAGCTTGTCAGTTCATTGGTGGACAGTCAGACTTTCTAAAGAGAGATTGGATGTGCCAAAGTTGCGATGCTTACCATCAGCTTTGTTGGTGAGCCGGAACCCTTGACGAGGGAGTTGGTTGATGAGCAGAGTTTCCAGTTCACTTGCCACACTCTTCCCAGGAACAACAACATAAAGGCATGTTGCATTTTCCATGCCTTCCTTTGAACGATGAGCCCTAAGTCGGCCAACAAGGTCATCTGTCTGCACCAAAAGTTAAACATAGAAGTATTGAAAACAATTTGCACCTTTTATCCAGCAGATTATTCAAGACCAGGAGAATGATGAAGTGATGAATTATTAGGTCCCAACGCAACAGGACATGAAGTGTACCAGTGAGCCATTGTTCTACGAACCATTGGTTTAATGGGTCCACCCTGGATAGGGAATGCCCGAAAAATCTTCTAGATTGGAAGATCCTAATCCTTCCATGGCCGCAAAAAGATGTCTAAGAAAAAAAGAGGACAAATACTGGATGTCTAGGAATTTCCAAGCTGGAAAAACAGGAGGTCATCCCCCATTGGCAGTGGGATCCACAGAATCAACAGTCAGGATCACTAAAACATGGGCCCCACTTGTGCAGAATGGGCCTGCCGGGACACTTCACATCGTGACAGATCAGGACCTGATAATCCCTTTAACGTACAACTCAGGTGAGATACAAGGGAGAGAATAACCTGCCCAACATATAATTTCTTATCAGGTCTGAACAGTACATAAACACTTGAAGCACCAATTGTTGAGGGAGGAGGCTGCTCCCTAGCACCAACCATAACACATGTGACCTCCGCTAGTTCTGACAAGCTCCTTTTTTTGTAAAGATCAATCAATTTCCTCTGGCAGACTATGATAACGGCATTCTCAACTTCCTTCTGCAGTATCTCAATAGGGTTCAGTGTGTCTGGTACATGAGTAAACCCGTTACTAGTCCTTCTCAATGAATCACAGGCTTCATCAAAACCATTGACTCCAGAATCTGGAGGACTCAGATTCCCATTTTTCATGTCATTCTCAGAACATGCCCTTCCATTTATTGAATGATATAATTCTTCAGCTCTTCTGATTATTGCTTCAGGAATACCTTCCTTTATGGCTGTTTCAAAGGCAAGGCTCTCTCTACAGATCCCATCTATCAACTTCCATGTAGGTTTTGTGTGACCATCTGAACTCTCCGTTCCCATCGCCTTGTAGACAGCATTCTTTGTAGTGAGCGGTAAATCAAAAATGCCATGCAGGTGGGTAGAAATGATACCCAAGCAACCAATATGGTCAAGAATTTCAACAATGCTACCAGCAATGCATGTCCCTTTAGCCATTTCAGTGCCCCTACAGATTTCATCCATCAGCACAAGGCTCCTGGGACTGGCTCCGGTGATAATAGAACGTATCTCTGACATTTCAATCTGATGCATAGGATCATGTTAAACATGCTACATTTGGTAAAATTACAATGAAATTGTTGATCTAAAATAAAAACAAAACATGATTAGACAAGAATGGCATTACAATTGAAACAAAATAATGATCGTGTGAGGGCCAACTTCTCGTAAACAAGCAGCTATGAAAGGAACCAAAGGGGGGGTTCAAGCCAACTTAACTGGCCATTGTAAGTAGAACTGCTTTCACTATGACTGATCATTAAAATATACCTTTGAATTAGGCGGAATTATTTCTCCACAAGATCATCTCCATCACTCATTTTCTTGATTTCTTACTGATGCACATACATTTCAGTCATCTAACACCAGTCCCACAGGATAGTTCCTACCCACTTGTTGTAAATCAAATCTAACTATAAGCTGTCATATGTATTCTCTAGAGTCACATGCAGAGAATGGGTAGGAACAACAGTTTGAATGGTTAAGTAGCAGATGGATATGGCAATCTAGCACGGGTCTTAAGCCAACGGACCATGTTAAGCTTTCTAGCAAGGCTGCAACAGCAGAGGATGCACAAAGTATTGGATCATCACTGACCAACTTCTATTTGTAACTTTGTAGAATAGATGTAGATTGGATGAACTCAAGTGAAAATGGAAATCCGCAAACAAAAACAAGAATCGAGAAGGAAATCAACTACAACAAAAGATTTCAAAACCCTGTTTCAAAAGACCAAGAAAACATCACCTCCATAGAACATTCCAGCGAAAAAGATGAGTAATAACTAGAATTGAGTCCTTCACATTTTTTGAGGATTAATGGAAAATTTTATTAAAGGCCCGCTTGCGAATGCAAAGCGAGAAAAGAATACAAAGAAGCAAGGAATTACATCCCGAGAACTGTTTTTACAAGATCAGTATCAACATTCAGAGCAAGGTATCTCGTATCGGTATCGGTTGGCGTAATGGTGCCTCCTAATACCGATACGAGGGTGTAACGGCCCGTAACGGTGCATTTTTTTTTTTGCCAAAAAAATATAGATTAAATTCGGAATATTCTAAGCATGCCAAATATGCATTCATTTATAAATTGGAACATGTTTATGGTGGTGTAACGGTCCACTCTTTGGTGAGTTGTATCGGACTGTCTGATGAATTTATGAACCAGATAACCTAAATTTGACTACAAAATTTATATATTTAATTTTCTAAATATCTAATTTATATACTTAACAATTTGATGTCATTTCTCCCAATAGTTCTTTAAAAAAATGAAATTAAATTCAGGTAGATGGCATTGCCAATTTGGGGCTGACTTAGAGGACCAATCCATGCCCCAAATCAGCCTCAAATTCATACAATTTATTGGCATTATCCCACTTATGAATTGATGGACATTTATTGGGATAGTGAATCATGAAAAAAATCAAAAGGCCCTATTTTAAAAAATAAGCGTCCACAAATTAACAATTAAAACTATTAAACCAATTTGATTTTGGCATTGTGAGTTAGCAACTACAGTCCATAATTTAATTGGTAAATTTTAAGTTAATACATGTCTCGCGTACAATTTTTTAAGGACCCGAATTAAGCGGGACTTAGATTGTGAAGTGTAGCACACGAGTGTCAAAGTTTTTTGGGCCCCACCTGTGATGAATGTGTTATATCCAACCATCCATCCATTTTTCCAAATAATTTTAGGGTATGAGCCCAAAAATGAGGCAAACCCAAAAATGAGGCAAATCCAAAGCTCAGGTGGACCGCGCCATAAGAAACAACAATAATTAAACATCCACCATTAAAAATTTATTGGGGGCTACAAAAGTTTTAGATCAAGCTGACATGTGTGATTTCCCTTCATCCACGTCAGTGTGACCCAATTAACAGGTAAGATGGAAAATAAACATTACAGTGGACCCTAAGAAAATTTTAATGTTGAGCATTCTATAACCACTGTTTCCTATAGTGTGGTCCACCTGAGATTTGGATCTTATTAATTTTTTGGATCATGACCTTAAAATGATGTGGCAAAATGGATGGATGGCATGGATAAAATACATACATCATGGTGGGGTCCACGCGGCATGTGGACCTTTTATTAACTCGTGCGATAAAAGCGTGTTGCGTAACTCGTACGCAGTCCAATTTCTTTTTCCGATACCAAATGAAAAAGAAAAGAGAGAGAGAGAGAGAGAGAGAGAGGGAAACCGAAAAGAAAAGGAGGGAGAAAGAGAGAGAAGAAGAAGAAGAAGGCCCGCAGCAGTTCGAGAAGGAGGAGAATAAAAAGAAGAAAAAAAAAAGGGGGGGTCTGTTTTTTTTTAAGCCCATTATAGCCCGTAACGGCCGTTACAGCCCCAGAATCGAGGGGGTGCCCGTTTCGACCCCGTATCATATAACAGTGTCGGCCGTTACCGTTACGTATCGGCCGATACGGCTGTATCATAACAAATACGGGACACCCTGATTCGGAGCTGACCACTTCAAAACAGAGATTTTAATAAACAGCGGAATGACATCGAAAGTCCCTGACAAATCCTAAAACCACCGTTTATTCTGCTCACCCCAAATGGTCCACCAAATAGCTGGAAGAATCAAGTTTCAGATTAGCCTAATCTTCTTGCTAACCCCACTACCATTGCAAGCCCAAAGAAGGTCTGGGGCTGACAGTGGCATGACCCATGACATTTCAAAAATGGACAAAAAGAGGTTCCATACCTTCGTACTCTTTTTTTTTTAAAGGTGAAATTGTATTAACAAAGAAGGTTAACAAATAGGAAACAGAAACAAAGGAACAAAACAAAAAGAGAAAGAAAACCAAACTACACCCCTACAAAAGAGTTCCCCGAACTTAGAAATCCCACCCAAGGGCTCGACTAGCACAATCCTTAATACAATTAGTTACTTTACAAAGGGTTCCACCCATGGAAGACTACTTATCCTCGAAGCAGCGCCTATTCCTTTCAAGCCAAAGGGACCAGTGCTCAGTGAGGAACGCAAGCTTCCATCTCTTATTTCCCAGCTTTCCCCTATCTCCATCTTCCCAAGATCTAAGATGGTTATGAATGTGATACGGAACCACCCAAGCTACCTCCGCTTGCTGAAGGATACCATTCCAGATAGAGATGGAGAGTGGATGGTGAATTAGGATATTATCGACAGACTCTGCATCAACCAATGTTGTCAAATCACATATGCGATCGCATATTTTTTCTGAAAAAAAAAAAAAAAAAAAATTTGAGGAAGGGGGGGGGGGGGGGGCTTGCCTAATTAGTACACATGATTGGATTGGGTTATTTTACTTATTTCATTGTAGTTTGAATGTTTCATTTAGTTATATGTTTAATTGCTTATATTATATCTACATAAAATTTACTAAAACAATCAACAAGCTATATTAAGAGAATTAATTATCAAAAACTTTGAACAAAGAAATTTTATTGATAAATGGATAACTTGAAACAAGTTATAAGTTACAACTTACAACCTAATTTACAAATACAATTGACAAAAACCAAGCACAGCTTACAAAATATAAAAAATAAAAAATAAACACACTTGAAATAGTTGGAGAGAGATTAAAGTAAAAGAGATTGAGCTCAGGGCCTGTTTGGCTTACCATTTATGACAGTAAATGGGGTTAAACATGCAATGATTACTTTTGATCTGTGTTTGGATTGGGGAGAAAATATAAAGGTAATTATACCTCGATAAGCGAGATTGCATTGGACGTCATGATGTGTGCCTGATCCACACCATCCATCCATTTTAACAGCTCAGTTTAGGGCATCAGCCCAAAAATGAGGCATGTCGTAAGCTCAAGCGGACCACACCACAAGAAACAGAGTGGATAATGATGTCCACCGTTAAAAGTAGAACTTTGAGTAGGGCCCATAGTGATGTGTATCTTCCATCCAACCCGTTCATATGGTCAGAAAGACATGGATGAAAAAAAAACATTAATATCATCTTGATCCAAAACTTTTTTGATGCCCAAAAATTTTTCAGTGGTAGAAGTTCGATTCCCACTATAGACTGTTGTGTGGTCCACATGCACTCCGGATTTTCCTCATTTTTTGGTTAATGCCTTAAAATGAGCTGTTAAAACAGATGGACGGCGCGGATAAGACAAATACATCACAGCGGGCCCCTTAAATTTTATGTACCTCATTCTTCCTCACCTCGATTTCTGCGAAGCTGTCAATGTCAAATCAGCCATGTACATGAATTTGCCATTGTAAATAATTATTGCCCATTTACCAGAAATTACTTTTGTAAATGGTAAACCCAACAGGCCCTTAGAGTAAAGAAAAGTGAAAATGGAAGGGATACGAGTGCCTATTTATAGGCATAAGTGCCTCAAATTGAAAAAATAAATTGCTCCCAACTGTCATATTTCTGACCATTAGGAAATATGCGATCGTATATCAGTCGCATATAAAAGTATGCCACGGCACACTTGTTAGGATCGCATATGCACATATTGTTGGCATATGCGATCTCATTTTACAACAGTTTCTGCATCTCGCTCACATAGACAACACATGTTAGGGATAGGCATACCCCGCTTTTGAGGATTTTCAATGGTCAGCATCTTTTTCCTTCCAACCAACCACATGAATGCAGCCACCTTGGGCAGAGCTCCATAAGACCAAAAGTGATAAGCATGACCCCCGATGTTGGAGGACATTTCCACACATAGGAGCTTGTAAAAGGACAAGACACTGAATCTCCCCAAACTATGGAAGGACTACACCAATGAGTCATCTCCACCCGAGGGAATTACAAGTTGAAGCCAGATCAAAAGGGATTGGAGCTCCTCGAACTCACTATCCGTAAGGGACCTTCTGCAAGGGGGCATCCAACAAACCAACAAACCTGAAAGAGAGAAGCAATCCGCAAATTTTAGATCTTTCGACCTCACGATACTTGCCAGACTAGGGAAAATGATTTGCAAGGGTTCGACTCCATGCCAAGTGTCCTACCAAAACTTAACTCTCGCACCATGTGACATATGTGTCTGGCCGTGGCTCAAACCCACATAGAGCTGCACAATGGCTTGTAATCATCATCTCCATCTCAACGAGGCTGAGAATAATATTGCTACTCCACAAATCGACAGTATTATGCCCAGGTCATAATATATTGGTACCAATGAAGATATTCTCAAACATAACGCTAGTACTCATCCTCTCCAAACTAAACTAGTTTCCCATCTATGAATGCCCTGTAATCACCATAGTTTGTGGTTGATATGGATTTGGTATGGACACACAAGTAGCTCCTGAGTACCCATGTTGTTACCTATATACTGGTTGTAGATATCCATGCATGTACACGGAAGTGAACTCCTGACCTTAATCGTAAAATAATGTCCCATAATTGCTAGGGTCGCTAGCCGTATATCCGCTAGGTCCATATCCATAACCATACTATGGCATAGAGCTCGAGCTACCCTCTTGTACGTGATGCACATCCATAGTCACTGAACTCGAGCTACCCTCCCATGACCGTAATCTAAATCTAGAGCCACCCCGCTTCTTACGAACACCTATATCTCTCATAAAATTTGCCAATATCTCCTCCTCAAAATCCGAAGGCTTCTGAGTCTATTTTTTCTTCTGCAACCTCTGATGCTCGTATGTCTTATTGTAGATAAGATGGAGCCATGGTTATCCTGTAAGAGAACCATGGTCAGGGTCCTGTGTGTGGCATGATCAAAGTCCCCCTCCCCAGTGAAAGAGCTAATAGGCCTTTGAGGCTAACTCTCAAACTGAGTCGCGCTATCGTCTCCACTATCCCCGTCGCCACCAACGTCATCGCTAATGTTGCCGGAGTCACCATCACCATCACCATTATGCTCATTACCAGACCCATCACGGGCCGCATTACTCTCCGTCTTGCTCTCAATGTCGGATAAGGTCTCACCACCATGTGTCCCGCGTAATAACGACTACCGTGGATTGCCCTCTGAATTCCTTGTCAATGGGTTGAAAGCTTCGTCAAGAGATCTAGCCTACTCCACATGTGCGTCAACATCAGTCTCCCTGCACCACTACATGCGACTCTAGTCACCCATCGGAAATATCCAAGTCAGTTGACCCGACCACTCGTAAAGTGGATCATTCTCAACCTCTTTAGCATATGTGTATTGTCCAATTGTCATCAGGTCTAATAGAGCCTCTTGCGCTTCTCTTCTTCCTTTTGTGCAGAGCAACCTCTCTTGTAGTTTCATGTTGTAGTATCAATATACTATTTTATAAAACCTCTTGTTCCCCAATCTATTGTGCTTATTCGTGTGAATGTGGGAGAATGTGCTCTAATTCCTTTCATAGGGTGAGGCGGACATCGTCTGTGCAAGCACAGAGACAGTCAACCGCCGCAAAACCTCACACTCACACCTGCACATGGCCCATCATTCGCCTGTGAAATAGATAACTTTTTTCATTAGTTTCATATTTACTAAAATAATATTAAAGCCAACTTTCAAGTTCTACATGGTAACTAATGCAACAACTCAGATGCCATCATCCAACTCATCAACCTCACCGTAACCTTGCACTCGAACATTTCAACAGCGTAGCAGGATCTAACAATCTATTGATGGCATATAGCAATAATGGTAAGATGGATTGGTAAAGATGATGATAGAGAGAAGTTAAGTGTGGAACATATTTACCTCATTACCAAAGGTTCCTTTCTCCGAATGATGGGAGAATAACTTATCACACACCTCATGTACAACATTCTTTAATGTATTATCTTTGTAGAGTCTTTGGTTTTAGTGGTACTTAGAATTCAAGAAGTAAGTTGAAATCCAACATGATGCCAATATTTACACATCAATACAATAAAATAGTCATACATGCTATGCGAAGAACTAGCAAAGTACTAAAGCATATAGATGAAAAAAATAAATTATGTAACTATTTACCAGCTTGATAAAGTGCGTGAGAAAGAGTCATTTCCCAACGGTTGTCAATTATTGCATGCACACATTTATATGCCTTGGGGGTTTTAGCCTGGATGGCATATTTCATCAACTATATGGACACATACAACGATCCCATCAACAGATGTTTCATTCTCGACCATCCTCAACAATACATAAATGGGCTCCAGAATAGCCACCACATTGCATACATGCTCCCAGAATGCGTTTCTCAACACAAGCTCCTCAATTCTCTAAACTACTATCTTCCCACTCTGATTCTAATATGCGTATTCCCGAGAGTTGAAAAGCTCTTATAGCCATTGCCCGTATTTGAGGAGACTATTTAAGAGGATATAATTTGTGGCAAACCTCGTCACCCTGGGGTGCACTACATCCCCACCACACCTCACGCACATCTCAGATAATTACCATGTGTTATTGTATATAAAGGTCACGATGCAACGTGCGTCAGTAATAACGGCCTTCACTGAAGCCCTATCCCCGATCGGCTTCAACATAAGATCTATGCAATGGGTTACACAGGGGGTCCAGTACATATGATACTTCTTCATTATAGCCTTCCTCGCCCTCACAAATGTACTCCCATTGTCTATAAAAACTACATGATGTTCTTCTTCCCAACATCTTTCACGACATCGTGCATCAGTTTGTAAATGTAATCTGCATTTTTAATCTGATTGCTGGCATCTATGGACTTTAGGAACGCCACCCATCCCCTACAGTAGACCATAAAATTTATGATCGATCATCATCGGTCCGATCCAACCGTCACACATCAATGCAGTCGTACATCTCTCATGACTGCTTGTATCAGTCCACATAACTCTTCATCTCTATGTACTCATCATCTAAATACATCCCCACGATCTCATTGGGCATATGCGACACCCTCACTCCCACATTTCACTTCGCTTACATATTCTTGAAGTGCGGGATCACCATGGCATTCGCAGGGATTTGATCATAGATTTAAAAAATAAATAAATAAAAACCTCTTTAGTATAAATTTTCCTCATTCTCCCTCACATCCCCTCCGCTAAACATTTCTTTTAATTCCTTTTATGTCCCACCTACCTCTTTGTACATTCTTGGATCTTAAGGTAAATCCGATAATCACATGCTACTGCTATGGCCCCTACCCCATAACCCTCCCCTCTACTACTTCCCCCCCTCCACCACTCTTTCCAACCCCCCCACCCTTATAACTCTCCCTTGCTCCATTACCCCCCCACTCATGCTTAAACCCCTGCAATCTAAGCCTACTCGCTTCTCGCCACCCTTGTTACTCCATGTCCCACTAATTTTGTATGGACTCTTCAATTATGCGTTTGTATTCAAGATCATCCTCATAAAAATCCACTGCATTCTCACTTGCATATGGTGCCTACCCCAACTCCCTCTCCCATGCAGTTCAGACATCTCTTATCTTCACATTTTTTTCAACAAAGCCCTCATTTTTGCTCTCTCATGCTTTGGGCACTTATGGCATTGCACAACATTGCAATACCCTCCTGTTAAATGTTCCTTCAAGTGGGTTGCCCCTCCACAATTCGATACGTTGACACATAAATTATAGACTCCCTAATTGATTATCGAGAATAGGTCAGTCGTATCTCCATCCAATACCAGTGTGTCTCCCTCCTCTTCCTCCTAACATGTTTTACCTACATCCATAATTTTTAACATTTATTAATTATTTTTAAAATAATTTTATAATTATATTATCAAAAACAACCATCAACCACCTTTAAATGCTAAAATGCGCTATCATTAACCGCTAATACAAAAGAAATTTTGACATAAAAATTTATTTTTTTAATATTTTTTTAATATTTTTTCATTATAAAATAATTTTTCAAAAAATCAGAAAAAATACTTGAATCTGTAAATTAGGCTTCATACATGTTTGATTTCATGTTTGGAGTGTAAGGTTACAACCAATTTGGGAGATTTTCAAATTTCCCAATTTTCTCCAAATTGGACCACCTACCCTCAAAATTTGAAATTAGAGTGTATGCGATGGTGAATTTTATCAAATACTCCTAAATACTGTGAAATTGGACACAATTGACAGCCGCTAGAAGTGAAATTTATATATATATATATATATATATATATATATATATATAAATTAATTAATTTTTTTTTCTGAAAACTCACAAAAGCTTCGTGAATCAATAAATCATGCCTCATACATGTATGATTTCGTACTTGGAGTGTAATATTGCAACAAATTAGGGAGAAATTGGAGAAAATTCAAAAATTTTCCAATTTCCCCCAAATCAGACCACCTACCCTCAAATCTCAAAATTGAATGTTCAAATCCATAATTTTTCATGCAAAACATGAATGATCAAGTATTTCTAACCTTTTCACACTGATTTTGTAAGATTTGAACCAAAAAAAAAAAAGGGATCAAAATGCAAAATAACTCACCAAATGAGAACCAGCCCCAAACCCTTTCAAATCTTGATTCCGTGATGAAATCTACATTTTGATCCCAAAAGAATGCAAAGAATGGACCGAAATCCACCTAGAATCTGTTTAGAAGAGAAAAGATTGAAAGAAAATGGTGAAAAACTGAGCTGGAATGGGTTTTCGGAAGAAATGCAGTCAACTCCTGTGAAGTATCGACAATATCTGTCGATATCGCGGATATCGTCAATATGAAGAAACTTTACAAAGAGAAACTGGTGAAAATATCGCGATATATTGCGATACCATCAATAATATGCGATACATTGACGATATCAAGCAATACATTGACCAATACATGGAATTTTATATATTCCATGCCTGTATCGTATTGCCCAACTGCAATACCAATAATATCGGCCAATATTTTCGATATTGCAAACCTTGCTCGGGTGCAATGAGAGTGCTATCCAAGATTTTCCTACCTAACATAAATGCCCCTTGAGTTTCGGAGACAACAAAGCCCAACACTTCGTGAAAACGCATAGCAAAGATCTTGGCCAAAATTTTGTACGGATTAAGGAGTCCTTCACATTTGTTTTTGCTTTTGGACCAAAAACTCATAAGGAATAGAAAAATGTCTTCCTAATCTCCATCCATGATTGAAACTAGTATCAGCACTTAAACTCTCCTAAATGACTCAATTTCCTATTCATAATTAGGAACTGAAGCCAACATCTAGCAGCCAAGTGCTAGATGTATTTTCTGTTTCTTGCTTCTTTCTTCTGCTGCTTTGTTCTTTTTTGCTTTTGTCGTTTTCCATTAATAGTATTATCATCTTTGAAAAAAAAAAAAAAAAAAAAACCATCTAGCAGCTGTAGATCAGTCCAACAATCCCAAAGACATCCAACGTATTTCCCCCAAGTAGGTTTCCTGAAGTTACCAAAGCTCCTAGTTGACTAAACTCATCCAGAAAACTCTCATAGAGCATCCCCATTTTCCTCTTTTTTGTCCGTGCATGTAACAAAATTGCGCGTCCCTTGGATGACACCTGGTGACATCACTAGAAAGCATCCATAAAACCTTGCAATTCCCATCTTTCTGAAACCCTTTTGGGTCTTATTTGGGCTCATGACCGCATGAAGATTGCCTACTTTAATTCTGTACTTGTGATAATATTTGGTAGTTTGATGTAGACAGGACTGCACCAATAACTTGATGGCATTTGGGATACCTACTTCCAAACCTACTGGGTAGCTGTAATACAAGTTAAATACCTACTTCCAGATTTAAGTCTTCAACCGTTTCTGTCACAATTCTTCTTCTTCATGCTAGTTTTAAACCACTTGAGATACTTGTATCCAGAATGACTCAACTCATATTGAACCTGGAAAACAGAATGAGGGAAAATCCATGGCATCACATTGCTCAAGGTCAAACGGATGCATGCATCAGCACAGCTGTACCCCAGTACAAACAGCTTCTGCTGGAATTTAAATTGACTTCTTTTCTAGAATTTATTGGTCAGGTATCTGGAATGGTTGGTATTCCAACATTAGCTATGATGCCTATGTACGAATATGGATACTGAAATGGATGCTGGAAATGGGGTAGGACCTACACTTGCGGCGTTTGGGGAGTCGATGGGCAGAGGAGAATTTTGACAATTGATAATTTTCAGAGGAGGTCTCTCATTCTTCCTAATATTTGCTTGATATGAATGAAGGACGCAGAATCGATCAACCACCTCTTTATTCGCTGCACCTTTGCTCGGAAAGTGTGGGACTTCTTCCTTCATGAAGCTAACATGATGTTGGTAATGCCGGAATCGGTGGAGAATCTCACGTGGTCATGGAATGGTGGAGGTGGTGGGAAAGTGGGTAAAAAGATTTGGAGGCTCCTTATTTTGGCTATTTTTTGGGCAGTTTGGAAAGAGAGGAATAAGCGGTGTTTCAAGGACGGAAGGTCCACAGTAGAAAGGGTGACTAAGGTAGTCATAGGTCTCATTAGGAGTTGGGCCCCTCATGTATCTACAGCCATGGCTGTTCCTCTATTGCCTGTTTTGCCGTGCTAGTGTAGCTTTGTATTCTTTTCCCGCCTTTTGGTGGGCTTCTCAATAAATTGTTGTTATATATATATATATATATATATATATATATGGGAAAAGGTACTATGCGCTCGACCTCACGATAAGCTTATCGTGAGGTCGAGCTGTGTGGGCCCCACCGTGATGCATGTCGACCATCAACACCGTGCATTTGATGGGTCCCCTTTAAATTATGGGATATCCCAAAAATCAGCCGTATACGGAAATCAGGTGGGCCATACCATCTAAAATCATGTGAAGACACCGTTAAAACATATAAAAGCACTTGGTGGGGCCCACCTGAGTTTTGAATGCTGCTGAAACTTGGTAGGACCCCTAATCTTGGTGGGACACACATAATGGATGGGCTGGATTTGCAAAACACATCTCGGTGGGACCCAAAAAATGATTATGAATGTTTTAATGGTGCACGGCCCCTCTCCACTTCTGTATGTGGTGTGGCCCACACAAGTCACGGATTGACTTGATTTTTGAGACCTGGGTCCACGATGGAATGGTGCATCTGACTGATGGGGTAGATGTTTGAAACGCATCATGGTGGGGCCCACACAGCTCGACCTCATGGGACGGACCCGTGAGGTCGAGCGCATAGTGTGTGTGTGTGTGTGTGTGTGTGTGTGTGTGTGTGTAAAATCCATGATTTAAGATATTATTGAAATTGCTACTATGGGTTATTAATAAAGTATCCAAGCAAATATCAGCTGACAGCATCAGAACCTTGTAGTGTCCATACTGATATCCTAAGCGCATGCAAGTATCTGGGCCTCATAAGCCATTAGTTCCCATCATCTATTGAAACAATCAATTATTATTTGGAATCTTAAAATTGAAGAAACTGCACATGAGATGGTCATAGCAGGTGAAATTCAATAAATCGGCATCTCATGAGAAAACGTATCTGGACAGTTCAATCAATCGTGTCCATGTGTCACCACAGTGGCCCATAATTGTCTAAATACTTGGATCCAAAACCAACAGAATGTAATGGTGAAATATAAGTCTGAATTTTTCTTTATTAGCTCTATATATGAATGCACATTATGAAGCTGAAGAAACTGAGATGGGGCCAGAATGCATTGTGCAGTCCAAGTTCATGAAATCATGGCGCTGTGGAAAGAAACTCGATTAGAATAACAAGAAAAGACATACAATTTTGAATAAATCCCACATGCAACCCTACAAAAAGACAGAATCGGAACACAAGAATTGATGCATCCGGACCATCCAATTGTCCAATCAAGCCAGATTGAACACCAATAATGACTGGGTGTTGTCAGGACCATCTAAAGGGTTCAGATTACATATCAAGCTTAGATCAGTGATCAATGCTCAGACCCATTCATCCATACTGAGAGAATATCAGGACCATCCAACATCCAGATTGAATATTTAGACTAAATAAACATAACCCTCCACATTGAGCTGGTGGAAGATCAAGACCATATAAATGGAGTGGATGGATGTTTTGTACAAGATTGACAGTCCGATTAGACTGGTACCTACACTTCTAATTGATCGCCCTGACTGAAAACCAGCTGGACTGTGGGATCCACCGATCCACCCTTACATCCTATAAAGGCCTTTCACAAAATTAAATATTTTGGAGGGGCTTGTACAACATTACTGTGTGCAGTGGCGAGTTTTGAAATCATTCCTTAAAATTCCATCTCTTGAATGTGTTTCCCAGTATAAGATAAGCTGTTGGGATTGTCCAGCAGTCCATTTATTGGCTTATTCATAAAGATTGTGACAATCCAAAGGGTGGAATTGATCTACAAGTGGTATTTGTATATTTCAATTCAGTCTAAGTTCAATTCCTTTGTGTTTGCTGCATCAAGAATTACCTGAAATGAGCTTTTCCCATCAGCAGGGCTATCATAAGATTTCATGTGAAGCATAACAGAATCAAAATGTGGAATAATAGCAGACTCAGCAGGTACCATCAATCCACATATTCCAAGCAATGCCGCTGCACAAATCGATCGAAGCAGACTTGATTTGCCGCCACCATTTGGCCCAGTAAGAAGAAACAATGATTGCATTATGACTGTATTCTGTATGGCATTGCCTTGTGCTGCATCAAACCAATATGGTGATAAGCCTATTATCTCCATTTTGTTAATTTCTTCAAGTGATTCATTCTCCTGCATCCAATTTCACATAAATCTCTAAGGGTGCGGGATTATCAGCAAGAAAACGTATTAACCAGTGTAGTTCATATTTGCATATAAAAAAAAGGCAAGAAAATTATATGCAACTTGGAAAACCTGGGAGAAATTTTAGTATAAATGTTGGCAAACTTGAGGAAAAAAAATCTGTCATGGTCTTTTTCTATTCCCCTTTATAGTAGGTTGTGTAGTGAAAGTTGGTGAAAATGGACAAATAAATCCCAAGACCATCACTAATCATCCTAGCCTTGTCCCAGATATTTGGGCTCGCTTTCTCATGATTGCTTGGCAAAAGTTCAATGAATGGCAACTTACCAAACATCAACCCTCCTTTACCTGGGCCTAGTGGCAACTAGCAGACCAATCAGATAATCAAAATCGTCCAATCAATAGCAAGAAAAATTGACAGTCAAGATCAAGCAGAGAAAAAATAGGGCCAATCATCATTTTCAAACATTAGCTCAATAGTCCAACCCTCTCCAGCACACCAATCAGATGATCCAACTAGTGTTCAAGTTATCACCGATATAATCGATAATATCGGTATCACCAGGGTGGCGATACAAATACCACCAGAAATGAGGATATTTCCTGTTATAGGCAATATTTTGGGGAAATATCACCGAAATATTGATAATTTCATGTTTTGCCAAAATATCACCAGTTTGTCAGCACAAATATTCCATTGTATCAATTGTATTGACAATATTATCGCCAATACAGACGGATAAGGGGGGAAACGTGAGAAAATCATACAAATTTTGGAAAAAAAAAAATAGAAAATTTGTTTTTTAAGGAAACTTTTAAGGGACCTAGTTAGGGAAGTGGATTTCAACCACTTTTCTTCATTTTTCATTAATCAAATCTTAGTTTGGAAGGAAACGGGTCGGAACACAAAAGCTGAGAAAATTTCAAGAAAAAGCTTTTTATTCTTAATCTTAGCATGGGTTTCACTATAAATCCATGTCTACACATGATTATCAAGCATTAACATAGACTTGAATTGAAATTTTCAACATTTGGGAGGTGGAAATTGGTGAAAATTAGAAATAATAATTTTCTCCATTTTCTCCCCTAAAATTGGTAATTAGGTGAAAATTTTATATGTTATTGAGAGGCAGCCAATATATTAATTCACCAAAAGCTTTCCATATTTCAGGACCTTTTTAAATATTTAAAATTATGAAAATGCAAATAAAAAATCAATTTAATTTTAAAAAATAATTATATTGTTTCATGAAATACTCATTAATAACTTCTATTATGGATGGATATGAGTGATCTGTAGCATTTTTTAATGAAAATTATTTTTCAAAGACTTAAAAATTATGAAAAAAAAAAAAATGTCTACTAATGTTGTCAAAACTGTTATTGTATCACAAATAGTAATAAGGGTTGAATTGTATCGAATCACAAATCGTATTGTAAATCATCTGATTTTTTATGATTTACTTAAAAAATTGAAGAAACTCTACAAAACATAAATAAATCAGGAAAAAAATTAAAAACTCATCAATCATCCATTCCCATCAATATGCACCAAGTAATACCATCATATCGTGAAAAGTGTTAGAGGATTCTTACCTTTCCTTTACTTTTTGTCGGTAAAAAAATTTAGCTTAAAAACATACAAGAATCCTTTAATAATTTGTGTTATTTTTACCTTAAGTTTAAAATCACATTAGAAAAGCAGCATTTGATTCTATAGACTGGCAAAAAAAGATATTTTAATTTCTAACCATTGTTACCACAATGCATATAGGTAAACATGATCAAAACCATCTATGAATAACATTCCAGATAAGTCATGGACATGGTATTTAAAAACAATTGCATTACGACCGTAATGGCTATTACGTAACAGTAGCAGTGGTGACCCTTACACAATATGGGGCTGTAACGCCCAATCTGAAAATTTTGGCTCATAATGAGCCAATACATTTTTTCATTAAAATAAAAAATAAAAAAATCAACCATTATAGAGCCATAACAGCCATTATGAGGGGGTATAGTGACTGTTATGAGGGTGTAACGGCTGTTATGGTCCACTTCATAATAGCCATAAGGCTGGCCGTTACAGCCATTGTTATTGTTGTTGAATACTATACCAATTTGGTGTTTCAACCAATTAAGAAGTAAGAAATCATAAGAAATACAAAATGATTTAACATCAATGAGAATATCTAAGAAGTAAGAAATCATAAGGAAATGCAAAATGATTTAACATCAAAGAGAATATCTATCACATAATCTCTTGTAAAGAACATAATAAAGTAATTGAACTCTTCTAAATGATTCTTAAAGCCCCTACCAATTTAAAAACATAAAGCCAAGTAAAGCTTAAAACAGAAAAGCACTAGTATAATTTGAATCATAAATCAGGATTAGAATCATAAATCATAGGATTCAAATTATAAAATCGTAGTATTCATCTAAAAAAGGGATTCGAGGTGGGTTCAAATCGGTTTGCTTAAGATTCAACTCAAATTGTAAACTGTAAATCATAAATCGTAGGATTTTGATAACACAGTTAATTTACTTATACAAAAACTAATAGTCAGATAGGTATGTTTTTCATTTCCATTTTTTTTGTCTTACTAATCATTTATTACTTGCATTTGGATGATATGAACTCATTTTGGTTACTATTGCACTGGTTTTTTATGACAGCACATGGTTTAGGCCCCCATCAAATGTAAACTATTATGTATGGTTCTTATTACAATATTTTGATTCCTGAATATATACACATTTTTCTTTGCATCCCCTGAAGTTTCACTGAAAAATTCCACCTTTTCTCCATGTTTTTTTTTTTGAAAGGCAACAAGATTCATTAAACCACAAGAAAAAACCAACAACAAGAAGAGAAAATCAAACAAAACAGGAAAACAAGCACAAAAGAAAAGAAAACAGAAGAAAAGAAAAGCAAGAAAATTCACAGTCAAGATTGTCAGAGATATTATGTATGGTTCTTATTACAATATTTTGATTCCTGAATATATAAACATGAAAATTCCACCTTTTCTCCATGTTTCCGCAATGTTTCCCTCGGTCAGCAATATTTTTCCAGGTATCAGAGATATCAATACATGTTTCCATAGCCCTAGTCATCAATACATGTAATGATACCGATACTACAAACATTGGACCCAACCCATCTGATGAATAGCATGAAAATTGACAGTCGAGATCAAGTAGAGAAAAAATCCAACCAATTGCTGTTTTAAAACATCACTCAATAGATGTTATGGATTGCTTATGATTCGAAAGAAGCACTTCGGTTAGATGATGTCAACCATCCAATATATGACTTGTAAAAAATGGAAAGTTAGGGCAAAATGCTGAACATTCAGTGTCAGGATCATCTCGATTGTGTGACTTTTGCACCATGGATTGCCCTTGGTGATGCGGAATACATGGATAGTACAGATCGATGATTGGCAGTCCCACATGCAACTCAAAGCTTTGGCAACATTTCTAAAATCCCTGTGAGAGAGTGAGAATAAAAATAGAAACAATCACTTTTTGGACTTCTCTTTCATTTTCCTTCTTCTATTACTGAATAATTTACGTATTTTTTGGGAAAAAAATATTTGAAAATTTTCACAAGATCAAAGAATATCTTAAGAAGTCTGAGAATTTTGTTACTATGCTAGTAACAATGCAAAATATGATGAATGCAGATGGCATTAAACGACATGTGGAGCAGCCAATCGTTAATCTGGATTGCCCTTTTTCAGTACCACTATTGGCAAACCATGTTTCAAAAAGCATACTGCTTAGATGATCCTAATGATCTGATAAATAGCATGGGAAATGGGCAATCAAGATTGAGCAGAGAAAAATAGGCTAAATCATCATCCTGAAACATCAATTCAAGATGCCCCATTGTAGATTGCTTATGATTCTTAAGAAGCACTTCCATCATGTGATACTAATCATCTGATCTATGGGTCATAAAAGCAGACAGTTATACGAATGAACAACATATGGATGCTAAGGACCATCTAGTCAATGAGATTATTTGCATCATTGCCCGTCAATATGGTATGGAACAATTGGACAGCCCAGATCAATGATTAGGTGTCCCACATGACATTTAAAAGCTTAGAGGGCATTGCTAATATCCCTATGAATGTGACAGATTTTAGCATTTGCCTGTGATGAAAGAATCTCTGACAAAAGCTGATTGCTTTGGTTTCCTGAAACTGAGATGAAACGATCTACAAGCAATTCTGTCAGTTAACACAAGCATATTTTTCAAGGCTAACTACATCATCTAGCTATTGCTTTCTAGACCCAAAACAAAATGAAGTATCCTCAACTCTCTGTATTTACATCATTAATAGCCACAAGTTAATTATAAGGTCAAGTAAGCAATACCGAGGATTTAGAGAACTCAACAAGGGTAGGAAAAACCCATTTTCTTCTTCTCCCTTCACTGCAAAAGTGTGAATAAAATCAAATCAGAATGCTGAATAGAGTTGCAGAACATTCAGGAAATACTAAATATACACAAACATGAACATTATTACTTGGAAAGTAAAAGACCTGTAAAACAACTGCTGACTAAGGCAAAGGTCAAAAAAGAAGCAGAAGAAGAAAGTAAAAGAGGCATTGCATTATAGGATCCACTTAAATATACAAAAACTATACCTCACATGTGAGAATAATGCCCTCGCTATGACAAGCAACATTGAAGAGAAGACAAGGACATTTATTTCAGTCTGCAACTCAGCAGAAAGCCCTCTCAACAACTCCAAGACCTCAGCCTTTGCCTTAGCGCATGCCTCATGGTACCTAAAAAAGAGACGAATTATAGCCAACCAATCATCATAATAAACTTGACAATATAACAAGAAACAACATATTGAGAAAGTTTGACATTTGATGCACTATACATCACCTATTTAATGCATCCTCCACCTTGCTTGTGGTAAACCATTCTTCTCCCACCTTTCTTCCTTTTGAATCTGTAGCAGGTTTGAGCAATTTGATTTGTTCTTCCCCATGGCTACCAGACCAAACAGATGGCGCAAAACGTTTTCCCTTGAACCAAACAGCTTCATGCTCTCTTGCATAGGATATCTCCCCCTTTGGACCTCCAAGTGGGGACATAACAGCTTTTACTCTTAAAATGATAGGAAGCAAATCTTCTGTAACCTGGATAAACAGAAAAGTCCTCTAAAATTATACTATCGAAGCAGTGAAGAGGTGCCAATGTAACATCGGTCTACAAAAGGATAAACTTTTCAAGATTGCAAACACTCCAAAGAAAGCCCAAATGTCTGCTATCACCAAAATAATCATGTTGAACTAAGCTGCAAATGGATTGAAAAGAGATTACTTCCACAGTACTTCGGTGATAACAGTATCGAGAGCTGTGGACTTCTAGTTCCATGCAGATTGAGGATAGAAGAGTTACACTTGTAACAAAGGTTACGTTGCTCTGCTTCACACTTTTCCTAGGTGCGCACACACACTCACACCTGCATATGAATCTGAGTTCTGAAACTAACATAGTTTCCTTAAACATAGAACTATTGTGAAAACACCCTGCATGATGCCCTGTGCAATTTACTTTCCATATTATGTTTCTTAAATGAAATTATCTTTATTTTGTGTGGGTCTGTGCACATCCAGTGCACTTGTTCAACTGCTTGAGGTTAAAGAGAAGGGGGGAAAAAAACCACATAGATGAATTCGATAATCTTTAACTCAGGTTTTGTGTTGGCTTATGCCGCTCAGGCGCAATGCACATTAGGCACCGTAATTATGATTGAAAAACAGCTAGTGTCACCGTCTGCAACTACCAACGTTGTGGGCAGTTGATTTGGACACTTAACAACAGCCAGTATCTCAAGGAATGAAATGACGCCATGAAGTGGATTTGAGATTTCCTCAAAAAAAAAAAAAACTTTTTTCCACTGCAACTGCTGCTATAATTTCAATGAAAAGAACATGACCAATGAATATACCATGAAATAGATAGAAGTAACAGAGGAGGGAAACACAGTGCAAATAGCACAAAATTACACATAGCAAATTTGAATTACATTTGCAAGAAACAGATATATCAGAGCGGAATATTACAATAAATGATCATCACAAGGAGAGTCTCTGAGACGTACTGTTTTAGATAAGGCTTCAGCTGCCCTCTCCACTTCTGCAAAAGCTTTTTCTGCATGAACCCTCTTCACACGACCTTTCCATGAAGACTCCATATCCTCAAAGAAGTCTTCTGGAATGTTTGGGAAAGAACTTATTTCATGATCTTTTTCACCATCCAGGGAGACAATTTCACCTATTCTGCGAGAAATTAATTCACACTCCTTTACCTACACGAGAATAAGCATAGTAAGCTAAGGAGCAAAGTCGATCAGATATCCTATACACAGAAAACAAGAAATATGCACATGAAGTTTCTACTTTGAGGCTGAAGTCAGACTCCTTGGCTATAACAGTGCAAAAAAAAAAAAAAAAAATCAAACAAGAGACCCAATTTTTAAATCCTGCAGAGCTCATTAAGCACAGAAACTTGCTGCATTGGCAAGTTCCAAAGTCTGGAGAACATCAGACATATGCATACAAAAATATAATAAATTACAAACAACAATAAATTATATAAAACACCAAGACAGACAGTTTAACACACTTGAACAGCTTATTTAATTTATCATCAAATCATATTCATGATTATCTAAGAATAACACCTGCTGTGAGACGTTTGAAATAACAACATACATAGGTGTAGGGTTTTGCTAACATCCCCACCTTCATGGGCATGTTAGCAACACCAACAAACCTTTTGAATATCAAGTGGTACAACCAATCATCAATCAGATTCATTCAATAGTACCATTGGGAGCAAGCCATGGTGCCAGAATCACACCAATCGGTTGATCCTATCTCTTTGAATGGGGCCAATCTGTTACAACCATCCATTTTTTATGAGCCATAGATCACATGGTTAGAGTCATTAAACCAAAGTGTTGCTTTGAAATCATAAGCAATACAAAGTGGGATCTACCAAATAAATGTTTCGAGATGATGATATTTCATTTCCCTGCTCAAACTTGACTATCCATTTTCCATGCTATTGATCGGATGTTTAGGATCATCTGATTGTCGTAATTTTTGCACCATGATTTGCTCCCAATTGTATAAATGAATGAACAGTTCAAGTGGATTACAGGTATCCCATGTGGCATTTAAAAGCATTGGGGACTAATGTCCCCATGAAGGTGGGGACATTAGCAAAACCCATACATATATAGATATAAACACTTTTTTTTAAAGGATAGATATAAACACATTGAACGGACATGTGTACTTAAAATGTTGAAAAAATGAATCTTCGGAACCCAAATGTATGGTTTAGAAAGAAAATAAGAGGGCAAGTTCAATGAACTAAACATCATGGTGTAGGATGTGAAATTTCATGTTGAATAAAAAATGCACTATAGATAAACGAAAACTCAGAAAAAACAAACTGGGATCTTAATCGCTACTTGGTTTGATTGACATCGTTTGATCACTTGGTAAACAAACAGGGTATATTCTGTTCATTGCCTCTCGCATACAGGCATATTTGTGGGATACACAATACTAATAACATAGCTGGCCATGGATGGCAGCCCATTTGACAATTGCAACATGAAAATGTAGAATTAGAGAGCATGCAAATTGAAGGAGATAAAACTAAGAAAGAAAACTTCATCAACTATTCTGTTGAAGGGGATTTTTCTGTCTCACCTAATACCCACTTTGGCTCCCTTGACTAAAACAGTCTAAAGGCTCAATTTTGGAAACAAATGACGCATGATTCTATACTAAATGTTTTGCAGATTCTAACATTTATCGTTTAGATCACTGATGCCATTCTAGCCTCATAGGTTTAAGACACGGTTGGTACTTTAATATTTACTGCTTATCCTGGAGACCAAATCTAGAAATCTAACTTGCTGTGTAAGACAGTAAAGCCACCTTTTTTAAGATAACACGATTTTATTAAAAGCAAGAGATGAAAAAGAAAAATCAACCATCACCCAGTTTATCCTGAACAGGTAAAAGAACCCCTATACAGCCCATGCAAAATCACAATGCATGCAAAAATGAACCATCGACCACACACTCCAAAGGCATAAGATGCATGCTAGACGCTAAGTTACAAAAGCTTTAAAAATCATGCAACCCTGTACCAGGGTCTTGCATTCAATCTTCAAACCAGTTGCCACCCAAGTAGGGTCTAATAACATCTGCAGGATTGCAAAGAGCTCAGAGCTTCCATACATATGTGAAATTTCATCAACAACATTCTTGATTCTTCGGAATTCTATATGATTAGCCTCCTTAGACTCCAGCAGTTTCACAAGCTGCAAAGAATAATGCAAATCTCAACATTCTAACCAATAGAAGGAAATGATACACAAATAAATTTGTTTGGACAATCCTAATGTGGAATAGATAGGAAATTTAATCAATGGTAAATAATTAAAAACAAAGTGGAAAAAAATTCTGGAGAATGTTAATGTAGTTTACCATAGAATCCACACTTCTTTTCTTTTTTTCTTTTTCTTTTTTGGGAGGAATAGAACTCCACACAAAATTGGGATGGAAGAGAGTGATAACAAAGAGGAGAGAGAAACAAGATAACGAAATATAATAAATAGTGAATATTATAGTAAACTCCATAATACTACTGGAGTAACTCCGCAGGGATAATCAAGGGTGAGATTTAAAAATGATTAGTGGTTGATATTAAGTCTAGATTACGGTACATGGTTTGTAGATTCCATATGGTTCAAGTGGTTTGTGTATAGACCCACCTCCTTCATCTATAAAGAAAATAAACTCAGTTGTGGGGGAAGAAAGCCATTATAATGAACTACTTTGAATTGGGTGGTTTGTGTAGAAATTACAACTTTTTTCCCTCAAATATCCACATCTCTCTTCCTAAAAACCCCTAATACCCTATCCCTGTATCAATAAGCTTTATGGTATTTCCATAGCTTTTTTTCTCTCTTTTTGATGCATAGTTGAAAATATATCTTTGCATATATTGATCATGCAATCCTATTTGTGATTACACAAGACGAAAACATTTATCTCTTACCTCCCTGTCTTGTTATGGCTGTTCGCAACATCTAATTTTATGCAAACTGGATATTAGACATGCTTCAATGTAGCACACAAGCAGTTGTCCAACCTGGGATCCTAGAAATCCCACCATGTTGAAACATCCGTAGATATATGGATGATGTTCAAGAACGTAGTCATTTTTTTCTTATCAGTACAAATTATCATATATAGCATAGATGATAATGCACGAGATGTAGAAAGATGATCATCATAACTAGAAGCACATTAGAACTGCATAGTATATAAACTCTTCTAAAATACAAGACAAAAGATGAAGTTTTTATTTTCGTTTCCTAGCACGGAAATTTTAGAAAACAATTAGTGTTTGTTACATAGCCATAGTTTGACTTCATACAAGATATCATGGAATACTGTATCAATTACCAAAAAAAAATAAAATTGCATCTTCAACTCAACCACGTGTGTATCAGTATAAATCACTATCTAAAACAGTAGGGCCAGCAGCCAGAAAAGAAAACAAATCAAAACAGGGAAAGGAGGCTATAATAATATGTTATACACAAAATACATAAATTGTCTATAATAACAGGATTAACATAATATCATTTTCAGAATCATCAGAACCATCAATAACAATCGTGTCAGATCATCATAGCCATGTCCTGACTCTTTGGGGTCGCTTCGCCTTCTCACGATTGCTCAGAAAAATTTCCACAACAGGCACCCTATCTAATATCAACCCTCCTTTACCCAGGCTTAGTACAGGCTAGCATATCACGACCAGGTGGAGCTGAACTCTTAGGAAAAGTTAAAAGGTAAAATCCGGCAACCCAGATGTGCAAGGCAGCATGGTAGAAAAGGGAAACCAGGTGACTGTTTCCTCTTTCCACCTTTTTTTTTGTTTTTGGCCTGCCCATTTAAAACTTCCCAAGAAAGCTTCCTAATAAAGGTGGTATCCAGCCTTGCTGGATAGCAATTGGTCTCATCAAAGAACCATGTGAGATAAGCGAAACCTAAAGAAGCTAGCACTGAGACAAAATATCATTCTCTACTGATGAGGCACCAAGAATATAACCTTTGCAGCCGATATACAAGTAAACTCAGGAACCGGACAAGTTATGTTGCTCATAAGCTTGCATGTTGCTGCAAAAAGAACTATGATTTAGTACATGTTAAGTATTAGCTCACCAATGAAATGAATCAAAGACAAACTGAAAGGCCCCAAAAGTACTATAATTCAGTACCACATTTTAAAGCATCATAGCTCAAATATGAGATGAATTCAGTACAAAGGGAAAAGCGGGGAAGTGAATAAAATCTAGAATGAGAAAAGAAAAATTATTAAATGCACACAATTTGGATATCCAATATTAAAAAAAAAAAAAAAATATATATATATATATATATATATATATATATATATATATATAAAATGAAAAAAGGACTTATGCATGAGGAAACAAGATTTTGAAATAAATGATAATCATTTACATTAGAAAACAGACACATATTGATAAATGACCAAGATTTGTTCTGTTGCTTTCCCCATATTCATTGTCTGCGAAACTAAAATCAGTGGAGATTACCAATTGGTAGGACAAGATAATCTTTTGATGTGAAAACCAAAAAGACATTCTAGGAAAACCACAATCCAAGAAGTGGCAGAAAAGAATTCTGCTACACTGCATTTCTCCAATTGCCACCCAACCAATGCAGTGTATTTTAAAATGCATAGACCCAAGAATTATTCCATTTGTCACCAAATAGATAAAAGGAAAAAGTCAATAAGTAAGAAGCAGAGGTCCTCATAATCCCCCCAGTAAGCTGACTGATACTCGTTAATGAGAAGATGCAACGTCTCCCTGAAATCAATAAGCCAGAACTGAAAATATCTTAAAGACTCATAACCAGCACCACCAGACACATAAGCCTCAACGTCAGTGATGGGTAAGCAGCAAGGTATTCAATAACGGTAACAATGGCCAGCCAAAGTGAAAACCGTTGCGTCACATGCCATAACCGTTGAAATTTATTTTTTAGAAAAAAAATTACTGGAAATTTTCCAAAAATTGAGGGGATTTCAAATATGCGATCTTTTCTAATTTTGAACATGATTATGATGGTGTAATAGTCCATTCTTTTGTAAGAATGTTGTCTTGGGCTGTCTGATTATTTTATTAATTGATACACTTAGATTGACCCCGATTTAGGGGATCACTAGAATGCCCCCAAATTGACCCAAAATTAATGCAATTTATTGCACTTATCCCATTAACGCACATCCCTAAGCATTCGACATCATTCCCCTACTATTTTTTTCCAATTGAAATTAAATTCGGATGAATAGTGTCACCGATTTGGGGAACGACTCGAATGCCCCCAAATCAGCCCAAATTCATGTAATCTGTGGCATTCATCCCACTAATGCATATCCCTAAGCATTTAACATCATTCCCCTCAAGCAATTTTAAGAAGAAAAAAAAAATGAAATTAAATCTGGATGAATGGTGTAGTTAGTTGGGGGACCACTCAAATGCCCTAAATCGGCCCAAGTGCATGCAATCCATGGCTATCATCCCACTAATGCATATACCTAACCATTGGGATGTCCTTGGACATCAGTTCTCCTAAGTAATTTTTTAGGAAAAAAAAAATTGAAATTAAGTTCTAATGAATAATGTCGCCAATTTGGGGGACCACTCAAATGCCCCCAAATTGGCCCCAAATGCATGCAATTTATGGCACTCATACCACTAATACATATCCCTAGGCATTTGACATCATTCCCCCCAAGAAATTTTAAGAAAAAAAGTTAAAATTAAATTCGGATGAATGGCGTCACAAATTTGGGAGACCACTTGAATGTCCCCAAATCAACCCCAATTTCATGATATCTATGGCACCCATCCAACTAATATACATCCCTAAGCATTTGACACCATTCCCACAAGTAGTTTTAAGAAAAAATTCAAATGAATATTTGCATAGATTTGGGGGACCGCATGACCCCCAAATTGACCCCAAATTTATGCAATCTGTGGTAGTCATCCCATGAATGCATATCTCCAAGCATTTGACATCATTGCACCCAAGAAATTTTAAGAAAAATTGAAATTAAATTCGGATGAAGTGTCGCCGGATTCGAGACCACTCGAATGCACTGGAGCATTTCCTCAAAATTATGCTTATTTCATCATTTGGCTATCAAATCGTCGGACATTTATTGGACGATACGGAATGAAAATTATTCGGAGGCCCTGTTTCAACAAACAAAAATCAACGGTTAGGATCATTCAAACAATTTGATTTTGAGACTGACTTAACAAAAGCAGTCCCCCATTTTAATCGGTTCAGTTGATTTAATATATGCCACATGTACAATTTCTAAGTGCAAGTGTATCTGGTGACAGTATCAGCGATGTCGATACATGTTTTCATATCCCCAGTCATCGATGCATGTCAAGCTACCGCTACTCTGAACATTGATAAGGACTAATCTACTCATCAACCAGGTGATCAAGTGACCTGGATGCATTAGATGTCCTGTCATGAGGATTTTTCCATTGACATGAGGTTTCGTTACTGCAATAACCAAGACAAAAGGAAAACCACATGCCTGTTTCTCAACTCTTGCGACCAATTTGGACACAAATGTATGGTAAACAGTGAGATAAGTACCCACCAAATTGCAGAAACCAGACTTGGACACAAACTAAAGATGGTGGGAGTCAACCATGACTATTGGCTGATGTATAAATATGGAACCACATAATTCCAGGAAAGAGAAAACCAGTAGCAATGAGCACAAGCAACGAGGAAAGATGATAAGCTACTAAGGAAACAACTGCATGATATGAGATTATTTAGAGAGAACTTTCCAGCTAACAACGATGATTAAAAGCTCCAAAATCATGGAAAATATGTAGTGAAGATTGATCAAATTTGATATCACACCAAAATTGATAATAATGAAGCACAACTAAGGCTGAAGCAGGAACATACACCCAGCTTGGTATCCCAACTGGTGTGCATCACTCTCATGACGCGGCATAGGCCTGGGATCAAGTCTTACGATGGACGCGTGGGAAAAAAAAAAAAGGAACCAGGAGCAGACCACGCGCATGATGTCCATACTTATCAGTAGAGACCATAACCAAAAGAATAAACAAATGCAACATGACTGATATGAGGAAATAAAATATGGCAATGTTATGTACCAAATAATCATGAAATTAGCAATAGTCATCAGTGACCATATGACAATAATCAAGCAAAATGTGACTTTCAATGTAATCAGAGTATAACTAATAAAAAATGCCCTCACATTGAATTGCTGACGCAATCACATATGGAGGAGGATTAAGAAGAAGATCTCTGATATACCTGAGGAAAAAACACATAACAAAAATGATATAATATTTGAAGCATCTTCAATGCTGTGAAGCAACAGAAATGGCACAGTAAGTGTCCAGGTAGTTCATAAAAAGTAGATACCATAAAAGACATGAACAAAGGTAAAGGTATGTTAATTAGAAAGATTGCAGTGGTAGTATTTAAAAAAGACTGAAGCAGAGAAAGGAAAATATGCATTGTTGTAAACATAATCTGCTATAGTTATGTACACACACACACACATGTTCCTTTTGCGATTTATGGTAAAACCACCCTTGGATGTCATTACCAAAAACATAAGATCCATCAAGTGAAGCTAGGGGAAAGGATTCATTCTAAGGTTTAAAATCTTGGTTTTGCCCAGCAATTTTTGGAGTTTTGGCGTCTAAGGGCTGTGTTTGTTGAGATGTAAGGGTATTTTGAGTGTATTTGCTTAAGATAGTACATGTACATGTGTGTGAGGGGTATATCTTTGTAGTTGGGGGTATTTCTATCATTTTCTTATGATTAGACTTTCCAATAAAATCAGAGAGAGACGTGAGAGAGTATTCACGTTTTCATCTCCCCATTCTCCTCTATTTTCCTCTTATTCTTTCTTCTTTTTTCTTCTCTTTTCTTTCATTCTTTCAAAGGTTTTAATCTTTCATCTTGGTATCAAAGCCAACACTACATCCTATGTTCAAGTCTTGGAAGGAGTGAGTGCCGCCACAGAGTGGGCTGCCGCAGATGTCGGATGCGAAACGTGGTAGAATATTACGATCCAAGGGTTCAATAGCCCAACTTGACACGTTCCATCAGTCCTAGATTTTTTGGCGTATTGGTTAGGTTCTCAACAATTGGTATCAGAGCATTATCCCCCTGAAGAGATGCACCGCGAGAAGCGAAGAATGTCTTGGAGACATGAGTGAGCATTCACAAAATAAGGGGGAGACGTGAGAAAGTATTCACGCTTTCATCACCCTATTTTCTCCTCTTTTTTCCTTTTCTTCTTCTTTCTTATTTTTTCTTCTCTTTTCTTTCATTCTTCTAAAGCTTTTAATAGTTCATCTATGTTTTCATTTTGGAGTTATATTTTTGGCCTGCGATTTTTGGATTTTTTTTAAAAGATATATATATATATATATATATATAAGAAAAGGTAAACAGAGAACAAGAGAAGAACCAAACAAAGAAGTTGCAAAAAGGCAGCCAAAAGAAAAGAAAAGGAAACCTAGAAAAACTCTAGGTTTTTTTGGAGTTACTGGCATCAGAGAGTTATGGCTTAAATCTTGGAGTTTTGGCGTCTAAGAGTTATGTTTCCATTTTGGAATTGGGTTGTGGCATTTTTGTGATGTTTTCACTTGGACAAGTTATGGTTTCTTTTGAAGTTTTGGCATCTGAGAGGAAAAGCTATATGGTTATGGATTTGCAACAGTGGTTAGGTACAACTTAGCAAAATGAAGCACAGATATTGTCCAATGACCATCCCCATTTAGTCATCTAGCACTAAGGCATCAATCAATCATGTCCTGCTGAAGAGTGTGAGCATTAGAGCTATAAGAGGAGCTCCAGACTGGCCTTCTAGTGCTCAGAAACAACCTCTAGCAAAATCACGCATATCCTCATGGATGAAATGCAAATTTCAAATTTCCGATGACTTTAACCAAGTTCGAAATTTCTTTTTTTTTCACATTTTCTTAATATCTTCCTGATTATTTTCTCAATTTATCTTTAGCTTCTTTATAATTAAGTTTTGCACTTAGAGTGTCACCGGATCAAACAGTTTGGAACCCTGACTGGATTCAAAAACCAAACAGGACAAATTTACAGCTTGGCCTGCAGTTCAGATTTTAAAACATTCAGTGAACAAAATATACCAAGCACACCAAGACTATAATTCAGCACAGAAGTATTAAGGCATCAAAGATAAATTCTTAGGGGATGGGAAATGAAAAACAAGACAAGTTCCCTTACAGCACAGGAAGGCCGAAACAATTTGATGGAAGCAACACTTTCAACAAGCTAGGTATCCCCTCTGTAGGTATGGCTCCTATAGCACAAACAGGTGGATTAGTTGTCACCAGTACTGACAAGTTCACAAAACGATGCAACAAGAAATGAGAAATTTTTAAGGAAAATGAATGTATCAAACCAATTTGGGTCCTTACTCTTGCTCCGGTGGTATACTCTATTGATTTTCAACACCTGATCAAGGGTTCGAGTACCCATAGGTGGTGAAATCCCACTACTGCATGAGTGTGTGGGGGTGTGTGTGCGTGTGTAAAAAAAAAAAAAAAAAAGGAATGTATCAAACCAATTTGCGTGGCTGTTCCAAGATACAACGGGCGAGGCCTTTTCTCTGAAGAAACAGTGACATTTCGAAATGTTGCCTCTTGATCAATACCATATAGCTCCCTTACCTATAAGAAATGCAAACGATTTAACAATGAGAATTTAGAGCCAACTATAAACTGGTGGTAAGGACTTCATGTGCTGGGATTGATAATTATATGTTGCAACTGAGGGAGTGATTGGTTGCTGGTGGTTTTTAAAAAAAAAAAAAATTCTTGGTCTTAGCAATTCCTTGGTTTTTAAGGGGGAAAATTCCTGAAGTTCTCCATATTCTCTGTGGTTGTAAAAACCCTTTCTGGAAGGGGCACCCTTAGAATGACTATTTTCAGCTTAATAAAACCCTTTCTGTGGTTGCTTCTTTTTCACATTGTACATCCTTTTGCCAAGCAAACCCAGCCCATTTCATCATCATCATTGCCATCAAATCCTTATACCAACTAATTGGGGTTGGCTACACGAATCCTTTCCCGCCATCCCACACTATCAAGGGCCATAACTTCATTTAGACCATAGGTCATCAAGTCTTTTCTTACTACCTCCACCCACGTCCTTTTGAGCCTTTCCCTTTGCCCTTTTAGAGCCTTCAACTTGTACCAACACACTTCTTCTAATCAGCATAGTTCTTGGTGTAAATTGTGCATCACCAAACCATCTAAGTCTATTTTACCTCATCTTATTACCTATTGGCGCTTTCTTAGATTAAGTTGAATGCATTCGTTTCTCATTCTATCCTTGTCTCGCCACTCATCTATCTCAACATCCTCATTTTAGCTACACTCATCCAATTAACATGTAATTCCTCAATTGCCCAACATTTTTTTTTAACACACACTCACCCAATAGTGGGATTTCACCACCTATGGATACTCGAACCCTTGAACGGGTGTTGAAACTCCCGAGAGTCTACCACCTGAGCAAGAGTAATTGCCCAACATTTTGTCTCATGAAGCATAGCTGGGCTTATAACCATCCTATAAAATGTCCCTTTTAGTTTGAGTGGTACACAACAATCACATAAAACTCTAGAGTCTAGAGGCACATCTCCATTTCTTCCACCCCACTTGAATTCTGTGGGCAACATCCTTCTCAATCTCTCCATTCTCATGAATTATTGACCCAAGATATTGGAAGTCATTTGGGAAATTTCTTGGTCAGCAATCTTTACTAATTCCTCCTTCCCACTCCTATTTTTACTAAAATCACACTACATATACTCTGTTTTAGTCTGATTGATTTTAAATCATTTAGATTCTAGAGCATCCCTCAATAAATCTATCTTTGTGTTTAGGCCCTCCATCTTGTCAATCAAAATTATGTCATCTGCAAACAACATACACCATGGGATCTCTTCCTGCAAATCCTACCCCTTTCTAGGCTCCATTTCAGTGACAATATTATCAAAAGTAGGGTGATAAATCATAATCTCTGATTGAAACAGAATATATATACAGGCAAGCAAAAGGCAAAAGACTAAAATGTCATGAAATACAAAAAGAAGTATGTGAGGTATGCAGCGTATAGTTGCACAAAGTGCAAAGCGAAGCCGCAATAGATTTGATTGCATGAGCAAGGAAGCGTCAGTTTCAAAATGTAAACAAGTATAAATCAAAAGGAAGTGGGAGCAGGAGAGAGTCTAAAGTGTGATTCGAAGCTAGAGTGGCGCCTAGTTAGAAGGATCCTGCGACCAGTGTTCGTATTATCGATAATATAGCCAATATTATCGTTCTCACTGGCCACTAACACGATATCTGTCGGAAAGCCCTAGGAAATTTAAAAACAAAATGGATTTTGATGTAACGTGCAATATATCGCATGATATCGCACAATTTTTGGCGATATCACAGATATTATCTGCAGATTTATCCCTTTATCCATTGAATTTATCCCAGACTCACGGATCTACAGTAGATTTTCTCACAGACTCACGGGTCTGTTGTAGCCAACAACCATTCGACGATAAATTCAGTCATAAAATGGCAGACAATGTCAGGCTTGCATAATTACCAAAAAAAACAAGGAAAAAAAAAAGAAAAAGAAAATTGGGGAAAAGCATTCAATTCAGAGGGGGGTTCGGTACCCGTAGAAGGAGATTGTGTGATCGGAAGTAGAAATCGGTGGGCCACTCGATCGATCTATAGCAGTGCGCCGTAAGCTCCACAATCTCGATTTCCATTCTTTTTTTTCTTCAAATAGAAGCTAGATTTAAATTGGTCAGGAGATTTTGGCAAGAAATCTGCAAAAACCCCTATAGATTTGGGTTTGATTGAGGAAAAATAGAATTTTTGGAGAGATTTTAGGGTTCAGGTCCTTCTGAAACCCTTTCCTCTTTTGAAAATGGGAACAGATTAGCTACTGATGGGTTTGAGTAGCGAGATTAACTACTGAAGTGATGTCACCAAGTTTTGTCGGCCCCACTATGATGTATGCGTTGTATCCACATCGTCCATCATTTTGGAGAGATCATTTTAGGGCATGAGACAAAGAATGAGGCGGATCCAAAGATCGAGTGGACCCCACCACAAAAAAGTGGAGACAATGATGCCCACCATGGAAACTTTCCTATGGCCCATCACGAGGTTTATTTGAGATCCAACCTGTTAATAAGTTAACACGGACGTGAACGATAGGAAAACATAAATATTAGCTTGATCGGAAACTTTTGTGGCCCCCAAGAAGTTTTTAATGGTGGGCATTCAATCCCCACTGTTTTCTGTGGTGGGGTCCACTCGAGCTTTGGATTTGCCTCATTCCTTGGCTCATGCCCTAAAATGATCTCTCAAAAGTGATGGACAGTGTAGATATAACACATACATTACAGTGGGGCCCACAACTGTTACAGACACATGCGGATTTCCTGTTAAAGCCTTTCGCAGGAAGTTCCTACGCAAGGATGTAGGTGGGTATGTGTCGTGCGAAGACAAGCGCTAACGCTCATAGACCTCCGAGTTGTACGAACAGTCCAAAGGAGATCAAAATGGCCCCCAAAATAATGTATTTATTATATACACACCATTCATCCATTTTCCAAGATCATTTTAGAGCAGCAACCCAAAAATGAGTCATATCCAAAGCTCAAGTGGACCACACCACAGATAGAAGTGGGGACAATGATTCTCACCATTAAAACATTCATAGGGCCCACCGTAACGTTTATTTTCCATCCAATCTATTCATAAGGTCACACAGACCTCGATGAAGTCGAAAAACAAATATCATATTGATCCAAACCTTCTGTGACCCCCAAAAGGATTTCAATGATAGACGTTCAATCCCCCACTGCTTTTTTCAATGTGGTCCACTTGATCTTTGGATCTGTCTTATTTTTTTGCTCAAGCCTTATGATGAGCTCACCAAATGGATGGACGGTTTGGATATAACACATACCTCATGATGGGACCCACAAAACTTGGTGACGTCAACACACCAGCCATATTGGTGGTGTGTGGTACACGCCCAATCCACTTCCTATTGCATGGCGTTAGCTCAAGACGAATGATCTTGTTGCGGGCTTCGTGGGGTCCACTTGTTGTATATGTTTTATCTAACCCATCCATTCATTCTGAAAGATCATTTTAGGACATCATTCCAAAAAACGAGACATTTTTAAGGCTTAAGTGGACCACACCACAGAAGGTTTGGAATAAGGGAAAATACAAATATCATCTTGATCCAAAACTTCTGCGGCCTAGATTAAGGGAAAATACAAAGATCATCTTGATCCATAACTTTTATGGCCCATAAAAGTTTTTAATGGTCATTCATCATTGTTTCTAATGGTATGGTCCACCTAAGATTTGGATCTTCTTAAAGTTTGGGATCATGCCCTAAAATGAGATGGGAAAACAGATAGATGGCGTGTATATACAAAAAGTACATCGAGGTGGGCTCCACACGTTAGAGTAACACTCACTAAAGTGTTATCCGAGGGGTGTAATTGAACGCCCACCATTAAAAACTTCTATGGGCCCACTTTAAGCAGATCGATAATGTTTTTTTTCCGTCCAACCCATTGATAAGGTCAAACATACCTGAATGCGGGAAATGTACAAAGATTAGCTTGATCAAAAATTGTGTGGAGCCCATCATAATTTCTACTATATCTTTTGCTTTTGAATGCATTGGTTGTGTTTTCATACATGTCTTGATACATTTATAAATGTTGTGCATCATATTTGAATATAGTTGTTTTAGTTCAATCGGACAACGCACAGCTTAGGACTCTATACAAAGGAAACCTATTATGTGCACTTCTTTTTTGAGATTTTATGATTTAAAATTGTTTATTAAGGTCTTCTTTAATAATCCCTGAAGTTTCATTGAAAAATTCAACCATTTTCCCAATGTTTCCCCATGTTTCCCAAAAAGCGCAATAAATTATGCGATACAAATGATATATCCCATGCAGTAACCGATACATATTTGTATCCCTAAGGTGCGATGCATTGTGCGATACAGATATTTCGAACATTGCCTGCAACTAATTATAGTGTTATGTAACATATGTATCAAGTATAACTTCTCTATATACGCTAAGTCAATCAAAGGCGTGATTGATTGTTGTATAGAGCACATTACACGACATGCATTGCATCTATGTATTGGGTATTGATACTACTAGGACACTGTGTCCCTGCCATAATCGTTCAAAAACCGTAAATAACTTTGTTCCAGTCTGAGTGACATTCTTACTTTCTTTTCTTTTCTTTTCTTTTTTTAAAGATGACTAAAGTTTATTAACATCAAAAAAAAAAAAAAAAAAAAAACAGCATTACAGTGCAAGAAGTGTCCCTCTCGTCACTAGCCTAGAGAAAGCAAAATTAACAACAAAAAAAGGGGCAAACGAATAGGATCCCTTGAGAACAAAACATTAAGGTTTCCAAAATCCCCATCCCTATCCCCAACGAGGCCAAAAATGAGCAGCCACAGAACTTGGGACTCACAAGAGACCAGCTAATGATCGTGGTCGAAATATTCCTTTCCAAATTTGCACTTGAACCAAACCAATCCTGAAATGTCCTATTGTTTCTCTCCTTCCAAATCCCCTAAAAGAATTCCGAACAGAGAGAGAGAGACTACAAAATCTTCTCGTTGACCTATTAATGATCCATTGGCCCACTCAAGAAGCACATCGTTGATGGATCCATTGAGCGATGCATTGTGCGATACAAGTGATGCATCGTTGATGTATCCCTAAGGTGCGATGCATCGTTGATGTATCCCTAAGGTGCGATGCATTGTGCGATACAGATATTTCGAACATTGCCTGCAACTAATTATAGTGTTATGTAACATATGTATCAAGTATAACTTCTCTATATACGCTAAGTCAATCAAAGGCGTGATTGATTGTTGTATAGAGCACATTACACGACATGCATTGCATCTATGTATTGGGTATTGATACTACTAGGACACTGTGTCCCTGCCATAATCGTTCAAAAACCGTAAATAACTTTGTTCCAGTCTAAGTGACATTCTTACTTTCTTTTCTTTTCTTTTCTTTTTTTAAAGATGACTAAAGTTTATTAACATCAAAAAAAAAAAAAAACAGCATTACAATGCAAGAAGTGTCCCTCTCGTCACTAGCCTAGAGAAAGCAAAATTAACAACAAAAAAAGGGGCAAACGAATAGGATCCCTTGAGAACAAAACATTAAGGTTTCCAAAATCCCCATCCCTATCCCCAACGAGGCCAAAAATGAGCAGCCACAGAACTTGGGACTCACAAGAGACCAGCTAATGATCGTGGTCGAAATATTCCTTTCCAAATTTGCACTTGAACCAAACCAATCCTGAAATGTCCTATTGTTTCTCTCCTTCCAAATCCCCTAAAAGAATTCCGAACAGAGAGAGAGAGACTACAAAATCTTCTCGTTGACCTATTAATGATCCATTGGCCCACTCAAGAAGCACATCGTTGATGGATCCATTGAGCACCTACAACATTCTGAATCTTGCTAGGAAGAAAGCCCATATTTCCCTTGGCGCCGAACAATGAGTGACAATAGTTGCTCTCTTATAATCAGTGTTCGAAATATCGGTATCGTGTTACATATCGCATCCTTGGAATTTAGATATGTATCAGTTATCACACAAGATATATCATTTGTATCGGGTAATTTATTGTACTTTTAGGGAAACATGGGGAAATATCGGGAAAATATTTGAATTTTTCAATGAAACTTCAGGGATTGTTAAAAAAGACCTTAGTACACATTTTAAAATCATAACGTCTCAAAAAAGAAGTGCACATAATAGGTTTCCTTTGCATAGGGTCCTAAGCTATGTGTTGTCTGACTAAACTAATGCAACTATAATCAAATTGAATGCATAACATTTAGAGTGTATGTAATTATCATTTCATCAAACACTCCTAAATACTTCGAAATTAGTCTCAATTAACAACTGGTTGAAGGAAAATTTCAAAAAAAAATAATTTAATATTATAATATTTTTTATTAATTTTTAATTAAAATTAATTTTTATTTTTCGAAAATTGACAAGGACTCAACAATCAGTAGATCAGCCATCATACATGCTTGATTTCATGTTTTGAGAGCAACATTGCAAGCAATTTGAGAGAAATTCAAGAAATTTTGAATTTTCCCCAACTCAGACCACCACTTAAATTTCAAAATTAGAGTGTATGTGATGACCATGTCATCAAATACACCTAGATACTTTGAAATTAGTCTTAATTGATAGTTGGTTGAAGGAAATTTTCAAAGAAAAAAAAAAAAACATGCAGACAATGAAGAACCCATGGATATTGAAATCAAAGCTCCAATTAAGGTATCCCGTATCGGTATCGGTTGGTGTAACGGTGCCCTCCGATACTGATACCGATACGGGAGTATAACGGCGATACGGGGGCGAAACGGCCCGTAACGGTGCTTCTTTTTTTTTTTGCTAAAAAAATATGAAATTTTTGCTAAAAAAATATGAAAAAATATGGATTAAATCCGGAATATTCTAAGCATTCCAAATATGCATTCATTTATAAATTGGAACATGTGTCACGCCCCAAACTCGGAAACCGGGCACACAGAATTCCCGATCGCCGAATCCGGCGCCGACAGCCTCCGTAGAACCCCATTCTCGGCTCCTAGCCCCCATTCGCCAGGTTCCGATCCTGGGATGCTACGAGGAGGATTTTCAACATCAGTTTGATTCGTAATAAGCATAACCAAAGGCATAACCCACAAACAACAACCAAGCACTCCATTACATTTCCACTATGATCAAAAACTTTACAAGTACAATGAGCATAAAGGAAAATAAAATGGTAAAGAACAAAAACTCCACAATGCTCTGCAACGTGCTCCTGTCTCAACGCTGCTGCGAACCAACGTCACCTGCACGCAACGGTCGTGCATAAGCTTACAGAAAGCTTAGAGGGTGGTGAAAGTGTGTGCGCAAGGTAGTAATATATACATGCAATGTCAGAGTGATGCGGAATATGCAAATGGAACCATGATATCATGAGCCGTACCAAGGCTATACAATGCCAGACATGAATGTATCGGCCACCACAAGGCCATGCGATGTACAATGCAACTCGAGCATACAGGTCCTCATCTATGTCCACACATCAATACAGCTTAAAGTATGAAATATCATCGAGGTCTAGTACACTCTAACCAGATTGCCGCCACATCGCGCGCAATAAGGTAAGTGGAAGAGACCTCACTATCCGTCTGCCAATATCGGGCGCGACTCGTCGATAGCGGACCCATTCCTCGAGCTGGTCAAACTCAGCCTAGCATTGCCCCCTATACTCGGACGGGTAAGGCCGCACCCCCTTCCAACCGACCACGACACAGTGGAGAGCGTAACCGTCTGGTAATCGACACTCAACGCTCATCTACCCACTCGGTCTAGACGTTGGAGCAACCTCTTGGTACCATAAGGGTTTAGGGACTTTCACCCAGGGATATCTATAGTACCCCCATGTAGAACAAGATTTCCGGTGTCCAATCCTGCCAACCACGATCTGTATGTGGAGGCTACGGCCCCGATGTCGCTAGGGCGTACAATATCCATGTCATACAAATGCGATATGCATGAACCACGCTATCCAGTCATGCATCAACTCCTGCGCATATCGCGCGCTCATGTAGGGAATCACCGCCTAACCGGGAGCCTATAAACAACCTGCCCGAAGGCAAATGCTATGATCAGACAATTCTCACGCCAAGCATACATATGATGCGTATGATCATGAGTCATGAAACTATACTAACATGTAAATGAGTTATGAACCATTCCCCAACGCAAATGGGCCTGGACGGTCTATACACAGCAAGTACGGCCTGGTAATGGGCCCTAAGGAGAGTCGTAATGTGGACATCCAACCAGCATCACACTCGCAATGTGGACGTCAAACCAACATTGCATCTCAGGCACGATCTTCTTAAATATCGCTACACGATCGGTATTGGGATTACACATTGCAATGGACCTTAGGTTCATCCCATTGGACTTTTCATATATATGTCAAATGGGCCATGTCCTATGGGCCTTTTAATCATCAGATGGGCCACATAAATGGGCCACAACAATGGGTCTTATGTGCATTGCAATGGGTTAACCCGTGGGTCTAGGATTGCATCATATGAGCTTAGTCTCATGAGTCTAATTTGTGACCAATGGGCCACACCAATTGGGCCCCAAATGTATATCAAATGGGCCTCAACCCAGAGGCCTTATATGAGTTGAGTGAGCCTAAAACCCTAGGCCTTAAACAATTCAAATAGGCCTAATCCATGAGCTTGCATGCAATTCAAAGTGGGCCTAATCCCATGGACCCTTTTATAATCAAATGGTTTTAGTCCCATGGGCCTTACAATATGTCAAATGGCCTACTTCCATGGGCTTTGAATTTCAACAAAAGGGTCCAATTACATGGGCCTTGAAGTACATCAAATGGACCTAAGTTCTTAGGCCTTAAGTGGATCCAATGGGCCTAGCCCATAAGCATTTCATAAACCAAATGAGCCTAACCCATAGACCCCTTTGCAATTCAAGTGGGTCTAGCCCAAACAATACAAATGAGCTCTCAAAGTGGAAGGACGGATTGGACGTAACAATGCATCGTGGTGGGTCCCATGTGGGGCCCACCATAATGTTACCTGCCGTCCAATCGGCTCATAAGGTCACCTGACCAGGGAAATAAAGAAATAAATGGATAAAATTAAATATTGAACCAAAACTTCTACCAAACCAAAGGGTTCCAACAGTGGGCTTTAACCAATACTGTTTTCCTGGATGGCCACCCTATCAACGACTGGATGGAATGGATAGGACACATACATCATGGTGTGTCCCACCGTCCAAAGAGTGGAAGGTGCGGATCAAACACACAAGTTCTGGTGGGAGTCGCCTGGCTGGACGGCGTAAATACATGTACATGGGGGTGGACTCCACCGTCCGTACGGACGGTGGATTCAATCACAAACATCCCTGTGGGTCCCTTGTGGGGCCCATTCTGAAATGTTTATTTGGCATCCAACCCATTGATAAGGTCAAACAGACCTGGTTGAAGGGAAAACACAAATTTCAGTTTGATCCAACACCTCAGTGGGCCCCAGAAACTTCTCAACGGTAGAATTCAATTTACACTGTTCCACTTGGTGTGGGCCACCTGAGTTTTGGATCTGTTTCATTTTTGGAGGGGGGCCCGCCACTGGGGTGGCCCACCTCATGACTAAGTTGGATGACAAATACACATTATAGTGGGGCCCACACGCAGGAGCCGTGGGCACCCACCCCACGTCCGTCCGTCCGTCAAGACGAGCCTGCACGCGCCTGCGTGCAGGCGCTGGCCGTTTTCAGGGCAGAGGCAAAGCCTCTGCCAATGCACTTTTCAAAAAAAACAGAAAACCCGATTTTTCAAGGGTTTTCGCACGTGGGGCCCGTAAAAACGAGATCTACTCCAGCCATTGCGATCAGCGGCTCGAGGCCGTCCAAATGAGTCCAGAGTTTGGATTTTTTTGATGAAAGGAAATGAAATAAATTAAGAAAATGATGTTTGAATGGTAAGGGTGCGATCTTTGACGTTATGGCCCACCAGGTGATTGGATCAGCTCCAAACTTCTACCCAACGGCTAAAATGCCGTGGGTAAGAGGATGGACGGCTTGGATCGATCATAAACATCAAGGTGGGGCCTGTGCAAGTGGGCCACCAAAAAGGTTCCCCCCCTTTTTCCTTCTTTCTTCCTTTTTCTTATTTCCTTGAAAACGTCCAGCGTCTGGACGGTTTTAAATTTTTTTTTTTTTGAAAATGGAGGGCCCTGATGAAGTGGCCCCCACTGATGGGTGGCATGGGAGTAACAGCCAAGGTGGGCCCCACTTGAATAAAATAAAATATCTCAGGTGGGATCCATTCAAGTGGGCCACACCCTCCTATTGCAATAAAATAAAATAAAATAAAAGAGAGAGAGAGAGAGAGATGGAGAGTGGGACACGGCTTGTGATGGAGGGACCCCGTCATTATGGGCCCTCCCATACATGAAATCATACATCAATTGGGTCATTTTGCACATGTGACCCTCAAAATTAAAGATCAACGGTGGGGATCCTTTCCCCACCAATATGGATGGTCTAGATGACCTTTCCAAATGAAAATAAACATCATGATGGGGTCCATGGAGAATGGCCCCATCATGGAATGATCGTGATGATCCAAGTGGTCCATCGGCCACAAATAAGGGTCCCAAGTGAGATCCACACCATGGATCGGTGGGTCTCACTTGGTCCACCATAAAAACAATAAAAACTACCCTATAGAGGCACCCACCGTCCGATCTTCTCGCTCCTAGAGGTTCCTTGGCACCTTGGCTTCAACTTCAATGGTTAAGATGAAGAATGGAGGGTTGAGATGGAAGATTTTGGGGTAGGAAGGTGGGCCACTTAGAGCTTAGGAAGGTTGGGAAATTTCCATACGTATGGGGCTCTTGGAATTTTGCAAATGAGAAAGAGAGAAAGAGAGAGAGTGATGTAAAGGGAGAGAGAGAGAGTGATGGATGGATGGGTGAGTGATGGTTGTGTAAGAAAAGCTTGACTTTTGAGGCTTTTGTGTAAGAGAGGTATGGGATGTGAAGACTTTTGTGGCTTTTTGTGTAAGAGAGGTATGGGATGTGAAGACTTTTGTGGTTGCTTGGGAAAATGGGTGAGAGTGATGTGTACTTGACATGTGATGGCTTGATGGGTGATTGATTGATGGGATTGATGTGATTGATGTGACACATCGTTGAGATTCCCTTGGTTTTCGTAACACGCGGCGTTTTCTCGCACCGAACGTTGGCCCATATCTCTTGATCAGGGTATCGCCTCGGCGTGCGAGTCGCGGTATCGGAACCGCGACGACGGTGCGGTCGCTATGGTATTGGTCTCGGGTTGAGTCGACTCGGGTTGTCGGCACATGAATCAGGGTCGCGCGTCGATACTGGTTAAGGGTCGAAGGTTGCCGGAATTCGACCGGTACGACCGCGGAAGTGTACGGAAAGGTACGGACCAAGATACGGGTCTTACAACATATTTATGGTAGTGTAACGGTCTTACTCTTTAGTGAGAAGTTGTATCAAACTGTCTGATGAATTTATGAACCAGATAACCTGAATTTGACTACAAAATTCATATATTTAATTTCTGAAATATATAATTTATATACTTAACAATTTGATATTATTTCTCCCAATAGTTCTTTAAAAAAAATGAAATTAAATTCATGTAGATGGAGTTGCCAATTTGAGGCTGACTTGGAGGACCAATCCTTACCCCAAATTAGCCTCAAATTCATGCAATTTATTGGCATTATCCCACTTATGAATTGGTAGACATTTATTGGATAATGAATCATGAAAAAAATCAAAAGGCCCTATTTTAAAAAATAAGCATCCACAAATTAACAATTAAAAGTATTCAAACAATTTGATTTTGGCATCGTGAGTTGGCAACTACAGTTCATAATTTAATTGGTAAATTTTAAGTTAATACATGTCTCATGTACAATTTTTTAAGGGCCCGAATTAGGCAGGACTCGGATTGTGAAGTGTAGCACATGAGTGTCAAAGTTTTTTGGGCCCCACCATGATGAATGTGTTATATCCACACCGTCCATCCATTTTGCCAAATAATTTTAGTGCATTAGCCCAAAAATGAGGCAGATCCAAAGCTCAGGTGAACTGCACCATAAGAAACAACGATAATTAAACGTCCACCATTAAAAAATTCTTGGGGGCTACAAAAGTTTTAGATCAAACTGACATGTGTGTTTTCCCTTCATCCACGTCGATGTGACCCAATTAACAGGTTAGATGGAAAATAAACATTACAGCGGACAGTGTAACAAAACAGTGCAAGTGCACTGTTCAGCGTGCACTGCAGAACACAAAAAAAAAAAAGAGTGCGTGGCTGTTTTTCTTGGGGGCTACAAAAGTTTTAGATCAATCTGACATGTGTGTTTTCCCTTCATCCACGTCAGTGTGACCCAAATAACAGGTTAGATGGAAAATAAACATTACAGCGGACCGTGTAACAAAACAGTACAAGTGCACTGTTCAACGTGCAGTGCAGAACACAAAAAAAAAAAAAAAAAATGTGCGTGGCTATGAAACAGCCACACAATCCATTCTGTTTTCGAAGCTGGAAATGAAAAAGAAGAGAGAGAGAGAGGGAAACCGAAAAGAAGAGAGAGAGAGAGAGAGAGAGAGAGAGAGAGAGAGAGAGAAGAAGAAGAAGAAGAAGAAGAAGAATCCGCAGCTACGGCTGTAGCCGCAGTAGTCCGAGAAGAAGAAGAAGAGGAAGGAGGAGGAGAAGAAAAGAAAGAAAAAAAAAAAAGTATGTTTTTTTTCCTTTTTTTTTTCTCTTTGCCCGTAACAGCCGTTACGGTCACAGAATCGGGAAGTGCCTGTTTCGACCCTGTATCGCATAACAGTGTCGACCATTACCGTTACGTATCGTAACAGATACGGGACACCCTGGCTACACCCTGGCTCCAATTCCACAATTTTTCGTGCAAAATATGAAAAAACCAATGGATTTATAACCATTTGACACTGATTTAACATAATTCCAAAAAAAAAAAAAAAAAGGAATCAAATATTGAAAATGCTCACCGGATTGAAAATGTGGGATCTATCAGCACTACTTGTGCATTTTGTATCGCACAGGTGGGATATAAGATATATCATGCGATATATCGGCCGATATCATTAATATTTAAAACATTGTTTATAATTTAAAATTTCTAGGATTTTAACTAAAAATTAGTTTAGTAGTAAATGAACAAAGGTTAAGTTCAGTATTTCCCTTATGACCATTCCCAAATAAACCCCTACTTGCCAACCTTTTGTACATAAGGTCAAAAAAGGCCTAAGTTGACTTTTTTGTTTTTTGAAGGATTCCAAATTTATTTAAGAAGGCCCAGAAAACAGGAAGAAAAAAACAAATACATCAAAAAACCCTTATAATATCCCTCATATTTCCCCCTAGGATCTTCGCCACATCGGCCCACTCGATGATGGAACACTCAAAATTTCAGGAATACTGCTCCCAGTGTATTTGATTTAACGCAAAAGATCGGCTGTTGCATTCCTTCCAAACTTCCCACAGCACAATAATGCTTGCAATTCTCCATGCCCTCTTCCCATACTTGCTTCCTCAGCCCGCACCATCCTGAGCCATAAAGAAATCACTTATAGACTGAGGTATTACCCATTCTTCCTGAAATTCACTCAAAACAGACAACCACAACTGATGAACAAAGGCACAATGTAAAATTAGATGATCGACGGATTTCTTGTTCCTTGGGGACATAGGACATCCATTCGGGATTATCATATTTCTCCTTCTACGATTGTCAATCATGAGGATGTTATTTTTCCTCACTAGCCATATAAAAACCAAGACCCTGGAGGGGCCTTTATGATGCAGGGGATCCCAACGGACAGGAAGCAAATCAGGGGCCTTTATGATGCAGGGGATCCCAACCGAGAAGCGACAGCATACAAATCGGGGGCCTTTATAGTCCGAAACGGCCCAAGTTGACTTTCCATCTAGGAATTGTGACACAAAGCAGAAAATGCCGTGAAGATTCAACTGCTAGGGCATGGAAATGACAGTTTTGGAGGCATTCTTTACAAAACATATGGAAATGACAGTTTTGCCCTATTCTTTACAAAACAAAGGAAAATGACAGTTTATTCTTTACAAACGCAAGCAAGTTGGGCTACGAGAGGACCAATTTCAGTCATCCAGGCCATCTATCAGTTTCTATGGGCCATTTTCAACAATCCAAACTGTTTTCAGCAATCCAGGGCATCCATCTGTTTGTGTGGGCCATTTTCAATAATTTAGACCATCCCTCTGTTTTATCTATGAGCGATTTTGAGCCATCCAGACCGTCCATCAGTTTTTGTGGACCATTTTTCAGTAATCCAGGCGATCCTTTTGTATGGGCCATTTTAAGGATTGAAGGTCCAACACTAAACATCCGCAAAAATCCACGCCTAATCATTCTCTGAGTAGTGGACCGCGCACAAAGGCAACCATGTGCAATGATGTCAAAGATGCACACTAGCTGAGTAGAACCACACAGCATTCACTCAACCATCATACCCCTGGCACACATGCACCTAAATCCAAACCATCCAAATAGTCATGCCCTCTATAGAAACAGCATAGCCTTCAAAAAGAGATAGAATAGATGATCTAGGCCTTTGATTAAAGAGAATTCGTTCATTGAATTTAGAACATTGACCGATTATAGTTTTAACTATACAAATGATGCCTACCAACTGGCTAGTTGGGATAAATCCATTAAGTGTATTTTTTTTTTTTTGCTTTAAGTAGTCTGAAATAGGGCCCTACAACGTGGATGGCTTAATTTGGGCTATGACCCTGCCACATGTACATTGAATACGTGTGAATTATCATGCAGTGCCCAGGTGTAGAAGTTTCTTCCCGCTATGAAGACCTTAACTGGCCACTAACAACTACTATATTCATCTTTCTTAGATCTTATCCATGGTGCGGAGCAAGTGAAATTATAGGATCCGCAACCCCAAGATTTGCACTCTAACTAGGTTTTCAGTTTGTACCAGTGGGTTCCATGGTCAAGTGATCTAGATAGTTGGTCTATCATGGGCCACCGTGGATGGACCAAAACCACACACCCAACGTCTCCCAGATAGAAAAGATACTAACCATCAATCTTGACCCATTTTCGGTTGAGTGTGGGCCATTGTTGTGCTTCTCTTTTTTAACACAGCGTGGAGGATTATGATCCCTAATCAGTGCAATTCTAATAAGCATCCATTGTGGGACCCACTAAATGAAAGATCTAGATCACCATGTGACGTGGCATTAGGGGCACGCATCAACCAGAAATCCCTCTTGATTCTTGATTGACATTTACAGGCCACGTGACCATGAACTATGTGTGGCACAAGCCATACTCGTGCACTGAGAGGGAAACAACGAGAAATTCTTGTCCGCAAACTGCTGGAGTGAAATCATACTCCACCAATTGGGCTGGGTGGGTCATTGTAAGGTACTAACTAATAAGGTTTAGTTCTACAAGGGGAGATCAAAAGATGCTAACCATTAATCTTGACCCTTTTTCTGTTGAATGTGAGCCATTGTTGTACTTCTTTAACCATCCATTGTCATGGAACAAATTAGAAGGTCATCATAACCTTATCAGGAAGATTTCTTAGCACAGGTGATCAAGATCCAACCCACTCATCAAATGGACTCTAATGGTGTAGATCCCTTGGACCAAAAATCAAACCCGGGCCACAGATTACAAAAGAAATGGACAACTAAAAGAAACTGGAGGGAGGCGTAGAGAGGAAGAGGGAAAGATGAGAAGGGTTTATTTTTATTTTGTGGGGGGGGGGGAAGGGATTGATGGGGGGATTTGGGTTTTAAATTAGTAGATTTAAGGTTAGTAAATGGTTACATGAAGGTTAGCTAAGCTTAGTAAAATGGCTAACTAATGTAGGTAAGGGCATTTTCATCATTTACAAAATACGCTTAAAGGTTCATGACAGTAGGGGTTTTCTTGGCTTACAGCAAAGAGGTAAGGGTTCATTTGGGAATAGTCATAAGGGAGGGGTTTTTATGGAAAAGGCACAAAAGGTAGGGGTATGTATGTCATCGTCATCTAAGCCTTATCCCAATTAATTGAGTTCGGCTACATGAATCATGTTTCACCATTCCACTCTATCAAGGGCCAAACCTTTAGTAAGACCATAGGCCATCAAGTCTTCTCTTGCTACCTCCTTCCAAGTTGTTTTGTGCCTTCGACTTGCCCTTTAGAGCCTTCAACTTGTACCAACTCACTCTCGGCATGGTTATTGGTCTCTGCTGCACATGACCAAACCATCTAAGTCTACTTCCCGTCATCTTATTAAATATTGGTGCTACTCCCAAGTTCCCTCAAATGAATTCATTTCTACTATCTTTCCTCGTCTTGCCACTCATCCATCTCAACGTCCTCATTTCAGCTATACCCATCCTATGAACATGTTCCTTAACTGCCCAACATTATGTCCCATAAAGCATGGCTGGTCTTATAGTTATCCTATAAAATTTCCCTTTTCCATTTGAGTGGTACACGAAGATCAATAAAACTCTAGAGATACATCTCCATTTCTTCCACCCAGCATGAATATGGCAACATCCTTTTCAATCTCCCCACTCATGAATTTCTTACCCAAGCTATCAATAGTGGTCATTTTGGGAAACCACTTGGCCAACAATCTTAACGAATTCTACATTTCTACTCCTATTGTTACTAAAATTGCACACCATATGCTCTGTTTTAGTCCCACCAATTTTAAATCCTTTAGATTCTAAAGCATCCTCCCTCCATAAATCTAGCTTTGTGTTTACACTCTCCCTCGTCTTGTCAATCAAAACTATGTCATTTGCCAAAAAAAAGAGACATGTACCATGGGATCTCTTGCTACAAATGTCTCATTAACTTACCCATAACCAATGACAAAAGGTACTAGCTCAATGCTAACCCCGGGTGCAAGCCAAAATTAATTGGGAACTCACTTGTCTCTCCACTAGTGGTCCTCACATTTGTGATTGCTCCCTCATACATATCCTTAATCACATCAATATATCCTTTTGAAATTCCTTTCTTTCCCAGCACGCACCAGATTAACTCTCTAGGGACCCTATACCTTTGCTTTCTCTAAGAGGGGTATGTGTGTCAAAACCCTTTCTTGCCCAACACCACCAGATTAACTCTCTATTCGATGTGATATGAGTGCTTGCTAGACAGCTCCTACGAGAAGGTTGCCTGATGGAAATTCCTTTTACTTTATTTTGTAATTTGTTAAATAAGCATTGATGGTAAATATGAATATATATAATTGGAATCTACTTTCATAGGTTCACGAATATTGCATATTCACTTATGTCAAAAACCCTTAAATGAATATGCAAAATTCACGAACCTATGTAAGTACGTTCCAATCATAAATTTCCATATTTATCATCAATAGCTTATTTAACAAATTACGAAAAAAAAAAAAAAAAAAGTAAAAGAAATTTCCATTAGGTTGCCTTTTTGTAAGAGGCTGATGGCTAGCAAGTACAAATATCACATTGAGACCCATCCCCATGCTTCGGTAATATAGAACATGCGAATGGGAGCAACTCAGCTCTCACTGAATTGGCAATGAGAAGAAAGGTTCCAATACACCTTCCTATCATGCAGTGGCTCCTAAAACAAAAATTACAATGAGACGTGCGGGCTTACAAGCAAAAGGACATGAAGTTAAAAATCTAAAAATATAGGAGATAGTTGCAATGAAGAAAACAAATAGCACGAACTAAACCTAAGGAAGAACTAATAAAACCAGCTCAAAAAGGATAAAGCCACTGTAAGTTGAAAGCAAACCTTGTACAAAAGTTCATTGACAGGAGTGCCATCAAACCATTCAAAGTGCTTGCCATTACATTCGCCCCACAACAACCCTCCTTCACCAAATTCTCCCCAGCGAGAAGTGCCTACAGGAAAAACATGTTAGTACTTGTCTAATACATGCCCGGGCATCAAGATATTAACTATAACTATTCACAATTTCACATGTTGCCTGAACTATTTATCAGCAGCAAAAGATAACAATGGAATTTAGGACATTTAAAATTACTTGAACCCCAAATGAACAAGGCACAGGATATAAAGTCAACCAAGAAAACCACACAAACAAGAAAAGTAAAAAAAAGAAAATGTACCTAAGAAAATAAGAACTTCAAACTTGCTGGAGTGAATAACTGAATATCAAACCTTCATGCAAAAGACATCTAAATCTTCTTTCTAGATAGAGAATTGGCAAGGAAATGGCCAATATAAGGATAATAACACTCATCTTGCACCACAATAAGTATATCCATGCGATTATGATAACAGTGCATATCAAAGCAATAACAAACTGTTCGAGGTAGATATGCTACCATGTGCTTAATCGTTTGTTCTTGCACCAAGGAAATCATCATCATGGCCTTGTCCAAGCTATTTGGGGTTAGTTTATTTCTCATGATTACTTGGACAAGGTTCAACAAGCAACTACCTACCCAGCATTAACCCTCCTTTACATAAGATTGGGACTGGTTAACATACCGATGCCAGGCAATGTTTTGCGGTTATACTTTTTTCAAGGTGAGGAACTTTATTAGCAGCTAGAGAGCTGAAAGAACTTCTACTCCACCTTGAAAACCATATATTTGAATTCCAGAGGCCCTCCTCTGGACTGTTACTTTAAGCGAGATGAGTTGTTTCAAGACATTGGAATTGATGTATCGTGCAACCGAAGGGGTCCAAAAGTGTACCCCACATGTTGGCAATCCATGATTAAGGACCTCAAGGCTCTCAGAGTGACTTGTCGACCTCACATGATCAATTGGATGGTACAATTAGTGGTCCCACTGGATTGTGCAGCCCCTAGGTTCAACCGAGTGGCTCTTTTTAGTGGTCCAGTTTACCTGTGGGTCCCACCGGTCCAATCACCCAAGTGTTTAACCAACCATGGGATTCACCCAATTCCAATGCCACATGGTTAAGCATCTTATTGTCTTAGTTGTGATTGGTTTTTTATCTTATCAAACTTGTCAAGTAATATGATGCTTGATTTAAGAAGTGGGTATGTGCAAAGGTCTATATGTACTAGACCTTGAGAATTCCAACCCTATGAATCTATTTAAAGCCCAAGCACTTCAAAACCTGGTAGTTGAATGGGAATCACAAACAGTCACTTTGACTAAATTATCTAATATTAAACATTTAGTTCAATTTCTTAAATCAAAGCAGGTTTTCATCCTCAATCCGAAGGGCATCAACCATTGAGGATCATAAGAAAATAGGAAGATTTGGGCAAAAAGCCTGATTTGCTTTCTATAAATTGACATGGCCCAGATTTTCAGGTCTAACAATTGGGCAAAACCAGATTCTTGATAATGAGAATTCAGTACTTCAACGAGTAACGAAAACAAGTAAAAGTTTAACACACTCCATGAGATAGGAGCCAAGTACAAGATATTATTGCATGCATCAGGGAACATTGTTGAATGTGGTGTTTGTGAAGAAAACCAACACAAGTAGATATAACTCTACCGTTTGTCATTTTCCAAATAGAGACAAGCATGCTATTCAGGAATCATCAGTCATGTTTCCTATAGTTCTCATCATAGACAATATAATATATATATATATATATATATATATATATATATATATATATATATATATATATATATATGTATGAAGATTGCAAACCTGAAGAATTGTGTCTTAAGGACGTGTGCAGAAATAAATAATGGTAACAGCAAGTACGGAGCTTGGTAACTATTGCCTCTTCAGTCAGGCCATCCTCCACTGAAAATGTTTTCATAGTCTCTAGGACGGAAATCATGCAGTACCCTTTTGCAGAACGAGAAATTCCTAGGGAATCAAACAAGGCATGAAGTCAAACTGAAGAAATGTGAAACATGAAATACATTCAGTTTGCTGCATTTAAATATAATATAGATTATGAAACATGAAACTCAACCCATAACATATAATATAGATTATGTATTTGAGAACAAAAGAATCAAAAAAAAAAAAGTACTGTCCAAGACAATTCTGAAACAATAGTGCTCATTCAAATATTTTGTTTGACAAATACCCTTTAGAATTTTGATTAAAGAAAATGCCCCTATCGGCTCACATATTTCTGCTAAATAAATAAAACATTTCAAACGGATAAAATTATGCTGAGTTCTTGCCTTTAATTTATCATTCGCAGTTCACTGCACTTGGTAAAATACAGCTTAAATCACACTATTCTTTCACAAAGTCCATGTATCATTACCTTGGAAGGTATTCCGTAACAATAACGGTGCCGTAACAGCCACCACCATTACCTTCACAATATGGTGTGGAACAGCCTTTACGGGTGTATTGTAATGGGCCATTACGGGGGATGGAACAACCTTTACGGGTCATTTTTTCCGTAACAGCCATTATGGCCTTTGCAACCCCATAACGTGTAACGGTTGCCACCGTTCCCTTTACATAACAGCCTTCACGGCCTTTACGGCAGACTTCATTGAAATCATAATCCTTGTTTAATAATGTCAGATTTACTTATGAGACAGGACCAGTGTTCAGAGTATCAATATCATGACATGTACTGATGTACGGAGATATGGAAACATGTATCAGTAATTCAGTATCGCCAATGTTATTGCGATACTTGGAAAAATATCATTGTCTGAGGGAAACATTGAGGAAATATTAGGAAAAGGATGGAATTTTCAGGAGAACTTCAGGATAAGTTAAAAAAACACTTGCTTACATGTGTAGAAATCAAAAAAAAAAAAAAAAAAACTATACATAGTAAGTATACATTTTACAGGGGGCTAACCATGTGTTGTCAAAAAAAAAAAAAAATGGTATAAAATAAATCTATAAAACTTGTAGCCAATACATGGATCAGCCAACACTCATTAATATATAAAATTTCTACAGTAATTAACGGTGAAAAAATCCCCCCATTTTTCACCTAAGTGTTAATTTTTATGGTACAAATTCATGCATAAACATGGATTTTCATTTTAATCCATGCAAACATTTTGAAAAACTGAAGTTTCTATGCATTTTTCATCACCTTTGAGTTCTAGCCCATCTTCGTTTCGAGTCAAGATTTCTCCCCAAATCCAAACTTTGATATAATAAAAACCAAGAGTAGATAAAATCACTAAAGTAATAAATTTTTAAAAACAAAACCCAAGAATATGATTTTTTATTTTTTTGGTTTTTTGGAAATTTTCCTAATCTTTTATCAATATTCACTTATTTATGGATGTTTCCCCTTTATTAAGGATATCATCGATGGTATTGCCGACACCAAGGAACTTTATAAGCAATTCTTCTCAAAATAGTGCCGATATCGATAATATCACCGATATTATCGAAAATATCGGCAATATTTGAAAATTTTCAAACTGCCGGCAATTTCGATATCACTAACCTGGCAATACCAACAATATTGGAAATATTACCGATAAATCAATATCACCGATATTTGGAACATTGGATGGGACCAATAAGCAATTAAGCCAAATGAATGAGAACTCAAAGAGGAGATATATGCATTGGCAAACTAGAAAGTTGGCCAACATTGATTCAAGGAACTTCAGCAAACACTTTTGAGGAGAGTTTTTAATAAAGGTCCATTTGACACAAAGCAAAAGGTAACTTCCACATACCCACTACAGGCATTGGCTCGGGAAAATCAACATCATGGTCAACCCCGGCAAGTCCAAATACATAAGGGCTACCTGGATGTGCATGCCTGTAATACAAACAATAAAGCAAACTGAGAACAATACATTGTACATGCAGCACAAGCACTTTAACAGTTTAAGTAGCACAAGAGAACACAAATCTCAATTTATCGATGACCCAAACTGCAGTTGTATATAAATTATAGCTGTATCTTATGTAGGACAGCTGAATTCATGCAATTAAATGCTTCAATAGGATTCAAGAACGTCAGTATAGATGCCACTAGAGAAAAAATAGATGAAAAAAAAAAGGGCCAATTTGACTTCGTTGCCACAGTATTGGAACTATCTGAGTCGTTGTTCACAAACTTGTGTCGACTCATAATAGACCAATGCGGCTTGAATTGGCCTCTAAATAAGCCATTTCCTGGATGACTCTGGTCTATATAGGAATTGGCTGATTACCATCATCTCAGTTCTGGATGACTCGGGCAAGTTTTGTGAAGTGATTGTATTTGGAAAAAATACAAAGCAGGGATCTGAAACTCCCACCTATGACCCAAGTACAGGGTTCCTTAACACTAAAATAAAGCATATCTAACGTATAGAAGTCGCATTAGATATATAAATATTCAAAATTGGAATTTTAAAAATAAATTTGCTAAAAACTACATGAGACTATCCATACGTAGCATGTCCCCCATACATGCGAATGACATTTAGGATGATCATGACCTTTATTCTAGTGGACCACTTTATGGATGATCCATAAAGTGGCATGAAGTCAATCTTAGCTATCACATAAGTGGCATGAGTGGCATCTTAGCCATCATAAGACTAAATCTTAGCCATCACATAAGTGGCATGAAGTCAATCTTAGCCATCACATCAGTGGCATGAAATCAATCTTAGCCATCGCATCATTGAATTGATCAGCCCCACCCCCATCACAGACAGAATATATCGCAAAATGATCAAAATACGGATTGATCATGTGGTCCTAGCCATCTGACCAGCTGTGGTTAAAGGGACGGCTAAAAAACAAAAGGTTACAGTCCACATTTAGTTTGCTAAGAAGAAGATATACTGACGGATAGAATTATATGTTAGGTGTGGTATATGAAACGTGGGTCATTCATAATAGGTCCCACAATATGGATGATCTCGATTGATATGTCACACTGCCATGTGTATTCCACAGAGATGGCTCTACCATTTTAGAGTTCTACACACTCTACGAGATCATTTCATGAGACAGAATCTAAACACTCAGTTCATTAGTGCGCACCACCCGCATTCCCCCACATGTGATACTTGCTGCAGAATTGGTAACTCCATTACAAGACAGCAAACGGTAAAATGGCAGAAGGATAAACATGTGGAGTTACATCCCAAATGTTACACCAAGAAAATGACCAAAGGATTAAGACATTATATCTGAACTCTCCAATATATCTAATATTGAGTCCAGGAGGACCCAAGAAACCCCAAACTCAGCAAGAACAATACCCCAAACCTTCTATGAGAACAGAAAATGAATTAGAAGATGGTACACATCTCTTCACCCGCACAACACAAGCTACATCTATTAGGCAGCACTCACCCTTATTTTTTAAATGATCCACTGTGAGGATCTTATCCAGTGTTGCCAGCCATACAAATGCAGAGAAACCTTTGATCCCCAGATTTTGACAAATATTGCAGACCTCTCACTCTATTTAATTGACAACTCACAAGAAAGAGATCTAGCAAAAAATATGGCACTAGCCTCCAACCTTCATATTCTCCAATCAATTCCGATCCTTGGAATATAAACACTCTTCAGAATCGATAGCAATTGTGCTATACTATCAATATCCTCATCCCGCAAGCAGCATCTGAAGAACAGGTGCCACACTATGCCACTAGCCTCCCATTGGAAGAGATGATCAATTGGAGCTCTTCTATAACCACAACCAAATACAAGTCTTCAAAACGCTCATAAAACAGCACCCACCTAAAGATATTCCCAAAACCGAACTGTCAAACAGATGCAGGCTTATCTGGGCCCACGATCCATGGTCCATGCTTAGGCCTATTAAGCCCAACCCCAATAGTTGGCCCATCAATAAGGAAGCCCAAGCCTCCTATTTAGGCAGCTAGTCTATTTAGCTAGTTTGCTCACAAAATCAATCGGCTAGCTAAAAATAATCCAGTAGTCAAACATTTTTAATAAATTCTTATCTCATTTTATCTATTTTCCATATTTGTAAGAAGTCATTGGTTATCAATGACATTATGTGTTTTCCTTATATGTATGTTTCAAAAGCCTATATAGCGGCTTGAGAATTGCACCAGTTTGGTATCAGAACGAGGTTCCAACAACTGGGTTGAAGTCCTACATCAACAATGATCTCGATATTATGGTTTCCAGGTTCTTAATCATAAATTTCTAACTCTTTTCCTTTATTTTCTTCATTGCATCCATCCCTCCCACCTCCATTCACCTTTGTCCTTTCCTTTGCAAAGCCCAAAAGTCCAATTGACAAGGGAGACTGCCAAATTTTTAGCAGCCATCTACCTCTATTCCAGCCCATTAAAACCCTCAAAATTAACCCCATTCCAACCCATTAAAACCCCAAAATCAGCCCATTCCAGCACCTTAAAAATCTCCAAAATCAGTCATATTCCAACCCATTAAAAACCCCAAAATCAGGCACATTTAAACCCCGAAATCAGCCCTAGTCCGACCAATTCAAACCCCAAAATCATACCCTAGTCCATCCCACTAAAAACACCAAAGCAACCCATTCCAACCCATTAAAAATCCCCAAAATCACCCATGTTACAACCCATTAAAAACCATCAAAATCAACCATATTCCAGCCCATTAAAACTCCCAAAATCAGCCCCATTAAAACCTCACAATCAGCCCATTTCATCCCATTTAAAACCCCAAAAAAATAAATAAATAATAAAATAAAATAAAATAAAAAATCGGCCGTATTATGTCCATTCCTTTCTGACACGAAGTCTATCGCAGTGGTAACGTCTATAGAGAGAGGCTTACCGATCAACAGCGAGACAATTGCATCACCAAGCTATTCGCAAGGATAACTAGCCTAGAAACTGTTGTTAACCAACTATGTGGAGAACAACATGGTAAGCAACCTAATCCTATTGGAGATCCTGATGGTGGTCCAAACCCACAACAAGGGTTTCAATCAAAAGACCTTCGATGAGTCAAAATGGTACGGGTCATTAGGGGTTTATTTATGACTTCATGCAACAGATCTTTGTAGAGAGAGCCCATGACACGGCAATAGAGACACCCAAAAAAATTGATATTACCAAGAAAATACGAGTTGAAGTTCCGGACTTCACGGGCCGTCTTGATGCAAAGGCTTTTGTCGATTGGACTACAAAACTAGAAGATTATTTTGCATGGTATGACATGGATGATGTCCAGCAAGTGGGCTTTGTCAAGGTCAAGTTGAAGGGCCCAGCAAGAATCTAGTGGCGAAGCATTGATGACAACAATCTCATTGTGGGTCATCCTGCTATCACCAGGTGGGCTGACATGAAGGAGAGGCTAGAAAGTAAGTGCCTTCAGATTACATGGATACTCTTCTTCAGGGGCTCATCACATTCACGTTCAAACAGGAAACTTTATCGGTAGATGACTACATTGAAAAGTTCAATGAGTTCTTTGTTCGTTGTAAGCTTGCAGAGACAAACAATGTAATAGCTAACCACTATCGGGCAGGGTTACGATAAAAGATCCATCGGGAGATCGTCATGTATGATTTCGAGACAATCGATGATGTTCATCGGAAAGCTTGACGAATTGAACAGCAACTGCAACAGCATACTCTCTGACGTTTTGGTTCTCCAGTTGGGGAACCTTCTGTGAGAAGGGATTCGGAACCCCATCTCAACCAGACTCCACCAAAGGGCTACCGACCACCTCCCCACCCTTTTCAGTCGCACCCACGAATACAGGCTCCTCTTGTAAGACAACTTCAACCTTTGCAACGCCCTCCACCACAGAATTCATACCAAAAGCGACCAGTGGTACAAGGACATGACACTAGGGGACGAGGTCTTAATCTTAATCCTTCCCTCCGAAGAGAAAAGCGAGGTGTTGATTGTTACCATTGCGAACAGATATGGCACTTTTCTAATGGGTGTCTGAAGCCAGGAACCTCCATTATTGCGGTAATGAGGACTCTTACTACTCGGACGGTCATGAGTATTGCGATGAGCACATTGAAATGGAACAGCCCTATGTAGAACCTGCATCACAGCCAAAGGATCCTCCTACTGAAACTGCGGTTGACGTTGAAGATGAAGACCATACTCTTATCACACGCCGCCTCCTTACCACCACCAAGGAGGAGGAGGAAGACTGCGACGGACCACTGCTTTCCGTACACATGCAAAATGTTGGGGTAGGTTATATAACATGGTCGTTGATGGCGGCAATGCAATGAACATCATATCTCAAGAAGTAATTGATAAGCTCATGTTGCCAATTAAAAGGCATCCGAAACCATATAAGGTTGTGTGGGTCGACGACACTGCCATCCCCATGACTTAAAGGTGTTTGGTACCATTTAAAATTGGCATATATGAAGATGATATTTAGTCTGACATAATTCCGATGAATGTCGCCCACATCCTTCTCGGTTGACCTTGGCTCTTTGACTGAAAAGTACAAAGCGATGATGAAGCTAAAATGCATACTTTCCTATGGCAACCTACATCACCTCCTTCATCTACGCCTTCATCATTGACATCAACTGCTCTTTCGAATTCTCATGTTCTCATCATACGGAAGTTCGAAAAAGAGAGCAAGGAGAAAGGCATAATATTCACTCTAGTCACAAAACAAGTGCAAGAGCCTGTTATTGACCAGGACGAGCCTATTCCTGATGAAGTCAAACCTATGTTGCATGACTTCCAAGATTCAGTCCCCAATGATCTATCTGAAGAGTTGCCTCCATTGCGGGATATTCAGTACATTATAGATTTGGTTTCCGGAGCATCCTTACCAAACTTACCAGCATACCGAATTAAGTCCTGCCGAGCACGCTAAGTTGAAGCGTCAAGTTGACGAGTTGCTTAAAAAGGACTGCATCCGAGAGAGCCTAAGCCCATGTGCGGTGCTAACCCTCCTTACTCCCAAGAAGGATAGACATTAGCGCATGTGGGTGGACAGTCGAGCTATTAATAAAATCATAGTGAAATATCGTTTCCCCATTCCTCGGCTTGATGATATGCCGAACTTGATGCCTGATGCAAGCTTCTCCAAGATTGATCTTCACAGTGGATACAACCAAATTCGCATCCAACCTGGTGACGAATGGAAGATGGTATTTAAGATGAAGGACGGGCTCTACGAGTGCCTAGTTATGCCATTCGGTCTTACAAACGCACCTAGCACTTTCATACGCATCATGACCCAGTTGTCGCACCCTTTTATTAGTAAGTTTGTCATTGTCTATTTTGACAACATTCTTATCTACAATAAGTCAAGAACAAAGCACCTCAATCACCTAAGCCTTATCTTCATAGTCCTTCGTCATGAGCGTATTTACACCAACTTTAAAAAGTGTACCTTCATGAGTACATCAGTGGTCATCTTAGGGTACATTGTCTCGTCGCAAGGTGTAGAGGTGGACTCCGCTAAGGTGAAAGCGATTGTTGATTGACCAACACCTAACACTTTCTATGAAGTTCGTAGTTTCCATGACCTTACTACATTTTATGGATGTTTTGTGCAGAACTTCAATAGCAGCGTGACCTCAATCACCGATTGCATGAAACAAAGAGAGTTTCGATGGACAAGTGCAGCAACACAAGCGTTCAATAGAATCAAACGTAAGATAACCGAAGCTCCAGTCTTACGCCTTCTAGCCTTTAAGAAGGTATTTGAGGTAAGTCGTGATGCCTTTAACATCAGCATTGGAGTTCTCAATCAGGAAGGCCATCCAATAGCTTTCTTCAACGAAAATCTCTCTAATGCAAAGCAACGATACTCTACTTACGACTTTGAGTTTTATGTCATTGTTCAGACTTTACGACATTGGCATCACTATTTGGTTGGCAAGGAGTTTGTCCTATATTTTGATCATGAAGCACTCAAGTACCTATACTCTCAGCAGAAGATGAGTGCGCGTCTTGTTAAATGGAGCACTTACCTTCAGGAGTTTTCTTTTGTCATTTGTCACAAGGCTGGCAGGGACAATCAAGTTGTTGATGCATTAAGCCGCCGCACGCATCTATTGCCATCGATGGCGGTCATTATTTCAAGATTCAAAGAGATACAACGTATGCTGATGACAAGGATTTTGAACGTATTTATATAGGCATTCTTAGTGGTGAGCTTGCGAGACACCCACATTTCAATATTCATGATGGCTACTTATTCTGGAGAGCGTAACTTTATCTACCCAATACATTCATCCGTGAGTATGTTTTGAGAGAGTTACACACTAGTGGGTGTAGTGGTCACTTGAGCCGTAATAAGACAGCCCTCGTTGGAGATTGATACTTCTAGCCTCATCTAAAATCAGATGTCGCAAAGATCTGCCAGTTATACATGGTTTGCAATCTAACTAAGGGTCAAAAGAAAATAGTGGATTGTATTAACCAATGCCAACCCCACATGCTCCGTGGGAAGATCTTAACATGGACTTTGTCCTAGGGTTGCCAAAGACAACTTGAAAAGTTGATTCGATATTTATGGATGTTGATCGATTTTCAAAGATGGCTCATTTCATACAATGCTCAAATACAACAAATGCTCTCAAGATTGTTCGATTATTTTTTCGAGAGGTTACTCATCTTCACAGGCTTCTAAAGACAATTGTGTTTGATCCTGATACCAAATTCATGAGTTATTTCTAAAAAACTCAGTGGGTAACAATGAAAACCAAGCTTCAGTTCTCTAGTGCCTACCACCCTCAAACTGATGGTCAAACAGGAGTGGCCAACTGTAACTTGGGCAAGTTACTACGGTGTCTTGCCCACAATCATATAGCTACATGGGACCTAGTAATACCTATGCCGAATTTGCTTATAATAACTCAGTCAACAAGTCCACAGGGATGTCACCTTTTGTAGTAAATGGTATACAACTGCGTCTTCTAATCGACTTCGAGACCAAGCGCAAAAGTTAATGACTTCATCCGCCATATGCAGCAAGTGCATAACCAAGTCCGATGCAATATCGCTACAAGTAATGAAAGTTATAAGTAGCATGCAGATACAAGATGTCGCTTTGTTGAATTTGTGGAAGGTGACATGGTTATGGCCCGTATTCGTCCTGAACGGTTGCCTCCCGGTACCTCGAAGAAGCTCCATCCTCGCAATGCGGGATTGTTCAAAATCCTAGAGAAGATTAGTGTCAATGCTTATGTTTTAGATCTCCCACCAGATTTACCTATCAGTCATACTCATACTTTCAATGTGGAAAATATTTCCGTCTACCATGGGCACCAAACTGATGATGGTATTGAAGAATAAGCCATCACACTTTCGACCATTTTACCACCTACAAACACGATCATTGGTATTCTCGATGACCAAATCGTCCCCATGTGCCAAGGTGGCCATTGGCAAGGACTACTTCTCTCCGATGCAACATGGATCACAACCACCGACTTCTAGCGTCTGAATCCTGACCTCTATGAGCAATATCAAGCCATTAACTCGCCGAAGTCAAGTTCTTTCAAGCGGGGGAGGATTGATATAGGTTGATCTGGGCCCACGATCAATGGGCCAAGCCTAGGCCCATTAAGCTCAAGCCCAACAGTTGGCCCATCAATAAGGAGGCCCAAGCCTTCTATTTAGGTAGCTAGTCTATTAAGGTAGTTAGCTAGCGAAATCAATTGGTTAGCTAAAAATAATCCAGTAGTCAAACATTTTTAATGCATTCTTATATCTTGTCCATATTTGTAATAAATCATTAGTTATCAATGACATTGTGTTTTCCTTATATGTACGTTTCAAAAGCCTATATAAGGGCCTAAGATGAGTAGTATGAAGGCACCTTTGAATTGAATCAAATCTCTTAAATAGTTTTCTTTTATTTGTTTGTGTTCTCATGCTTAAGATTGAAGGTGCCTACGTTTGGGCGGATCCTTCCAATCAACCGGTTGCGCCACGAACCATTTCCAATTTTGAAACTGAAATGGACGTCACAAAACTGTTTGACCCATGAAATTCCGCTCCAAATGGCTGATCCAACATATTGAACGATTAGACAACCTGTTTTATTCGATTGGATGGGTGATGTTCCAGATAAATGATCTACAACTAGTTTTTGTGTCTTTCTTAGAGGTTCACTCATCTCTTGGAAAAGCAAGAAATAGGATGATGTTGCATGTCCACAAAATCGTGATATGGCACAGTCTACATCTGAGATTATTTGGCTCCAATGGCTTCTCACAAACATAGGGATTCATTTGTCCACTTCCATTCCACTTTATAGACGATATCGACCAATATATCCCACGATATATCTTCATCGAACCTGTGTGATACGAAACGAACAAGTAGTGCCGATATATTCCACATGTTCGATCCAATGAGCATTTTCAATTTATGATCTCTTTTTTCTGTTGAATCATGTTAAATCAGTGTCAAATGGTTGCAAATCCATTGGTTCTTCATGTTTTGCATGAAAAAGTATGGAGTTCAAGCTTTGATTTCGATATTCATTGGTTCTTCATATTCTCCTCTCTTTTTTTGAAATTTCCCTTCAACCAACTGTCAATTGAGACTATTTTCGAAGTATTCAGGAGTATTTGATAAAATGATCATCATATACACTCTAATTTCAAATTTTGAGTGTAGGTGGTTTGATTTGGAAAATTTTCAAAATTTCTCCCAAATTGCTTGCAATATTGCACTCCAAACATGAAACCAAGCATGCATGAGGACTGATCTACTGATTTGTGAAGTCCTTGTCAATTTTCAGACAAAAATATTTTTTAATTAAAAAATAACATATATATATATATATATATATATATATATATATATATATATATATATATATATATATATATATATATATATATATATATATTAACTTCTTTTTTGAAATTCTCCTTCAACCAGTTGTCAATTGAGACTAATTTCGAAGTATTTAGGAGCGTTTGATGAAATGATCATCACATACACTCTAAATGTTATGCATTCAATTTGAATATAGCTGCATTAGTTCAGTCAGACAGCACATAGCTCGGGTAGGACCCTATACAAAGAAAACCTATTATGTGCTTCTTTTTGGAGATGTTATGATTTAAAAGTGTGTATTAATGTCTTTTTTATCAATCCTTGAAGTTTCATTGAAAAATTCAACCGTTTTCCCAATGTTTCCCCATGTTTCTCAAAAAGTGCAATAAATTACCTGATACAAACGACATATCATGTGCGATAAGTGATACATATCTGTATCCCAAGGACACGATACAAAACATGATACCAATATTTCAAACATTGGGTAAGAGTAGCATCCAAATTGTGTGCAACCCAATCTTTCACAAGTGGACCAAACACATCAGGATCTAGTAGTTTCTTTAGTAAATATGTAAACTATATCATTGGTGAAATTCCAAAGAAAATTGTTGTCATTGTTTCAAGATCACCTAAATTAAGAAATAATTGCTTACCGTAGAGAATAAATGTGTGTAAGGCATGATATTCATCATTTATAATGCCAATGCATAACATACATATTTGGTGAAAGATGACTCATGTTATGACAAAATTATACTTTCTTTTCATCTGAGGCTACCAAGTGTACACATTTTTTGGCCACTCAACAGTGGAACATACAAAAGTTGCATCCAATAAGCCAACATAGGGTGCTTAAGAGGCAAAAGATCATTACACAAGAATGCAACTAACATAACCACATGTAAAAGAAGCACATGCAATTATAGTTCATTACACTTTCATTACCCCGATATAAAACGACTTTTACGAGTACGGGCTTGAGTTGGACCTTGAATCTCCTCAACTATGCACTGCCACCAGTAATAACAGTACGTAAGTCTCGAGAAACAAAGCAATCATTTCAACCTTCTCATCACACATAACATGGTAAAAACAATTAATAACCTGAAAATCCAATATATATGATTCTCTAGTGAACTTTTCAATGATGAAAAATTATCAGCATTATCCTCTGGATTGATACTGCTTCAAGTAGTCATGTCAAAGACATGCTTGGTTGGACTTGAGAAAAGGACTTCCAAACAATCTCATTCCATTTACAACAAAACATGCACATGCAGCTAGTCATCCCCAAGAGAAAGGAACACAGGCGTAACTAACCAAGAACAAGAAAATATGCAAAAGGCCACCAATTACCAAGAGTTGTGGAGAAAGCTGACAGTAAATGTAGCTATTTAGCCTGGAAAAGCATACCACCCATTGTGAGAATCATAAACATTTCTTCATGATTAGGAACATTTATGATGAACGGCAATAATGTTAACTCTTTAGAAGGTTCCCTAAAAATTCAGAAGCAAATACTAAGCAGCAAAAATAATGTATGAGAATTTTTTAATTCTCAGTCCTCTATAAACAGGACAGTCCCCTGATTTAGAGAGACTCTAAAATTGGATGTACTTACTCTACAACTGGTCCTTACTACATATTGGAGTGTTTGTTGTTTACACTTTTATATTTCAATTCCCACGAAGGATAAGCTGCCTAGCACCAGTAAAAGATTACCTGGATCACAGGCTTCTTTGGTACATTGCATGGGAACAGGTAGGCAGTACACAACTTCCTCCAATACATGATGCACTGGGCATAGGATCATGTGGTCACTCCAATACATACACTAAGTGTAGACAATATAGTTTATATATAAATTAATGTTTGCAATTTATATATGAAATCGTCCTCATCCTCGTCCTCGTCTAAGATTTATCCCAATTAATTGGAGTCGATGAATCCTATTCCACCATTCATCATCATCTAAGCCTTATCCCAATTAACTGGGTTCAGCTACATGAATCCTACTCCACCCTAACACCATTCCACTCTATAAAGAGACAAAAGTCGGACCATAGGTCATCAAGTCTTTTCTTACTACCTCCATCCACATCCTTTTGAGCCTTCCCCTTTTGCCCTTTTAGAGCCTTCAACTCGTACCAACTCACTCCTAACCAATGCGGTTCTTGGTCTTCGTTGAAAATGACCAAACCATAAGTCTACTTTCCCTCATCTTATTACCTATTAGTGCTACTCCTAGGTTACCTCAAGTGCATTCATCTCTAATTCTATCCTTCCTCATCCAGCCACTCATCCATCTCTGAACATCCTCATTTCAGCTACACATAATATGAATATGTTGTTCTACCACGCCACTCTATTTATATATAAAATCATAAATGTCATTATTATAGAACCCAATTTCATATCATATGCATGAAATTGAACAAATCAAAATATAAATCTATACATGGCAAATATAAAATTTGCACAACCTAATCAATAGTAAGAGTATAAAACCATAATTTCATATTGCTACCAATAGCGATCCAGATCGCAAATGATCCCGAATACGGATTACGCAATTTGGAACAAAATGCATGGGGGTTTTGGTGGTTTGGGTAACATTGCACCAATACATACTAGTAGAAAATTCAGTCCATACATCCTTGCACAAGTAACCCATGTCACTTGGAAACATGGCATGCATACCAAGTGTTGAGGTGCCCTTAAAATGTATGGCATGGCAAACTCCAAAAATCTAGGCATTGGGAAACTTGCACAAATAAACAGTATGTTAATTAAATAAATAAAATCAAAAATGTAAAATAAATTAATGACTACATTAAAAGTACGGGAAATTATGAAAGAATATTCATGTAGTTACAATAGAAAAGATTACTAACAATATAAACTAATTATCAATTAGCACATCTCAAGAAATAGTATTTTGTATGACCACCACTGTTAAAAATTTGAAGAACCCAAACAAATGTACAAAAAAAAAAAAAAGGCGATGGAGCTGGTACTTTTCAGTTATATGAATCATGATACCTATAATGGAAAATGAATTAAAAGCTAGAGAATGAGAGGAAGTCCTTGTGAGCAATGTTGTCACAATCACCATCTTATCACAAATTGTAAGAGGTTGCATTGAATCATATCATATAAATTGCATTGTAAACATTGAATTTTTTCCAATTTTCTTAAAAAATAGAAAAATATGAAAAATTTATACACAAATCAGAAAAAAAAAAAAAAAAAACACAGAGCAAGGATCCATTTTCCATTAATATGCATCAAGTAACATATATAATGCATGGTGTGCCGTAAAGGCCGTTACGTAAAGGTAACAGTGGCAACCGTTACACGTTACGAGGTCGTAATGGCCGTGACAACCGTTATGAAAAAAAATGACATGCAATTGCCATTAACAGCACGTTACCTCCCCTATAAAGGCCAAAACAACTCTGTAATTGTTTGTTATGGGGCAAATATAAGTTTTTCATCGTCAATGTCTGTTTATGCTACATGAAGGAAGAGGAAACGATCGATCACCTCCTCCTCCACTACCCGTTCATAGCTTCTATTTGGTCTGATTTTCTGCAATGCTTTAGGATAAGTTGGTGCAATCCGGGCTCGGTCGATCTCCTTCTCTACGCATGGCACGGTGTCAGTCTGGGCAAGTTATTGAAGCGGCTGTGGAGAATGTCGATTCTAGCAATCTGGTGGGCCGTTTGGATAGAGAGAAACAGCAGATGTTTTGATAACATCTCTAATCTAGTGAACAGTATTAGCTCAAATGCTAAACACATGCTTGTAGAATGGGCAGCTTCTGACGTTAGGTTTAAGGATTCTGTTTTTTTCTTTTTAAAGGTGTTGTAAGGTTCGCCTTCTCAGCGGACCGCCTCTATTAGTTTTGCTTTTCGCTTCTTCCCTTTCCCTTTTGTTTTCTCTTCTCCTTTGAATGAAATTTTAATAATCTTTCAAAGAAAAAAAAAATACAAGTTATTCAGGATTTTTTTTCAATAAAAAAAAGAGAGAGAGCGAGACCGTAACGGCCGTTATAGGGGCAGTAACAGCCGTTACGACCCGTATCCTAAAGGTAACGGTGGTGGCCATTATGGCCACCGTTACCGTTACAAAACACCTTGATATAATGACATTATCAACCAGGAACCTGTATGATGGGTGTATATGTTTCAAAAAGTATAATATCTATGATCCATTTCCCATTCCAATAAATTTTAGTATGTAAAGAAAACAAAGGCCCAAAACGTATCCATTCTACAACATACCCCAACATTCTTCTTTGTTTAGGCTAGGTGATGTCCCATTTGAAACACACCTTCCCAATATGTCTTCCCACAATAATTACATCATAAGTGGAGGTTGTGTATCGGACCATTTTTTGGTAAGAATGTTGGCCTGACGGGTTGGCCTACTGTAAGGTATGGTGTAGATTTTTATTTGTATAAATTATTGAGACATCATAAATTAATATAATGTATTGCTGATATGATTATCTATCAATTAATATGATTTTTCTAAAATTATTTAAAAAAACAGAAAATGTCCAAAAATTAACTCAAAAATAGAAAAAAATGTAGAAAATATTTTTTTAATCAATGCATGTGTAAAATCTTTAGATCCATAGTCTTTTAATACTCCTCAAGCATCATAACAAGCATTTTAAAAATGAAAAAAAAAAAAGCAGTGATTTTAAAACTTTCTTATGAATTTTTTAGAGAATACATGTGTAAATAAATAACTAAAAACACAAATCTTCGACAAATCAGTAGATCCATATTCTAATACTCCTCAAGAATCATAATAAGAATTTGTTTAAAATAAAAAATAAAAAATAAAAAACTAATTTAAAATTATTTATGAAATTTTCAGAAAATAACTATGTAACTCAAATAAATAAATAAAAAAACGCAAATCTTCAACAAATCAGTATATCCATTGTCTCTTATACTCCTCAAGCATCATAACAAAAGTCAATATTTAAAAAATTAACTGAAAATTTTTTTCCTAATTTTTTTAGAAGATACTTACGTAAATAAATAAATAAACAAAAAAAAAAACATCCCAAATCCAGATCAAATTAACCAAGATCTAATTAAAATAGTTTATACTGTTGTTTCAATAGGATTCCAAATCAAAACAGAAAAAACAAAATTACCTTTCTTTTTATTTTTGCAAAACCAAACCTGAGAGCTTCGATTCTTCGATTCAATGCAAAAAACAAGTATTGATCTTCAAATATGATCTAGATCTAGTCGGAAATGCATTTAAAACAATCCTTCCCTAAAAAGAAATTAAAAGGAAAAGAGAAACGAAAAATAAAAACCACAAAAAAACAAAAAACTTTTTTAGGCGTATCGGTTTCAACCGATAGGCCTATGAAATATCGGTGCTGATACGGTACCGATTTTTCATAACGAGCCAATACCAACCCATATCGTGTATCGTATTTGGCCAATACGGATACGATGCGGCCGTATCAGCCAGTACGATATCAATATTCTGATCCACGCACCCCCCGCCCTCCCCGCTCTTTGTCGTCTCTCTCGAAAAACGAATAGAATAACCACACACTTTAACTTTATTTTTTTAATACTTTGCGGCATACCCACTACGTGCACATGCACTGTTTCGGTGCATGGGGCCCACCTTGATTTGTGTTGTATATCCATGCCATCCATAGTTTTTTCAGTTCATTTTAAGGCATGGTCCCTAAATGAAGTAGATCCAAATCTCAAGTAGTCCACACAGTAGGGATTGAATGCCCACAGTTAAAAGCTTCCTAAGGCCCACTGTAATTTTTATTTGCCATCTAACCTGTTGATAAGGTCACATAGACCTGGATGAAGGGAAAACACAAATAGCAGCTTGATCCAAAAAATCTTTTAGTCCCAAGAAGTTTTTAATGGTGGGAATTCAATCCCTACTGTGCAGTCCACCTGAGCTTTGGATCTGCCTCATTTTTTGGACCAAGCCCTAAAATGAGTTGGCAAAAAGGATGGACGCCATGGATATACAATAAATGCGTCAAGGTGGGCCCCACATTCAAGGCGTCACTCATCATGGTCCACCTGAGAATTAGATATCCCCGATTTGTAAGACCATGCCTTAAAATGAGTTGGCAAAACAGATTAGTCTTGGGCGAATGGTCTTCACCATAGGTTTGCTCCCTATAGGTGAGGTTTCGATTCCCCTCCTTGGCTTTACCCGATACACGTGGCTATGGGTGATTGCGTGTATCCGCAGGGATTAGTCTCACTTCAAAAAAGAGGTGGGGACACCCTATGTCTTCAAAAAAAAAAAAAAAGAGTTGGCAAAACAGATTAACGACATGGATATCACCTCTGTATGTTGAAATGAAATGTACGCAAGTCGCGAGGTATGTAATACACCAATACTATAATATTAGTAAAACCTGCAAATATGAGATGTTTTGGTATTACATTCATTCTAATAAATTTATATTAATAGTATATAATGAAATAATTAAATATAAAAGATTTGCAGTTAATTCCAGATTATCTGGTTCATAAATTCATCAGACAGCCCGATACAACATTCTCACAGAAAATGGACCATTAGACATAAACATGTTCAAAATTATAAATAAATACATATTTGGAATATTTACAATTTTTTGGATTTTTTGGATATTTTTCCTAATTTTTTGGAGCAATTTTTTTATCAATACAAGAGCGTATCAGCTGTTACACCCCCTGTATCGATTGTTATGCTAATTCAGCGTATTCGTAATGACAGGCAACGTTAACCGTTATGCCCATTGTTACCGCTACAGAACACCTTGATTGTTATCTTCACTCACTTTAGAACAATATTCCCATGTGATATCAGTAGCATGAGCATCCTTCCCCTTCCCCTTCACCATCTTTACTACCAACCAAACCCTAAAGACTCAAAAGTGTCCCAAAAAAAAATAAAGAAACACTAACAAGAGAAAGAGAGTAAAAGAACTTCGTAAAAATACCTTAAAAATCAAATAAACATAAAAGACAAACATTTTATATTTTCCTAAACATTATATAAGCTTTTGCAACTTCTTTTTACGTAGAAATGCGTGGAAACAAATGCCATTCATTTCCGGTTAGAGATGAGAAAAATATATGGATTCTTCTCTCTAGGTTTTTGAGTAGTAGAAACCCCAAAATCCTCTCTTTTTCTCTCAAAAAATATTAAGTCACATTTTAGCTCAAGTGGACCCAAAATAGCTTTTAGAAACGAAATGGGAAAACCCCCAAAATCATCTCTTTCTCTTTTCGGTGCCTTAATTGCTCACCTAGCACGAATTGCACTATTTGTATGAATCGTACGATTCAGTATTTGAATAGAACAATTCGTAAGATTAGCATATGATACGTAAAGACATGATTTGAACATATGATTCAAATCATGTCTTTACGTATCATATGCGATTCAAATCATGTCTTGTACAGTATATGTTTGAATCATACGATAATGATAACATTGCTCAAGTAGTTTCTTCGACAAAAAGAGAAAAGAGGAAAGCTTGAGGGCGAGGAGTGAGAGATCTTCAACATGACAAAAGAAATTCATATAACGACGTGTTGACGCCTAACGTAGTGTCCAACACAATTTTTTTATTTGACATCACTAGAACACTGTCCATACAGATTTTGAAATGTCATTTTGTGTCTAGGAATGCCCATGTGTACCAAATTGTCAGAATGGCCAAAAAAAAAAAAAAACAGAAAGTAGAATTGTCCGGGTGACATTACAAGTAACCACTCAGAAAATAAATGCAATGGGTGTGTTGTGCAGCAAGATACTTCTCAATCAGGTCGATACATAGTTTTAAAACTCAAAAACCTGACTCAAGAGTTTTAAAACTCAAAAACTCGAACCGAAATTCCATCCAATCAATTCGAGCCAAGTATCTCTGGTCGATTTTTTTCAATTCATGAATACCAAGACTCAATAATATTTAATATTTCAAAATTTTAAATATTTTATTGGCAACAAAAGAGATCAGCCGTTGTAGAGTGAATCATGGCAAACTGGATCAGTTTAGGAAACTTTTCTCAAACGTTGGGAAGTTTTTCCGTGTTTTGTCAGTAGAGTCAACCGAGTCTCGATCAAAGCTCCTTTTTCAAGTCTTGATGAAATTTGATCAATTTTTTTCAAGTTTTCAAATAGAGCGCAGACAGTAACCACGTTCTGTGTTACAGCATTTAAGACACCAACCATTTATCTTATAACTTATAGGCCTTGAGCCCTTGACAAGTATGATGACATCCAAGAACTGACAGAACAAGAGTGTGCTAGACTCAAGAACCACCAATCTATATCAAAACATCCAGCTATACATTTATTATGATGAGATACTCCTTTTCTAAGGTTTAATTTTTGCTGCCCTCACTATCACGTGTCACATGTAACTGTATAAATCAACTGTATTCTGCAAGTACATCACAATAGAGCCTCCTAGAAGCCTCAATTACCATTCCATTAGAAAACACTCACCACTTTCAGAGTAACAAATGCTTTCAACCTCACAGTCCTACCTACACACTCATGAAATATGACTGAATGCAACATAAGCTAGATCAAACTAAATAAGCAATATGTACATGAGAATATGTGTTACACAAAAATACATAATGCAACCAATGTTGACAAAATCCTATGATTTACGATTTACGATTTTAGTTGAATCTTAAGCAAAACGATTTGAACCCTTTTTATATGAATCCTATGATTCTATGATTTGAATCCAATGATTTACAATTCAAATTATACTTGTTCTCTTCTGTTTTAAGCTTCTCTTAACTTTCATTTTATGCTTTTAAATTAGTGGGGGCTGTAAGAGTTATTTAGAAAAGGTAAATTACTTTATTTGTTCTTTATAAGAGATTAAACGATATATATTCTCTTCAACATTACATCATGTAGCTTTTTTCTGATTTCTTACTTCTTAATTAGTCAAAACACTAAATTAATTTATGACTTGCCCGTAATGTTTTTATGGATGGCTAAGATCATGCTGACTTATATGTATTATGGAATGATGTTTAGAAATCAAGATATCTTTTTTCGTCGGTCTACAGTATCAAAGGCCACCTTTCCACCGTGATTCTACATTCAAGAAAGGTAACAAGAACATAAATTAATAAAGGACCATTGTATGTTTTTTTTAGGGAAATTTCTTGAAAGACAAATAAATAAATACATAAAGGAATAGGAATTCTTTAACACTATCATGACATGGTATTACTTGGTGCACATTGATCGCAAAAGGAATATTGATGAGTTTTTAATATATATATATATATATATATATATATATATATATATATATATATATATATATATATATATATATATATATATATATATATATATATCTGATTTATTTATATTTTTCATTTTTTTTCAAACTTTTAAGAAAATTGTTATAAAATAAATAAAAACTGACAATTAACCATACGATTTGTGATTCGATACGATTCAACCCCTACTACAATTTGCAATACGATAACAATTTTGACAACATTGAATGCAACAATTAAAAACCAGAACTACTTACAACAGAAAACCCATTGCGAGTGAGGTCAACCAATGTCTGCCGCAAGTTCTGCATCATAAGGAGTTTCTTGTCAAAATGTTAAAAAGGGAATAAGCTGAAGAGATCATTAACAGGGCTGTAAGAGGAAATTTAGGATTGATTACATACAGGAAAAATCTTAAAATGAGGAATATTAAGGACAGCATGTAGAAGAAGGTCCAAAATATTTGGAATATGTATCACTCAATGTACGGCTCAATGTAGAACCCAACCAAATTACACTACCATATCCACCCCTTAAAATTGCCCCATCTCAGATGCAATATAGATTTCTGGATTTTGCTTATTCCCTTCATGTTTCATGTTTATAGCATGCTAAAGTCTAGAACAAACAAATTATCTTCCTATATCAATAGAATGTAAATAGAAATAAACTGTAGAGACCACAATTCAAAGTTCCACAGTTTATTTATTTGAGCAGGCATACAGAGATGGGCATGTGTATACGTCCCACAAAACATTTTTATCATATCTGTAACAAGGTATGAGTCTACAACTATGCATAAGAGGCACGGTTGCATCCTCCGGCATTCACAGCATGATTTCTTTTTCTTTAAAAGTTGTTACCAAATTATTTGAATCACTTAAAGATCCCAAATATTTCCCATGCATCCAAATGAACCTACTGAAAAAGAAAAAAAGAAAAATATTTATGAGCGCTATTGATTTCTAAAAGAGCCACTCAAGATGTTTCCAGCATTGACACCAGAAGATATGGCCCAGAAAGTTAGACAACATTAGAGAGATAATAAATGAATTTAAATGTGGTAGAATCTAATGTTGGGACTGTATTGATCAGGAACTATGCGGGTTCTGGAGTCCAATGATGCTGGAGCATGCACTCAGTCATCTTCTACTGCATAAAGTCCCCCAGAGTTATCTTCATCTAACTATTTTCATTTCCCTTAACAATATGGCGATCAAGTAGTAACTCAAATGAGAAATAAATAGGCAAATAATTTTATTTTATTTTTAAAGTCACTTCCTCATTGTTGACACCAAAGATACATCCAAAATAGAAACCTCACCCACACATGTAGAAATAGGTGCATTTCCAACTTGAGAAATGGATATACCACACTTTCTAGTTGAAACCACACAATTCTCCAAATGGAGATAAAACAGAATACCATCTTAAGATCACCTATGATATGGTTAATAGCTCCTGCACATCCAATCCAAGATGCATTATGCAGAAAATTCCAGATTTACAACGGATATCACTTTTTAGGAGATTACGTCCTAATTATTTCAATATTATTCTACTTTTTGAGTTAAGTCATTTGCACTTGGCAAAAGAAGAGTCATCACTTCTACTAAAAAGGATCTTTGTAAACAGTAAAATCTTCTTGAAAAGGCTAATTGTTCAGGATCATGGAGTAAAAGTAGTAAAACTCAGACAAACACATAAGATGTATACATAAAAAAGCATACCATGACGGGACAGCCAGCTCTTGGAATACTATCTGACCGCAGACCGCCAAAAGGATTCAAACCAGCATGTTCAACAAGAATGCAAGCATCAAACCCAACAGCTTCATAAAAATCCCCTACCTAAAGTACACATGATTATCATATTGATTATTTACAAAGATAAGAGTTTAATGAATATGACGAAAAAAATGAAACAAAAGAAAAATGGCAACGCATGAAAGAGTTCCCCAATTAAATGCATTTTAAGGATATATAGAAAAGCAATAAACAAGTGACGCATTACACAAGATATTTCTCCCATAATAGATTCATAGCCAAGCTGAAGAGGACATCACTACATGTACACCCTTACATACGTATCAGAGGAGGAGGCGGGCCACACCGATTTCCCTATGGCTAGGCGAGTATCCATGATCGTACTGAAGACCCCATGTGCATGTGCGAGCATCTATAAGACCCCACACTGGGAAGATGCACATGGGCTGATTTATGGAGTGATCCAAACCATTGGATCGAAGAGACGTACGATCAGGCCATTGGATCATGTGATCAGGCCATTGATCGTGAAGCGTCTACACTGGTTTTTCTTAGATTTTATCAACTTATAGGATTTAGTTTTGTTTATGTTATGTTTGGACCCCATTATGAGTGTTTTTAGTTAATTTTAGTTAGATTAGGGTTATTTTCATCAAATTTCACAAAACAGGGTGTTTATTGTAATTTTTGAACTTTCTTAAAGCCATAAAAGAGGGTGGGCGTATGATCCTCTCCCTCATTGGATTTTGTGATTTTCAAAAAGAGAGAAAAAAAAAAAAAAAAAAAACTCTTGCTTTCTCCTTCCATCTTCATGCGATTTGAAGATACTTCCACACGATTTAGAAGGGAAATTGGTGCGAGGTTAATCATCATCAACGGAGGTGCGAAGTCTCCATCTATGCCTACATCATATTCTCTACTTTCTTCGAATTCTTCAATTCTCGCATCCTAAGCTTTCATCCTTTCATAAACTCATCTATCCTTTACCTATACACAATCCCAAACCCTAAACGACCTAACCCATCCATCCCACACCACACGTGTGAATCATTCGGGGTGGTCGTACAACCACACATTGCCCCTTTTGGCCTTCCATCATCCTTACATCAAAACTCCTTTCTTCTATTCCCAAAACCTTAACCCTAAACTTAAAATTCCTAATTTTCTTACTTTCCCAAATTACCCAAACCCTAATTTTTACCCTAGGTTGTATTAGACCTTCTACTTTGAAATAGACTATATCCTATGTTAATTGCATGTCCCTACATCCATTAGATCCTAGTTTCGTTTTATTTAATGATCTTGTGTGATGATGTTGGTAACTTAGGCTAGGATCATGCATGATGTTCTTTTGGTTTTCCGGGGATTCGTGATGATTATAGCAATGCTTGTGTTTTTTTGTTAATTGTCTTAATTCTGTTACTTGATCTTACATGTTATTTGGTTCATGCATCAGTCTTGCGTCACAAGCCCTCCGTAATGACCAAGTCATTCATGGATTATTGAGCATTACCAAAAGAAGACCTTTAGAACATGAGGATTGACATCTCTATCAACAACAAAGTGTGTATTATTCCTGTGTCATGGACATATACACGTGGAAAGATCGCATGTTAGCAAGCTTCAGACCACTAGGAATGCAAAGGCAATTGCATTATTTCAAGGGAACTTCCATGCATGGCCCTTTGGACAGTTAGTATATACACCATCTTTAATCAATGAAAACCCCATTTTGGTTCAGTTTAAACAGGCTTGTGTTGAAATGATAAAACATCATGGTCCAAAGATAGCTTAGGAACTGAATATTGTTTTCATCTTTTAAACTCTTTTCCAATACATTTAAGAAGAGTCCAAGGAAAAAACAACTGCTCTGTTGCAAGAGGTTTAAAAACAAAAACAAAACAAAAAAAAAAAAAATTGCACAGATTTCCTTCTCTCAATCTCTTCCTGAGATATAAGAACTTCCTTGAAATAGAAATTTCCTAAATTGAAACTTCCTCAAAATAAGAAGTTCAAAAAATTATCTTGCCTCAATTTTCCATTAGTTGAAGAAAAGGCCAAACAAAAAGTCACTCTTATCAGTTACCAAGAGAATGTTAGAAGATCCTTTTCCTTGATTGCATGGGAGCAGCCATTGCCAAGATCCTTGCTGATTTAGACACCATTTCATACCTTTACAATGGAAAGCCCTAAAGTTTGCTTTATAGATTCTAGGGTTTCATAAGAGAAATAGAAGAAGACATGACAAGAAAAAAGAGGAAGTTAATGGATGTGAATGATTTTCTCCAGAACAGCAGATTAGTCTCTAATTTCTCTTTATAGTTAATATTTAAACTTTCAGTACTTAAGTATATAACATACGTGCAAAGTTCAACAAATTACAGAAGTTTTGTTGCACAAAAAACATGTACAAAACACCTGTAGCACCATTACACATGAAACATGCATCATACTGATCAGTCAAGTACTAATACCTCCAGTCACAACCGAAAAACTTGGTGGCCCAAACTTCAATAGGATCCAATGGAAAGGATTGACATCAAGCCCTTCAGGCCACACAGGGATCCTTCACTGCTCCATAACTTAGTGGCATGGATAGTGAATGGGAGTGAGAGCTAGAGCTTATTCAGGTGCCGAAGCACCAAAGAGCAGCTCAGGAAATGTCTAGGAAGTGTGAACATGAGCAACATTGCGAAACTATAGCAGAAGCAGGGGTAGGGGCACCAATATTGAGTAGAAGATTCTTGTAACAGAACTTCATAACACACCTTCAAAATGAAGTGGTCACCCCTGAGTATGGTTCTCGATTCAAAAGAGAACAACTTATTATTGCTTGGATCCACCCAACACTACATCTAAGGTGACTGCTTGAATAGTGGACCCACAACAAGCTATTATTCTTGGAGAACTAAATTAGTCATTTAAACAACAATAGCAGGCCAGAAGAACACTACTGAGGAAAGAACTTGCCTAAAGAAAAATAAATCGCAAAACCATGGCATATATATTGAGATGCAAAAGCATTCTCGATCAGTTAGGAGACATACGAGTGAAGAAACGAACTCATGCATGTTGAAAGGCCTCATACACAAATACTACTTCTTTACCGTCAATTTTGCACTATCAATTTCCAGCTTTTGCTTAACTTGGAAATTGGAATCGTTGCTCCAAGATCCAGCCATTTTTCAAAACATAGTGTGGCACAGCAAAAAGGTACAGGGATGGACAACTGACAGCTGAGCTGTGGAGAATATTGCCGATCGTAACTTAGACATGGCAGTCATCTGACAAATATGAAAAATGATATTAACTTTCTACAGCAATGGTGTTGGACTAATGTCCAGAACTTTTGGAATAAGTGTAATACACATTCATTCAACATGCTGCTTTGAGCGGCACCATAAAGCACTATTGTAGTCCTCTTGAATGTTCCCAATATAAAGTGTTTTCCCTTTTCTCTCATACTGTCAAAAATACAGAAAAATTATCACCCATTAAACCCACATTAGGAAAGCATGGTGTTTACAGAAACTGCAAGGCTTTAATAGGGTAATCAGAATGCCTTCCCAAGGTAAGAAACATGTTAAACATTTTCTACATCACACAAAAAGGAATAAATAAATGAAAGATAACTCCATGTTGTCACAAAACTTGATAAATCCTTCCAAATAAACTGTGAAGAAAATTTCAACAGCATACCCTACAAAGTAAAACTTCACGTGGAAACTTAGATTTGAATTGCAACAACTCCATGTTGAGTGTTCCTTCTTTCAAACTGCATGGAATCCAGATAGAAGTGTATATTATCAGAATTAAAGAAGAGACCAAAGGAAAAATCACAAGAAAATCAAGAAAAATAAGCATTAAATGATATTGACATGAGTGGGCAAACAAGATTGAAGTAAAAAAGACAACAACTAAAATAGAACATAATATTTGCAAATATGTATCTATAGATCTTTGACGGACCCATCTAAAATACAAACAAAGATAATTAATATTTCAAAACCGACCCCTGAGAGGTTTATGTGAGCAAGCAAAACATAAAAGAACTCGTGCCAATCAATTATTCTAATTATATCCCTATTATCAACTAAATTATGTTTTGTATTTGTTATTTTGCAAATTAGCGCAAATGTTTCCATGGTGCTGGTAGGTTTCAATTTCGCCATCCACAAGGCAGGCCTTCATCTACTTTTTGTGGTATGTTATTAGATATATATCTCTTTCAAGTAAACTGACATGTGGCAGAAATCATCAAAGAATTACTGGCCAAATGGACTGATAAAAAATTTCTTGAATTTTCATCATCGACATGAGATGTTTATGGTTTATTATTAAACCTGATATTCTTCCTCAATATTAAATCGTGGTTGAGAACACTTAGCTCTTGCACTCCATTCATTTCTAATTTCGCAATCTACAGTCAAGACCTAAGATAAAGGGATTGTAAAACTTATGAAATAATTCAAAAACATATAATGCTTTCACCTCCCAATTGAGGCAGCAGCTTGGAGATTGCAAAAGACTGTGTGCCAAAATGATATGGATGCAGAATCCACTTAATGTTACACTCACGCATATGGTTCAATCAACACAATATTGTCATCCAAAGTGTATATGGAGGCTGTGTCATCTACACATGTCCACCTTGTGGATACATATATGAAGAGTGTAAACAGTGCTTCCAATTGACAAAGTTATAAATCAAGAGTGTGTGGAATAGGAAAGCATGGACAAGAATTCGTATTTCTCACCAACCTCCCATTTTTCAGGCTAACATCTAGCCCTAATAAATTGGAATAGTTGAGCCTTTTGACAAGCTGAATAGAAGAAGGCTTCTTGCATGTCTGCATCTTCTGCAAACAAGACCATGGTGGTATTAGACGATAACAGAAATTTGCACAAAATCTTTTTAAACCAATAGCATAATTATTTCAAAATGTAGCATAAGTAGCAATCTCGTAGAGCTACTACATCAGCAAACCTCCTTCCACCACATTATATGTGAATTATCTTCTTCTTCTATAAGATGTTTTGATTCTTTCAACCTTCTAGTTGCTTTAGTGGCTCCTCTCACAATCCTGCCCCTTTCTGCTTTGAAAGAGTTTATTCTCTCTCCCTGCCTGCTGCAGTACTCGAAGAAATATTGGAAAGCACATACCCAAGCACAAAGCCTTGTGAGTGAGATATACAATATGAGGTTGATAGAGAGTTCTGAAACAAATCATGCACCTGATAATAAATTTTACGTTCTGGATATTACTGATTATCTAAAATCTAGAAGGCAAAAATGCACCAAACCATAGACATCAAATTAGTTGTCAGTATTGAAATGCAACATGTCCAAGCAAATTCCAATCCTGAGCTCTTCCATGAAGTAAGGCCAAACAATGAACCCCACTAGCACAAGATGCATTCCAACCAGCATTAATATTTTCTCGTATAAGTTACAATTAATAACAACTGCCCTCTACCATAAGATAGTGACAGTTATGAGTGGCGTGAAGATGTTAATCTGGAGGAATTCTTAGATCTTGATCCAAGGCTTTGTAGTAAGCTTGAGTTTCTAGTTCTAGCAAGTGGAGCCATGGCAGTGATCCAGATCGTTATCTGTTGCATTGCATCCCACTGTGGATGGACAATGCCCCCATGCTCCTCACAGATTTGAAGATTCCAACCACCAACCTTGGGCCTTTCTTCAGCTGCATGTGGACTGTTCCCACATTTTTTTTCTTACTAACCATCTATTCATAGGCCACAAATTGAAGGGTTATGCTTGTCCTACCCAGGGTATCTTGGGGTGTAATACATCCATGGTGTGGGCCAGCAGACCTCTGGTCTAGTTCACTGAGCAAGGCCCCGCTTGTCGGAACTGAAAAACAAACTATACTGTGCAAAGCATCAATTCAAGGAACGTGTCATTTCTCTTTAATCAAACTCGTTGAACAGAATGATGCGTGCTTAGATTCCTGTCAGCCGGTTTATTCAAGGTATGTGATTAAAAGGATTGGACCAGTGAGGATGTGTGTTGGGCCAATGAGACATGCTTAGGTACATGCTTTCCAATATTCGCCTTTGGGAGGATGTGTAGGTTGGAGAATTCCCTTTGAAGTTCACTTTCCCAAGAATACGTCATCTATCCTTGGATCGCAATATCTTGATAGCGGGTCTTCTCTCTTAGAGGTGAAGTAGTTGTTTTGGCCGCCCCCACGTCAAAGATATCTGCTTGACGATGAGGTGGAGTTTGTATCTCTGTTGGATCACTTCATTTGTGTTATCCAGTGAAGGACCCGGATAGGATGGTTTGGCGGGTTGATAAGTCGGGGCGGTTCTCGGTTCGCTCATTCTATCATCTCGTTAGTGGCTTAAGGAAGGATGATATAGAGGGTCAAACTAAGCACATGTGGCATCATGGAGCCCAAAAAAAAAAAGGCTGCGGCCTTTGAGTGGTTAGTAAGGCAGAAAAAAGTTTTGATGGTTGATAACCTCCCGAAGCAGTAAATGATAATTTGTAATGTATGTCTCATGTACATTAAGAGTGTCGAGACCTTTGACTATCCTTTTCATCCATTGCTCCTTTGCTCGGCTGATGTGAGCTGATCTTCTGAGGAGCTGCAAGATGCTGTGGGCTTTGCCGGAATCAGTAGGGGTTCTCCTAATAGCCTAGCATGGAGTGGTTCTAGGTAAGAAAAGACAAATGGTCTGGAGGCTATGTGTGTTGGCAGTTTTGTGGTCTATTTGGGAAGAGAGGAATGGGAGGTATTTTAGGAATGAGAGCAAAGTGGTGGAAGTAGTCTCTAAGAGGACAAAGTTACTTGTAATTGCTTGGACTTCTTGTCTAGATGAGCTAAAGGGTTGTAGTCTTTCTTTTCTTGGGCTGTAATTTTTCGTTTCTTGAGTGAGCTTTCATCTTTCTTTTTTGGGGCTGCTGTCGGTGCACCATCTCTGACCTTTTTCTTTAATAAAATTTGCAGTTATCTTTGGGGCAAAAAAGGATAGGGCCAGTGAGTGTTCAAAATGCACACTGTGCATATGTAATAGGCATACATGGAGCAATCAGCTCCAACAGAACTGATACTTCATCAGAAAGAAGATGTAAAAGATCCCATTTACAGTAAATGGATCGGGATGCATTTCTAAACAATCCAGCATGCAACCAAAAAAAAAAAGAATGCTGCGACAATATATCAATCAGAGTTCCAAACCTCGGTGACTTAACTCAGTGAGATTTCAAGCCCAGTCACCTGGAAACTCGTGCAGGACACTGAATCGATTGCGACATGGCAAGACTCGTCAAATTGGCCCATTGGCTCAATCGACTCAATGCTCATAGCGACTCTAACTGAGTGACACAGATGGTTGTGAGTGTTTTTTTTTCAATAAAAGCAAAAGGAGAAATATGAACTCAGTCTTCTGGAGGACTGAACTCGTCCTCCGAAATGCCAACCACTATTTGTTTGACTCTTTTACACATTTTATATTCTTATAGTAATTTTTCATATGCATCGTCACTCTCCCCATCTATTAATTTATTCACAACTCGATCATGTCTTCAAGTCCATTAGGAAAATAGATAAGTTAGGATCTGTTTGAATAGTTATACTCTTGTATATACTCATTAGTTGTCAATGGAATACAACCACCAAGTTTTCACAATGCTGTCCATACATTAACAGACCCGACCCAGCTGGATATCGAGTGGAGTTTTCAAGTTTTTGCTCTATGCCATCAAATCTTTTCAAATGATGTCTCTCTGCTTTTGAAAACACATCGGCCGACAAAAACTACAGTGATGGACAAAATGCGGATTGTAACGAAGAAATCAACATTTTCTTCCACCGATTTTTCTTTCCTGCCAAAACCTAATAACAATGCCAGAGCTACAGATAAACAAGCCAATTAATGAATAATTCGAAAAAAAAGCCAGTCTATGGTATCCAAGAGCTAGAGAACTTACAGCGGTGATGGCAGTGCATTGAATCGACGGGCGGAGAGCCTTCGAAGCAAGAGAGTGAGAGGCCGCCATCGGGGGAAGGAGACGATGATGGATTTGGCTGCTAACCAATGCATGCTGTTGCAGAGAGGGATTTTTCTTTTGATTTCGTTTCTTCAATGGGGGTTGGGGTTTCTAGGATTTGGCGGTATTTGGAAGAAGAAAGGCGGGGTTTTGCGCGTTCGTTCTTCCCGCCAGAATAATAATAGAAGAAGATAGAATGTTTGGGAACAAAAGAAAATTAGACAGAGAGAGAGAGAGTGAGAAGACCACTGGAGTTTCACCGAAGTCGCCACGTGCCAGCCGTATGTTATGTTGCGAAGGCGATTCGCATCAGAAACGATGGAAGATTAGAATCGGGGCACGCGCGCTGTCATGGCCCGTTGGATGCAGCGGCCCACCCATTGTGTGAACCGACCGCACGCATGCCTAAGGCGCCTATGCCGCTATTCACCACTTCTCATCCTTTCCCATCAAGGAAAGGATTGGCACGCGCAGTGGCTGGAAAAGCAATCCTGCCAACGATTGTGGCCGGCGCGTGCAGGAATATCGGCGCATGAGATATCAAGGCCGGTATATGCTCTGACCACGGACAGCGGGAGAGGGCTCATAATGCGCGTCAAAATAATCATATCCCTGCTTAAAAGGAGCGGATGGTTATGAGCATTGACCGACGGTTCACGTTTCAAGAAAGGCCCACCTGACGACTGGCCACACTCACAGGGCTCACTGTGATTATTAGATAGATCTGAATGAATGGAAAACATATATATCAGCTTGATCCAATACTTCTGTGACGTCAGCAAATTTTCAATGATGAGATATTAATCCTCGCTGTGTGGTCCACTTGAATTTTGGATGTGTCTTATTTTTTTACCTCTAATCTTAAAATAATATAGAAAAATGAATGGGCAGTGTAAATAAAACTTACACGTCTTGGTGGCCTCTCAATGGTCCTAAACATCATTAAAAGTAAACCACATAAAAGTTATCCAAAAAACTAGTTGTTAGCATCCGTTGAGTAATTTAGACACAATCAATAGTTACCCGCTTTCAATGAAATCCAATCAATGATTTCTTATGCGCGTGACACATGCAAGTGTTACAACCCATGCATGACATGTGACTAATCGTGCATAGGAGTCAAGTACTTGTCTAAAGAAACGATTTGACAAATAAAAAAATTGCAGCAAAATGGAGTCGAGGATGGAAGAGTATACAGTTGGCTGAAAAACTCGCATCCCTTTTCTATCTTAACGTTGTTATACTATGGTGTCACTGCCAGTTCTAGTAATTTAAAAATGTTCTAAAATTTTCTTCATCTACAGAGGAACCAAGTCAATTTATAACCGGTTTTAGTTCTCAAATGGGCCACTTGGATCATAAGTTATTTACAGTAAGTTGCTTATGTCTCTAATAGCTTATCTTGGTTTTTACTTATTGAGTTGAAGTGATTAATTTTAAGTAAAAAAGTTATTTATAATTAATTTTAAATTAAACTTAATTATCTCAAATAAGTTACTCATATCAGGAACACCCTGACATCATAAAATAGTAATAATAATAATAAGTTACTTATCTACTATTGTAAGTAGAAGATTAATAGCATCCAAACGAACCCTAATAGATTCATTGTGTTTTTTATGAGAAAATGAGTTTATAAAGGTAAACAGGTGTATTAATTGAAACTGTTTCAAAAATATTTATATGGATCAATAGTAAGATTAGAGAATTTTGCCATGGGAAGCTTGTGCTTAAATGTCTACAACGGCCCTAATATTGAGTTCCGCGGGCAATTTATTTTTACATATTTTGCACTTCATACGTGTGTATTCTTACAGAGTACTGAAGAGCTTCTGTTTTGCTTTTTTTCTTTTGCACTTGTATTATCAAATATTTGACCCACCAGTGTTTCAGGTTATGGCCATAGTCTTAGCTTAGTGTGTCTGGCATGTGGCTGCACATGTGGTGGTAGTTGGGTTGACTGGGATTTGTGTGATAATTAGGGCTGTTTGGCACTATAAAATTGACAGCCAGAAGTGATAAAGGTAAAAGAGCAAGTGTATTTTTTAAGCCATGCAGTGGTTCATTTCACCCGTCATGACTTTATTAACTTAAGGGGGTATTTGGCGCATGGTATTGGATGGGATTAGGTGTGATGGGATTGCATTTGGTCCCATGCCAATTCCACTCAATGTCTACTTACACCGGAAAAGCTTGGAATTAAATGAGATGGAATTGCATCGGGTCTCATGGCAATTCCACTCAAAGGTAAAAGGCATATTTTCAAACGACATTATCACCCATCACCATGGATGACCTGAGCACCACATAGCAGTAGCCTTGGCTTCGAGAATCAGTGAGCTTCGCTATGACGTTTACATGAAATCCACCCCTAATCACTACGTGTGTAATCTCATTTTAACATAAAAGTCCAAAATTTGGCCTAACTGGTAATTAAGGTGGGCCATATGAAGGGAAAAGTTAGGAGAAGGACACCTGCCCTTGATTTTTTCAAGGCCCGCCATAATTATTATATGGAATTCATTCAAACCATTATATGCAAAACTAAAATACAGGCCTCAGAACAAAAAATCAAGCCATCCTTAATTCACGTGGACACACAAAATGAAACAGCTTAAAAGGTAAGAGTCGTTGTTTCTCTTTGTATAGCCCACCTAAATCATAATTTGGGTTGATATTTAGGGTAGGCTTTACGTAAACATCACGGTGGCCCAATAATATTTTTAAGGCCCACATGGTTCACATAGGACACCTATATGAAATGGTCAGTAGTTGACTTTGAGAATTAGTGCATCCCACTGTAAATTTTACACAAAAGCTACCTTGATCTCTAGGCGAGCTGCCCCATTTTAGCTGTAAGATCCAAAAATCAATAATATTCATGATTCAGGTGGGCCATACGAAGGAAAGCGGTTGGGAGAGGAACGCCCCACATGTTGTTTTCAATCGTATAGTCCACCTAAATCACATACCTGGGTTGATATTTGGGTCATATGGCTAAAACTGAGTGATGCACCTAGCTATTAGGGTTGATATATTTTATATAAACATCACAATGGCCCATCTTCCAGAAATTTTTTTTATGCATGTATGGTTAGCGACTTTTGGCTATGAATGACTTAAAGAATTGGTGAACTCCACTGTAATGTTTGCAGGAAATCCACCTTGATCACCGGGCTCAATCCATGATTCAAATGAACCACATGAAGGGAAACCGACGAAAGAGAAACACTCCGTGTACTGTTCCAAATTTATGATCCATCTTAATCATGGGTGAAGTTGATTTTTCAACCTTAGAGCTGAAATGGAATGATGCACTCAATGACCAGGGTGAATTTCATATAAATGACAATGGTCTTGCATGAGAATCAATAAAATGTATGTCATGCAGGTAGGAAAGTGACAAATACAATTTTTGGATGCACCTGGGTCTACGTGCACAATACCAGCACAACTAAGGACTATAATTCACATAAATTTCATGGTAATTATAAATTAAATTCTAATTCACATGGAACGATGCCGTCAAACAGTCTCTTATACGTGTTGTTATGTGGCAATTACTTTATTACTGTTATGTATTTGTCTATATTCAAAAGAAATATTTTTTTAAAAAAAAATTTAATTTTTTAAAGTCATGTCCATTCATGATAGCTAAATGTTTTATATAAATGAGTGTGTGAATGCCCTTAAGAGGCACAAGATGGTCTTTATAATAAGTACACCATGTCCGTGTAAGTTTTATATTTCATACACATTGTAATTCAACTATTAAAGAATATCCCCCATGTCAAGCCTTCAACAACCTTGTATTATAAGCTATCTATACCATTCCTCACTCGCCAATGGAGAACATTTTTATAAGGCATGTTATGGGAAGATCCGTATGGGGAGATCCGAGCCCACGATACAACGGCCTGTCCGAGCGCCAGTCTGGGCCAAGGCATGATTCGTCCAACTTGTTTCGAGCATCACATGAAAATAACGAGGCAGATGACACGACCCGTCCGAGCAGCCGATGCGGTCGGTGTGCAGCTCGGAACAGTCCTTATATCCGATTAGATGACATGCTCGGCACAGCCAGTCTTATCAACTACAATGGGACCGACCTGACAGGTCGGATCGGATATAGCTCTAGAGGTTGTATCCTTTACCTCGTGGTTGGATGAGCCGAGCCGAGCCGAGCGGACGAGTAGTGGCATACGCCAAATGCGGAAGTTGTCATTACTGGTCGTGGCCGATAAATTCGTTCGCAGATACGCACTACTCACTTAGTACGCTGCGTGATCAGTAGATTACGGGCAGTATCTCCATGATCAGGGAATTCCCATGATCGTGCCGAGATTATAGGATCCAGACCATTCCACAGGCAAGTATAAATATCACCCGACGTCATATCTACGGGTACGCAATAGCTACCACTCTTTCCTCTACTTTCTACTTAGACCCCGATTCCCTTGTTCTGAATTAGGCATCGGAGGGTCCCTCGGCTTAGCCAGGGTCACCTTTGTCAGTTCTCTTGGTGCAAGATCCAGGAACGATACAGTGAGGTGTAAACGACGTGGGGGGAGGGCTGACCGGATTTTAGCATCAACATTTGTTTGCGCCGTCTGTGGAAACTTGAAACTAAAAGTCAGGTTCTCATTTTCCTAAGCAATGACAAGGAAGAAGAAAGCTGCAGTTGTGCAACCGGAACTAAATGAACAGACTCGTTCATCATCACCACTCCATGCTGAATCCGCATCGGGGCCTTCTCAACGTTCTCGCAATCGTTCGAGTAAATATCACGCCATGCAGAACGAGATCTAGGCCCTGCACGACGAGATAAACAGAATGAAGCAGTAGAGAGAGCCAGAGTCACACCCCGTTCAGGAACAGCCCGTTCTCGAGCCGATGAGACTGTTCGTGGAGACCTGCTCTGTGCCAAGGAGTATGAGACCTGAAGCTCCCCAACATTTGGGGGTGCTGCGTTCGGGTCAAAATCCTCCTGCGGTGCATGTCGAAGGATCCGCGCGGAATGCCACTACCCGGGCTCCCACAACCGTTCATTCAGCCACATCCGCTCTGTCACCCACGGACATCCGTCATCAGTTAGAACATAGGAGAGAAACAAGAATGTCGGAGATCAATGAGGCCCTTGAGGTCATCGCAGAAAATAAGGATCCCTGGGAGGCTCGCTTTGCGGAGCTAAAGGACCGGTTCCTGACGTTGGAGAAAAAATAATAGCAATCGACAGTTCCAGCCACGATTCAAGCAATGATGGAAGAGACCGAGCCTCCCTTCACTCCTGTCATCATGGCTGAGGTGATGCAGCAGAGGTTTCAGATGCCTCCTGTCATCCAGTATTCAGGATATGGGGATCCATCCGAACACCTAGAGTCCTACTGATCGTGGATGCAGATCCAGACCACAACGAATGCAATGCATTGTAGGGGATTTTCTATCACCCTTACAGGGTCAGCTTGGATTTGGTATCGCCAACTCAAACCAAACTCCGTGGGCTCTTTCGCAGAATTAAGCCGGCTATTCCTTAGCAGTTCATAAGCGGTAAGAGAAGTCGGAAACCTAACACTCACCTGCTTACCATCAAGCAAGCTCCGAAAGAGTCGTTGAAAGACTACATCACCCGGTTTAATGAGGAAGCATTGCATGTCGAGGACTATGATGATAAGATGGCTCTTGCTGCCATTCTGAGCGGACTGAAGGAAGGAAAGTTCGCCTTCTCCATCGGAAAGAATCCACCAAAAACGCTAGCAGACTTTATATCGAAGGCTCAAAAGTATACCAACGCTGAGGAGTTCACTAACACCCGTAAAGGCACACAAGTTATTGACCTAACAAACAAATGGAAGAGGCCTAGGAACGATGATCGTCAGCCAAACGGCAAAGGGACGGATGACCGCGCTCCCCGTGATGGTCAACCGAGCCGCAGGCCGGAAAGAAAATTTCGTTCTTATACTCCTCTTAACACATCTGCTGAGAAAATTCTATTGGATATTCGAGGAGACAGGCTACTTAATTGGTCAGTCTGCATGAGGGCTGACCCAGAGCACCGGGACAAGCGAAAATACTGTCGCTTCCACCGGGACCATGGTCACAACACGGACGACTGCGTGGACTTAAAAGATGAGATCGAATCCTTCATCTGTAAGGGACATCTACGTCGTTACACCAAAAGAGAAAAATCTGCTCGGAAAGAGGAATAGCCGCGAGAATAGCCAAACAACCCCCCAGAAGAACCCGTTGAAATCTACACCATCTTCGGGGGCTCAGCTGGGGGAGAGGATTCAAACAAGGCTCGAAAAGCCCATTCCCCGAGATCCGAGCCGAAACACCACGTTCACCTGACGGAATGTCCCAGCAAAGAACTTTGAGTCGCTACGTGCAGCCTGACTTTCACGGAAGATGATGCACGCAGGATCCAGCACTCGTACGGTGACGCGCTAGTGGTTATCATGACCATAGAAAATCACAAGGTATATCGCATCCTGGTCGACACCAAAAGTTCAGCTGATGTGATGTACTCCGAAGTGTTCGAGAAGATGAGAATTTCATGGTCTGGCCTCCGACCCATGAAGACTCCCCTACACAACTTTATCGGAGAGAGAGTAATCTCCGAAGGAGTCATCTCCCTCCCAGTAACAGCGGGAGAAGGGAAACATCAAGTCACACTTCTGGTGAACTTTTTGGTTGTCGATGTTCCATCTGTCCACAATGTGATCCTGGGCCGACCCTCCCTCAATGCGATGAGTGCGGTCGTCTCAACTTACCATCTGATGATGAGGTTTCTAGCTAAAGGTGAGATCAGTTATCTCCGGGGCGACCAACGTGAGGCCCGGAGGTGTTATGCGATAACAGTGAGAAAAGGAGCTGTCAAGCAGGCACTCATCGTGGACGCCTTGGACCCCCGAGGACTGACATAAAGCTCCTCAGTCAAAAATCTGAAAAAAGTACCGCTTGATGAAGTGGACCCGAGCAAAACTGTTCAGCTCGGATCATCACTGAGTTCCGAGCAGAGGAACGAGTTATTGGCCCTCTTGAGGCAGCACCGAGACGTCTTCGCGTGGTCTCACGCTGACATGCCAGGGATTTCTCCTGACCCGTTGGTCCATAGGTTGGATGTGGACCCAGATCATAAGCCAGTTAAACAAAAAAGAAGGTCATTTAATGCCGAACGATATGAAGCCATTGCCGAGGAGGTTTCCGTCCTACTCGATGCGGGTTTTGTAGAAGAAGTATATTACCCTGATTGGATAGCGAATGTCGTGCTTGTTAGGAAATCCAATGGGAAGTGGCGGGTCTGTGTAGACTACTCCAATCTGAATAAGGCGTTACCTAAAAATAGCTTTCAGTTACCTCGGATTGATCAACTGGTGGACAGCACGGCTGTACATGAGCTACTCTCGTTCTTGGACGCCTACTCCGGGTATAACTAGATCGCTATGCATCCCCCAGACAGGTAGAAGACTACCTTTGTCACAGACAGAGGACTCTACAGTTACCGGGTCATGCCATTTGACCTGAAGAATGCTGGGGCAACATATCAGAGGCTGGTGAATCAGGTGTTCGTTAGACAGATTAGGCGCACCATGGAAGTATACGTCGACGACATGCTAGTCAATAGTACCAGAGCCTCTGACCATCTTGCTGACCTCAGGGAAACATTCAGTTTCCTTCGAGAATATCAGATGAAGTTGAACCCCTCTAAGTGTGCATTCGGAGTCGAGTCAGGAAAGTTCCTTGGCTTTCAAGTTAGTCAGCGAGGAATCGAGGCCAATCCAGATAAAATCAAGGCTTTCCTCGACATGAACTCGCCTCGGACCATTAAAGAGATACAGTGTCTCATAGGAAGAGTGGCAGCGCTCAGACGTTTCATATCCATGGCCACGGACAAATGCCTTCCCTTCTTCCAGCAGCTGAAAGTAGAGGTGCATATTTAACCGGTATAACCGTTGAACCGGACCGGAACCGTTGGATCGGTCCGGTTTGGTCCGGTTCTAGATAGCTTCGGTTCCAGTTCCGGTTCTAAATTTTGAAGAACCGTTGGATACAGAGCGGTTCCGGTTTAAGGCGCTGTATAACCAAACCGAACCGTTGATCCGAACCGTGACCCGAACCATATATTGGAACCATTACCCAAACCGTCAATAGGAACCGTGCCTTTACTTTTTAAAATAATAAAAAAAAAAACCTCAAAGTGGTGCCAGATATCTTGTGTGGTTCATATCCGAACTGGAAAAGTGGTGGTGTTCGGTTTGCCTTTGTCCGGACCTGAGATATAGTGTGTCGCCAACCACTGGGACCTACAGGACCAGTGGCCAAATGATCGAAGCCGTCCACACTGCATGCTCTATAAATAGTTAAATACTAGTATACAAAGTGTACAATAATTACAAGATTGTGACCATCAGAATCTCTGAATGAATTTAGAGCAACGAAAAGAAAATTTTCAATGGCTCCCAATTAAAATCTAAATATCAAAGGCTGAAACATCTCTGAAGCTTAACCGTGGAATAATAGCTTACCTATAAGAGTAAAGAGAAAATAAACGGTTCAAATCATCATACCATCTCAGCATGTGGGCCGCAGTGGGCATAGACAGTACCTAAATTGTACGTCGCTACGGAGGCAAAACAAAAGACTCTGATTAAATTCAAACTTGGGGAGCAAATTGCGTACTGAGTAATGAGTAAACTCTGTGAGGTTCACCATGACCTATATATTTAATCTTCTCCATCCATCCATTTTACCTAATAATTTTAACAGTTGAGCCAAAAGATGATTCATATTAAGAGCTTGAAATGACTACACTACAGGAAACAATGTGAATTGAGCATCTACCATTGAAAAATTCTAGTGGGCCATAGAAGTTTTTTTTATCTAGATTATATTTGTTATTTCCTTTCATCCATGTCTGTAAGATGTTATGAACAAGTTGGATGGCAAGTAAACATCACTGTGGGCCCCAAAATATTTCAACAGTGAAAATCATTATTACCACTGTTTCTGTGGTATGATACACTTGAGGTTTTGATATTCTTAAATTTTAGGTTCAACCCCTTAAATGAACTGAAAAATCGGATGGACGGTGTGGATTAATCAAATACATTAACGGTGGGCCCAACGAAGTTTACTCAGTATGATAAGAGTGTGCTGAGCAACTCAGTATGCAATCCAAATTCTCAAACCCTAAAAGTCTCTACTGAAAAAAAAAAAAAAAAACCCTAAAAGTCTCTGCTCTCTCTCGGAGTCTCTCTGGCCGCTGCCGCCCCTGCCTGCACTCTTTCTCGGAGTCTCTCTCGCCGACTGCATCCCTACCTGCCCTCTCTCAGAGAAGAGTCTCTCTTGCTGAGACGCCGACTGCGCCCCTGCCCCTGCTGTCTCTCTCGCTGACACCGACTTTGCAGACGCCCCTGCCCAATCACCGCGGTGCCCTTCCTCTCCGTATCTCTCTCTCTCTCTCTCTCTCTCTCTCTCTCTCTCTCCATCCGTCCATCCGTCTGTCTGTCCCATTTTCTAGGTGGAAATGAGAGAAATTGATTAATCTATATTTTTTATTTTAATTTTGTTTGCTGGAAGTGTGGAATTCGATGGATCTGTCGGAGTGAAATTTGAATTTGCTAATCTAGATCTATCGGTAGAAAATTCTGTCTCAGGATTGTAATGGCTTTGATATAAAATATGGCACGAGTTGGAATGGGGAACAATCTGGACGGTTCATCCCATGGGCTCCACTGTGAGAAATTTCTGTCCCAATGGTATTTATTTATTTATTTGTGCCAGTGTTACTGATCAGATGGTTAAGATCATCCACCCATTGGGGTTTTTTTTTTTTTTTTTTTTACTGTGGCCAGGCCACGCTAATGAATGGTTCAGATCATTATCTATTTGTATATCTCTCTCTCTCTCTCGCCCTCCCATTCTACTTCTGTGATACTGTTGCAGGCTTACAACAAATCACCTCTACAGATGCCCAGAACCGTGGAGCCGATCCAGAATCGAACCGTGTTTCACTGTCCGGTTCAGGTTTGGTTCCAAGGTGCCAACGGTTCGGTTCCGGTTCAAAAAATGGTAGAACCATTAGGAACGGTTCGGTTCCAGTTTCACCCCAGAACCGGACCAAACCGACCCGTGTGCACCCCTAGCTAAAAGGCCACAAGAGGGCAGAGTGGACACCGGAGTGTGAGCAAGCGTTCCAGCAATTGAAATAATACCTGGGTTCGCCGCTCCTCTTGTCCAAGCCTGAAGAAGGGGAGCCCTTGTTCCTCTACCTCGCAGTTTCGGCTTCATCTGTTAGCTTGGCTCTAATTAGAGAAGTCGGAAGCAAGTAATACCCCGTGTACTATGTAAGTAAAGCCATGGTACTGACAGAAACGAGATACCAGTCCTTGAAAAAACTAGCATTCTGCCTCGTCGTCTCGGCCAGAAGACTGCGGCTGTACTTTCAGGCCCACTCTATAGTTGTGCTGACTGACTCTCCTCTAAGACAAGTCCTCCAGAGGCCCGAAGTGTCGAGTCGGATGACCAAATGGGCCATGGAGCTCGGAGAGTTTGACATTCAATTCCGCCCTAGGGCAGCAATCAAGTGACAAGCTGTAGTCGATTTCATCGCCGAGTTCACAACTCCGAGTGAAGAAGAAATCAGTAAGGAGGTCGAGATGACACCACCCGTTCCGTTGAGCGACCAAGAGGCAGCGTCGGATCTGGGATGAGTCTTTTATGTTAATGGATCTTCCAACATTAAAGGAGCAGGAACCGACGTTGTCCTGGTTGCATCAGATTCAACGACAATCCAATATGCAATCAGACTCAGATTCAAAGCTTCTAACAACGAGGCCAAGTATGAAGCGTTGTTAGCTGGGCTTAGGCTGACAGTGAGCCTGGGAGTTCAGACCCTGCAAGTCCGTTGCGACTCACAGCTGGTTGTAAACCACATCTCTTCAGAGTATGAGGCTAAAGAAGTCAGAATGACCGCCTACCTCGAGGAGGCGAGGAAATTGATTAAGAAATTTTAGAGTTGCACCATCCATTAAATCCCCAGAGCCGAGAACTCATGGGCCGATGCCTTAGCAAGACTCGCCTCGTCCTTCGAGGAAAAGATCCTGTACTTCGTTCCCGTCAAGTTCGTTGAGCACCCAAGCATTGGCCAGCCGGAGAAAATTAATCCTGTCCAGTCCATTCCAAGTTGGATGGACCCGATTTTCAATTATCTGTCATCCGGCGAAACCCCCTCAGACAAACTAGAGGCGAGGCGACTTAGGGTCAGAGCAGCCCGGTACGTCATATTGGACGGAGTGTTGTACAAGAAGGGGCATTCTCAGCCTTACCTTAAATGCCTCCGACCGGACGAGGCTGACTACATGATTCGGGAGATTCACGAGAGAATCTGCGGGAACCATTCTAGCAGTCGCGCCCTTCCTATGAAGATACTTCGTCAAGGATATTTCTGGCCAACTCTTAAGCAGGACTCGAAAGACTTCGTTCGAAAGTGCGACAAGTGTCAGCGTTCTGCAGATGTGCCGAGACAGCCGGCGAAAGAAATGACTCCCATAAGTGGGCCGTGGCCGTCGCCTAATGGGGGATCGACATCATTGGTCATTTACCACAGGGAAGGGACAGGTCAAGTTTGCCATAGTTGCGGTCGACTATTTTACTAAGTGGGCCGAGGCCGAGCCAGTCGCGAAAACCACCGATCAAAAAGTAATCGACTTTGTGTGGAAAAGTATCATCTGTTGGTTCGAAATCCCACGAACCATTGTTTTCGATAACGGCCGTCAATTCGATAATGATAAGTTCCGTGGTATGTGTCAGGGGCTTAACATTGTGAATGCTTACTCATCACCTCGGCACTCGCAGTCAAATGGATAGGTAGAAGCGGTCAATAAGATCATCAAGCACCATCTCAAGATAAAGATGGAAAAAGTGAAGGAAAATTGGGCCGAGGAGCTCCCCTTAGTCCTCTGGACTTATAGGACCACAACCTAAACTTCAATGGGTGAAACCTCATTTTTGTTATCCTATTGCTAGGAGACAATGGTGCCAATGAAAATCAGACTCCCAACGGCGCGAGTAAGGAGCTTCGAAGAAAATCAAAACTCCGAGCATATTGCTGCTAATATAAATTTGCTCGAGGAACTCAGAGATGTTGTCAAGCTCCGAACGGCGGCTCGGCATCAGCAGGTAGCGCATTTCTATAACTCAAAAGTCAAGGCCAGACGTTTTCACCCAGGGGACTTAATCCTCCGTGTAAGACCCGTATCTTGGTCCGTACCTTTCCGTACACTTCCACGGTCTTACCGGTCGAATTCCGTTAACGTTCGACCCTTAATCGATATCGACGCGCGACCCGGATTCATGTGCCGACAACCCGAGTCGACTCAACCCGAGACCTATACCATAGCGACCGCACCGTCGCCGCGGTTCCGATACCGCGACTCGCGCTCCAAGGCGATACCCTGATCAAGAGATATGGGCCAACGTTCGGTGCGAGAAAACGCCGCGCGTTGCGAAAATCAAGAGAATCTCAACGATGTGTCACATCAATCACATCAATCCCATCAATCAATCACCCATCAAGCCATCACATGTCAAGTACACATCACTTCCATCCCTTTTCCCAAGCAACCACAAAAGTCTCCCAAACCCATACCTCTCTTACACAAAAGCCAACAAAGTCTTCTCAACCCATACCTTTCTTACACAAAAAGCCACAAAAGTCTTCCTAACCCATACTTTTCTTACACAACCATCACTCACCCATCCATCCATCACTCTCTCTCTCCCTTTACATCACTCTCTCTCTTTCTCTCTTTCTCATTCCAAAATTTCCAAACAACAAAAAATTGCAAGGGCTCCCACGTATGGAAATTTCTCAACCTTTCTAAGCTCCAAGTGGCCCACCTTCCTACCCCAAAATCTCCCATCTCAACCCTCCATTCTTCATCTTAGCCATTGAAGTTGAAGACAAGGTGCCAAGGAACCCCTAGGAGCGAGAAGATCGGACGGTGGGTGCTTTTATGGGGTAGATTTTCTTATTTTTATGGTGGACCAAGTGAGGCCCACCGATCAATGGTGTGGATCTCACTTGGGACCCTTGTTTGTGGCCGATGGACCACTTGGATCATCATGATCGTTCCATGATGGGGCCATTCTCCATGGACCCCATCATGATGTTTATTTCTTCAAGAAAGGTCATCTAAACCGTCCATTTTGGTGGAGGGAGGATCTCCACCGTTGATTCTTGATCTTGATGGTCCCATGTGTTGAGGGACCTTTCTTTTGTATCATTTGCTTTTAAAGGAGGGCCCATAATGACGGGGTCCCTCCATCACAAACCGTGTCCCACTCTCCATGTCTCTCTCTCTCTCTTTTATTTTATTTTATTTTATTTTATTTTATTTTATTTTATTGTAATAGGATGGTGTGGCCCACTTGAATGGATCACATCTTGATGTATTTATTTTATTCAAGCGGGACCCACCTCAGACGTTATTCCCATGCCGCCCATCATGTGGTGGTCCACTTCATCAGGCCCACCATTTCCAAAAGAAAAAAAAATAATAATAAAATAAAATTTTAAAACCGTCCAGCGTCCCAGACGCTGGACGTTTTAATGAAAAGGAGGAAAGAAAAAGGGACTTTTGATGGCCCATTTGCATAGGCCCCATCCTGATGTATTGTTCTGATCCAAGCCGTCCATCCTCTCTCCCTCATCATTTTAGGCGTTGAGCCAAAGTATGAGTTCAATCCAATGATCAGGCGGGCCGTACCAGAGAAAATGGTGCTTTTATTATTCCAAGACTATTAGTGCCCATTTTGTTGTTTTTACACTCCAAATTCGTGCTAAAGATGAGATTTGTATGGCTTGTTTGGGCCCTAGAACCAAGTGGGCGGAGTGGATTTCTCATCAGTGGGCCCCACTTTTATTTTTTTTCAAAAAGTACAAAAAAAAATAAATAAAGATGGCAGCAGCGCTGCCACCTTTTAAAGGCAGCAGGCGCTGCCTGCGCACCTGGACGGATGGACGTAAGGGGGCCCACGGCCCTGCGTGTGGGCCCCACCATAATGTTTATTTGTCATCCGACCTATTTATGAGGTGGGCCACCCCAGTGGTGGGCCCCCCTCCAAAAATGAGTCAGATCCAAAACTCAGGTGGCCCACACCATGCAAAACAGTGTGAATTGAATTCTACCGTTGAAAAATTTCTGGGGCCCACGGAAGTTTTGGATCAAGCTGAAATTTATGTTTCCCCTTCATCCAGGTCCAAGCGACCTTATGAACAGGTCAGATGGCGTTTAAACATCCCTGGGTGGGCCCCACATGGGACCCACATTGATGCATGTGTTATAACCACCGTCCAGGAGGACGGTGGCACCCACCTGACGGATGGACTGCCTCCACCGTCCACGGACTGTGGGGCCCTATGTGATGAATGTGTTATATCCGCACTGTCCACTGGACAGTGGGACCCACCATGATGTATGTGGTGCATCTAGACCGTCTATCCGCCTAGTGAGATCATTTTAAAAATATACGTTGTTGGTTGGGTGGACCACTCACTTATGGGCTAGGCCTATTTGATTTTAAAACAGGCCTATGGGATTGGGCCCATTTGGATTTCAAAAGGGCTATGGGCTAGGCTCATTTGGCTTATGAAATGCTTATGGGCTAGGCCCATTGGATCCACTTAAGGCCTAGGATCCTAGGCCCACGTAATGTACTTCAAGGCCCATGTAATTGACCCTTTTTGTTGAAATTTTAAAGCCCATAGTAGTAGGCCATTTGATATATTATAAGGCCCATGGGACTAAACCCATTTAATTATAAAAGGGCCCATGGGATTAGGCCCATTAGATTTGTTTGAGGCTCATGGGTTAGACTCATTTGATTTGCTTAAGGCCTAGGAATTTAGGCCCATTTGACTCATGTTAGGTCTGTGGGTTGAGGCCCACTTGACCTGCATGTGGGATCCCAATTGGTATGGCCCATTTGATGCATATTAGACTCATATGACTAGGTCCAATTGATGCAATCCAAGCCCATGGGTTTGACCCATTGCAATGCACTTAAGGCCCATTGGTTTGGCCCATTTATGTGGCCCATCTGATGAATGAGAGCCCATAGGATATGGCCCATTTGATACATATATAAGGTCCAATGGGGACAACCTACGGTCCATTGCAATGTGTAAATCCATTACAGACTGAGTGTTGATGTTTACAAAGATCGTGCCTTGGGAGCAATGTTGGTTTGACGTCCACATTGCGAGTGTAATGTTGGTTGGATGTCCACATTACGACTCTCCTTAGGGCCCATTACCGGCCGTACTTGCCGTGTATAGGCCATCCAGGTCCGTCTGCATTGTAAAATAGTTCATTTCATTATAACATGTTTAGTATAGTTTCATGACTCATGATCATATGCATCATATGTATGCTTGATATGAGGACTGACTGATCATAGCATATGCCTTCGGGCAGGTTGTTATGGGCTCTTGGTTAGGCAGTATTGCCCTACATGAGCGCACGATATGCGCATGGATTGTTGCATGACTGGACATCGTGAATCATGCATTTCGCACTTGTGTGACATGGGTATTGTACGCCCTAGCAACATCAGGGCCGTAGCCTCCACAGACGCATCGTGGTTGACAGGATTGGATCCCGAAAATCTTGTTCTACATGGGGTACTATAGATATCCCTGGGTGAAAGTCCCTAAACCCTTATGGTACCAAGAGGTTGCTCCAACGTCTAGACCGAGTGGGTAGATGAGTACTGAGTGCCGAATACCAGTTGGCTGTGCTCTCCACTGTGTCGTGGTCGGTTGGAAGGGGGTGCGGCCTTACCCGCCCGAGTGTAGGGGGCAATGCTAGGCTGAGTTTGACCAGCTCGAGGAATGGGTCCGTTATCGACGAGTCGCGCCCGATATTGGCAGACGGATAGTGAGGTCTCTTCCACTTACCTTATTGCGCGCGATGTGGCGGCAATCTGGTTTAGAGTGTACTAGACCCCGGTGATATTCCATACTTTGAGCTGTATTGACGTGTGGACATTGATGAGTATCTGTATGCTTGAGTTGCATTGTACATTGCATGGCCTTGAGATGGCCGATACCATTCATGTCTTGCATTGCATAGCCTTGGTACGGCTCATGACGTTTTGGTTCCATCTGCATATTCCGCATTACTCTGACATTGCATTCATATTACTACCTTGCGCACACACTTTCACCACCCTCTAAGCTTTCTGTAAGCTTATGCACGACCGTTGCGTGCAGGTGACGTTGGACTGCAGCAGCGCTGAGGCAGGAGCACGTTGCTGATCATTTTGGAGTTTTTCTGTTATTTACCCTTGTATTTCCCTTTATGCCCATTGTACTTGTAAAGTTTTTTATCATAGTGGAAATGTAATGGATTTCTTGGTTGTTGTTTGTGGGTTATGCCTTTGGTTATGCTTAATACGAATCAAACTGATATTTAAAATCCTCCTCGTAGCATCCCAGGATCGGAACCTGGCGAATGGGAGCTAGGAGCCGAGAATGGGGTTCTACGGAGGCTGTCGGCGCCGGATTCGGCGATCGGAAATTTTGTGAGCCCGGTTTCCAAGTTTGGGGCGTGACAGAAGTTGGTATCAGAGCATAACTTGGGAATAACCGAGAACAACATTACATGTTTGCTATGAGTGAAGAATGATTAAGTTCCGAAGTTCGGATAACTTCGCGACCTGCCAATACAGACCGTTAACGTGCGTACATTCGAGAGTTTTGAAGTTGATAAGCGCTTTCGCTCTTTCCGGTTTCCGAGTTTAGGGCGTGACACTCCGTCAGATCTTTCAGAACACAGCCGAACCGGGAGCAGGAACACTTAGAACCAACTAGAAGATGACTCACCGGGCGACTACCGTAAATCGCCTCCCACCGAAAAAGGAGGATAGTTCAGAATCGCCTACCAAAAACTTCAAATTCATACAGAGTCGCCTCGTCAGAAATCGCCTTCTCCACCGAATCGGCACGAGCCGATCTCCGAGCACACGTGGCCACATCTCGTTGGGAAAATACTCAGCCGATTGTACGACTCTGACATTAGGCAGCGTGCCTCGATATGCGAAGTGACGCCCGAGCAGTGGAGTCGTCACGTACACGCCTTCTCAGACTCAAGTGGCAACCTCTCATAGGCTGGAAGAAGATTTGAAATCGTAACCGTCATCACGCGTTGAACAAAGCGACTTACACGTGCGTAATCTGGAGACATAATGCTTCGAATTCAAAACCTGTCATCATTCCAGTACGGGCGGGAGATCTCTTACATGAGTACTCTTCGAGCCTGCGAGCAAACTCGAAGAGTAGGGGGCTTCTGTTATGGAAAGATCCATATGGGGAGATCCGAGCCCACGATACAACAGCTTGCCCGAGCGCCAGTCTGGGCTAAGGCATGATTCGTCCGACTTGTTTGGAGTATCACATGACAATAACGAGCCGGACGACACGACCTGTCTGAGCAGCCGACGTAGTCGAAGTGCAGTTCGGAACAGTCCTTATAATCCGATTGGATGACATGCTCGACACAGTTAGTCTTGCCAACTACAATGGGACCGACCTAACAGGTCGGATCAGATATAGCTCTAGAGGTTGCATGCTTTATCTCGTGGTTGGATGAGCCGAGCCGAGCGGACGAGTAGTGACATACGCCAAATGCGAAAGTTATCATTACTGGTCGTGGCCGATAACTTCATTCGCAAATACACACTACTCACTTGGTACGCTGCGTGATCAGTAGATTACGGACAATATCTCCATAATCCGATAATCTCCGTGATCGTGCCGAAATTATAGGATTCAGACCATTCCACAGGCAAGTATAAATATCACCCGACGCCATATCTACGGGTACGCAATAGCTACTCTCCCCTCTACTTTATACTTAGACCCCGATTTTCTGGTCCTGACTTAAGCATCGGAGGGTCCTTCGGCTTAGCCAGGGTCACCTTTGCCAGTTCTCTTGGTGCAGGATCCAGGGACGATATAGTGAGGTGTAAACGACGTGGGGGGAGGGCCGACCGGATTTTGGCATCAACAAGGTACATTAGCATTATACTTATAGATCCATTTAACACTTAATAGGTTCAAATCTTCGTATTAAATTATAAATTGATAAATTTATTATACTACGAAGATGGATCGCATCTCCTTTTCTTTGCACTCACTGAAATATCAAGAAATCCCATCCCAAAATATTACTATATAAATTGAGAGTTGTCCGCAAATTTAATATTTTTAAATATTTCTTTCCGCTTTAAACTGAGTTCATCCTCGCCTATTCCATATGGTAAGGCACATACATCACAGTAGCCCCAGTCCCACGGTCAGGGATCCACGTTCCGCGTGGATTTTCTAAATGGTGCTGAGCTAACGTCGTAATCTAGCTGGTGGTGTATCATTCACAACCGTGCGTACAGTGACTCATCATAAACTGACGTGATCATCGATCTCGATGTAGCCGAACCATTATTATCAACGGTGGGGACCGTGGAAAGTGAAAACTAGATGGCCAGTCTAAAATGATAAATCATCCTGTCACACGCACCAATACCATCGAGAGATGGCTTTACGGTGTCAACATCTCCATCCCTGAAGTTCGTCTTGCCCCAGACGCGACTGGAAGCTGAGTGGCTAGTGTACCACACATCAGCGACATGGCTGGTGTGGGTACATTCGTGCGAAGAAGAGCACCGACGCTGGTCGAGCTACCACTTGTACGAACGGTTCAAAGGAGAAAAGTTATATGGGCTTAAAAACGATGTATTTATTATATCCACGCTGTTTATCCATTTTTTCATAGTATTTTAAAAACTCAAAAACAAACCGTATATAAATCTTAAATAAACCACACCATAAATAGCAGTGGGATAATATTTTTTGTTGATGCAGTTTTCTGACCGACCCTCCATGTAGACCTTTCCTGGACACAGGCATAAAGAATGACAAAAGAAGCCCTAGCTATTGCAGAGGACTCTCCAATGCCTAAGTCATTATTGAGGTCTTATAGAATGGTGTAGGATCTCCAGAAAAGAGATACCAGTTGAGCATTTAGGGTTTTTCGGTGAACGTGCCTTAAACGGTGGAAAGTACCTCTATTTATAGGAGACCTAGAATACAGTTTTGGTTGGATTATTCCCTAATTTCTTCACTGTAATCCGGGATTACTTAATATTCGTAATGTCAACCTTGGCCTCCATCGACTTCATCCGCTGAGCTCGTAGGGCGAATTTGGGCATCCTTACAATTAATGCTCTGATACCAAGATGATATGCTCCTTACTCTAGGAGTAGAGCCAAATGCTTAATTGTTTATGAGAAGCAATCTTTGCTTTATTATTTGATAACAACTAAATATATAGGAAAAATTTAGGATCTATCCAAGATTTGGATATCCCAAAGATATGATCCATCCAAGATTTGGATATCCCAAAGATATCAATAAATATAAAATGTGATCTAATCAAATGTAATCGCTATACCATTGATCCCTATTGAGTCAGGATTTTATTTTATTTTATGTTATTTTTAGATCTTACCATTCTACCACCTTTTGAAGAACCTTGTCCTCAGTTTCGTTCTCTCTTTGGTCCCTCTTCTTCCTCAATCTCCTCTTTGGCATCACCATCTGGTAGGAACAATTGTTGTGACTTGCAGTGATGGCTTGGGTCAAACTTTTCGTCACAATTGTAAGAGATTTTCGAGAATGTCGGTATCCGATATTATCCCTTAAAGATCTTGAGAGATCTTCCGGAACGTTAGAAGATTATCTTAATCTTCTAGGTTAGTCTAGGGTCGGGACCCAAGGTGGGCCTTGACTCAATCAATGAATCATCCCTTGCCATCTGTAAGCTAGTTGGGAGCATCGTTGATATGTGGTCATGCGACTCTCAATCTATAGTTGATCCGTAACCGACTTATGGTCGATTTATAGTTGATCCGTAATTGATTATCAGCTGAGCTACGGTTGATCTGTAATCAACCTATTACCAACCTATGGGCTAAGTCAATAGTACATGGTCATTAAAAGGGCTCGCTGGCGAGCTCTTTGAGTGTCCTTAAAATTGCATCATCCTCCTTGGAGTTTACGCTCTTTGGACACAAAGGCGTCGCGGGGCCCAACGCTCGATGGGCCTAAGCCTGTTCAGTAGAGTTGGTCCATTTCATAAGCCGACTTATTGACTTTTCTATTTTTTCCCCAATAGTGAGCCCCCCTGCTTCTTGTGCTGACTTATGGAGGTCGAGAAGTAAGTAGGTCGGAACTATGTCGGGTTATGCATGGACTAAGTTGAGTTACGTAGTCATTAATGCCAGGTAAGGCGATTAGTACGAATATCGAAGCGTGCCAGCTTGCAATTATGTCGTCTCGGTTCAATACCCGAGGTCACGTAAGTTGTCAAGCCGTCATTTCAGTGGTGGTTCAATAAGGGAGTGACATGTGGCACCGTACTCGATGTCGAGCCCGAGTGGCCATGGGGTTGAGCCATGTGTCGTTTCGGAGCAGTCACGGGGCATCCGTACGATACAGCATTAATGACCCCTTCACACGCCTGACATGTTGCGTAGCTATATAAAGGAAGCCCTAACCCTTGGGCCATTTCCATTCACATCTCGTCTTCTCCCCTTTTTTGCTTCCCTGTTATTCTGTGTGCATTCTGACAATTGTTCTCACCACAACCCAATTGAAATTCTGCCAATCTCAACTCTGATGAGCCTCCCTCCCCCCTCCTTTCATTTTTCCATTCAATCATCATGTCTGGCTCCGTGAGCTCATGGGAGGGGGTTTTCAATGGTGAAAGTGGGGCGAGTAGTCACCTTAGGGTAATGTCGAATCCACATTCGCCACTGGTGGTGATGGCAGATATCGCTTTTCAGTATTCATCGTCGAGGAGAGCGCTAGAGAGATCCCCAGCGCAGGACTGGTGCCTACCGCTAGGGTATTGAATCTATCTCTTAGGCATGAGACGGCGCCCGGAGCACGAAAATGAATGCGTCCCCGGTGTTTCGACAAGGAAACAAATGTGTTTGATTTGGAAATGTTTTCGATGATAACAAAGAAAGAATGAGAGAACAATGATCACATTTATTCTGAGTTCATATACATCCTCAGATTCCCTTGATTTCGAAAATAAAGTACAATTAATGAAAGCAATGAATGAAATAGAAGACAGTCTAATGATGATTTTAGTAGCATTTACTTTTAGCAGCATTTCGACACATTTTTTATCACATTTATAAGGGAGATGGGTTGTGAGGGCTTAAAACCCTTAATCTGACTGTTGAGATCAGTTCTGATCATCTCTGTTCATTCTTCCTTGATCCAATGCTAAACTAAAAGCCATTGCGCCATTATTAGAAGCCATTATGCATTGTTAGGAGCCATTATGCGCTGTTAGGAGCCATTATGCACTGTTAAGAGCCATTGTGCGTTGGTGCTATTGTGTGTTGATGCTGTTGTGCGCTAGCAGGCTTTACATGCTGACAGGATTTGTGCGCTGGCAGGCTTTGCGTGCTGGCAGGCTTTATGCGCTGGCTGGCTTTACGCGTTGACATCAACAAGCCTTTGTGTACAGCAAGCGTTGTGCGCCGAATAATGACTATTCTGCACAACGGACAACAAGCTCTACCTTCTCTCTTCTTAATCCTCTCCTTTCCAACTGATTGCTAACGAACCCTTCAGAGGAGTCAGAGGGTATTTATAGCCCTCTTACACGTGTGAATACGCCACGTAAGCACTATGCACTTCCCCTTTGTGCGGACCTTGAGTGTGAGATCTCCTCTGCACAGAATCTATTGTGAGGGATACGTTGCATGAGATCTATTGCGCGGAATCCGCTGCGCAGGATCCATTGCGTGGAATTCGCTGTGCAGAATCCGTTACGCATGATCCGTTGTGCGTAATCCATTACGCGGGATCCGTTACGCGAAATCGCGGGATCCGTTGCGTGGGATCCATTACGCGAGATCCATTGCGAGGCTTCCTCTGTGTAGATTTTATTGTACGCACAACAACTGTCACCTTCTTTTTCATACCTCAACACCCCTCTTCACTGCTTTTTACCAAAATACCCCTCATTACTGCTTTTTTTTACCAAAATTCAGAATGTTCAACCCTTAAAACTATCTACATCATGGAATTTTCTGTCCAATGCAATGAGATGGAATATTTTTTGTGCCTCAACACCCGGTAACTGAACAAGTCGCTGAAGCACATGACCCACCTGATGAGGATGGAGCAGGGGAACTCGAGGGCGAGAAGGATCTGAGGGGACCAGTGCCTTTGACCTCATCCAAGGCGGAGTTAGTCCGGATCAGGTTCGGGTATCGCGTCCTTGAGTCTATGATTCTTAGGCTCCCTTGGGCGGACGAACTCCCAGACCGGCCTCCTAAAGGGGCAGTTACAATTTTTCAAGTCGTCCTGCAATGCGGCCTGCGACTCCCACTTAATGGAATTGCCCGGTGTCTTCTATCTTGCCTTGGCTTGGCCCCGGGAGAGCTGACTCCGAACAGGTGGTGGGACTTGTTCGGCTGTGCAGTCTTATAGGCTAAGCTGGAGCAGCCCGAGCTATTAATGGATGAGTTCTCCACTTGTATCAAGTAAAATCGGACATCCTTCAACCTGGATGGTATTACTTTTCTACATGGCGAAATACTGGCGGGGCCTTGATAATCGATCCCTCCTCCTTTAATAAGCACTGGAGGGATAAATGATTCCGGGCCTACAGATGTTGGGAGATGGCCGACCTAGAATTAATTTAGTCTCTCATCCCCCGAGCTTTCTCCGAGTCAGGTCAATGTAGTGGTCATTCTTGTGGATCAGCCTTCATCATTTAACTTTGTCTGCATGTCATTTTCCATAGTTATCCCTAAACATTCATCGTTGCTCGACAATGGCTCGGTAGCTCGAATCAAAAACCTGCGGCCCATAAGTTGGGAGACGAGATCTTGGAGAGTGCTTCTCCGACCAAAGCGACTCTTCAGTCTAGCTTAGATATAGCTCTGACAGGTACGACCTTCGGTAAGATCCTTAACTGAACCTCCAAACTTTGAATCTTGTTTGAAAAATGCTACTGATGTACTGACATATTTCTCCACACTTTGATGCAGAGATGCCTGAGGCTTGGCCTTTCTTTCGCCCCCCTTTAAAGTTTAAGCGCCCCTGCGAGACGACATGCCTGCTTCGAAGAGGAAGAGACAAAAGACTTCCTCCAAAAGCAAGGGGAAGATAAGCCTTTCTTGCTCGACCATCATAGAGGTCATGGATGAGGTCGTTGAGGTAACTCCTCTTGAGGCCCAGGAGGCTGCAGAACCTCCCTCTGGGGTGTAATCTTCGAGGAGAGAGGAGGCCGAGGAGAGGCGAAGGAACCTCCATCAGACGGTGGAGGGAATCCTCCCATGGGCGAATCGTAAGAGCGCTAAGGAGAAATTTATCGGCTTGTTCAATTCCCCCAGGGACTTAACTCGCTATCATGACGACCACCCTTGTTGGGATAAGAGTTTCGTTAGGTGATATCTTGTTCTTGTTTGTTTTATTTTTGAATTGCTCGTCTTGAGCTCTTTTTTCTTTTACAGTTCGCCCCGTACGCGTTAAAGGCCTGTGCTGAGCTTGCTCAAGGGCATAGACGGGCGAAGGAGGCTGAAGCTCAGACTTCAACAACGGAGGCCGAGCTAGAGGCGATGAAGGCGACTCTCGAAGCGTCTCTCGTTAAGAATGTTGAGATGGCCTTGCGATTACAAGAGGCCAAGGTGTTGCATGATGAATGTCATGCTCAACTTGTTGACGCGAGCGCCAAGCTGGATCGGCTGAAGACAGAGACCAAATTCGCCCTCTCTATCGCATGGAGAGACACTGTAAAGGAGTTTCAATTATCTTAAGCATTCTTAGATGAGAGGGATACCCTCTATCACCAAGGCTATGCTGAGTGCGTGAGGGCGATGAAGAAGAGCTTTCCCAAGCTTGACCTCTCTGCCTTTGATGAGCTTGAGTCGAGCTTTGATGGGTCAGGCGATGAAGCGGCTCCCGAGGTTGCTCCTGAAGTGGCTTCTCAGACGACCTCTAAAGTGGTGATCGAGTCTTGAAGTTAATTTTACAGAGCAGTATTTCCTTCATCCTGATCCCTTTTCAGCTTCAAGCATTTTAAGAACACCAGGTGCCGGAGCTTTAGGCACTTCAAACATAGCAAGTGCTCGAGCTATAAGCACCTCCAGTACACCAAGCATCATCTTCTTTCACATATTATATTTTTTGTTTTGCTTATTACCCGATGTACAAACTTTGGAATAGTAGTTTATTTAAAGCTGATGTAATCACACCATTTTCGGTCTCTATCAATGAAAATGTCCCCCTTTTGAATATCTATTTTCATTTTCCTTTTCGTCATTAGACGAGTTACATAACATTCGGCCATTACTCGGTCATAGGTCATATAAAGATCGTCTGTGGATTTGATCTACGTCAAACGTTGATCTTAACATGTCTCGAATATAGATTGCCTGTTCACCCGACTGGCTCAAGGATATTAAATCTTCAAGTGCGAGGCATTCCATGGATGATGGAGTAATTGGCCAGTCAAATCTTCTAATCGATATGTACCGGGTCGGACAATGCTTGAAACCACGTAGGGTCCTTCCTAGTTCGATCCCAAGGTCCCTGTTCTGGCCTCTTTAGTGTTTTGGAATATCTTTCAGATCATCAGATCTCCTACTCGAAACCTCTTGACCTTGACCCGAGCATTATAGAACTGAGATACTTATTGTTGACAAACAACAGTTTGAAGCCGAGCTTGCTCCTTTCGCTCTTTTAGGAGGTTGAGACCTTGGGACATAAGTCCATCATTGTCCTGTTTATCAAACGAGCTTGTGTGAGCAGCAGGAAATCCGATCTTTACGAGAGTTATAGCCTCTGCTCCATATGTTAAGGAGAACGGGGTTTCTCCAGTGGTCATTTGGGCCATAGTCTGGTAAGCCCACAGGACTTTGGGAAGTTCCTCGGCCCAGGCTCCTTGGCATTTTCGAGCTTGGTTCGGAGATAAAGTTTAATAATCTTGTTACAGCCTCGACTTGCCTGTTTGCTTGCGGATGTCATGGTGATGAGTGAATGCTGCGAATACCGAGATTCTTACACATTTCTCAGTACTTCCTGTTGTCAAACTGCTTCTCATTATCGGAGACGATAGTCCAAGGTATTACGAAGTGACATATGATATTTTTTCAAATGAAATATGTGATCTTTTATTGGGTTATCTTTGCCAATGGTTCTGCATTTGCTCGTCTGGTGAAGTAGTCGACGGCTACAACGGCGAACTTGGTCTGACCTTTTTCCATAGGGAACGGTTCAATAATGTTGATTTCCCACCGAGCAAACAGCCAATGATTGGTCATAGGGGTAAGTTCTTTTGGTGGTTGTTGTGGAATGGCTAACCTCTGACATTTATCACATCTCTAGACGAGCTTCCGTGCATCGTGTTGAGTGGTCGACCAATAGCAACCCCACCAGATGACCTTGTAAGCTAATGATTGTCCTCTATAGTGATTCCTGCAAATTCTTTCATGAATTTCTCTTAAGACGTATTCAACTTCTTCTAGTTAGAGACATCTTAAGTAGGGAAGGTAGAACCCTTTCATATAGAGTATGTCATTGAGCATGGTATATCGGGTGGCCTTGATCTTCATTCGTCGCGCTTACACTTGGTCTTCTGCTAATTCATCTGTTTTGAGGTAATGAATGATCAGGTCCATCCACGTTGGTTCCTAAATAACAAAAAAAATGATCGAGATGTCTATTCTGTCCACACTCGGTTTGGCCAAGATTTCAATGGGGATAGATCTTGGGATTTCATCCTCGTCTGCTGTAACAAGCTTTGCCTGCATATCAGCTTTAGAATTCTCAGCTCATGAGATTAGGGTGACGCTGCAGTATTGGAAACTACCGATCAATTCCTTGGCCTTCTGAAGCTAGGCCTTTAGACGTTCTTTTTTGGTTTGGTAGATGTCAACTATTCGGTTAATGATGTTGCGCAGCACGCCAACAACGCAGTGGGCCAAGATCCAATCTCAGGCCTCACCCACAAACGATAAATAGAAAGGAATATAAATTAGAAACATATCAAAGTAATCCAAACAAACCACAAGATAAGATATATGTGGAAAAACCCCAAACTAGGGTAAAAAACCACGGATGCAAACTTTCACTATGAAGAAGAATAAAGATTACAAGGCAAAATACTAACCTCTCCCTTGGAAGAATATAGAAAATCCTTAGCCCACACCTTTAGAAATATTTTTCAATATTCCTCATCTACCTAGAAAAGCCCTAGGAACCTCTATTTATAGTTTAGGTAACTTCCCTTCCGCACTCTTACGAAAGGCGACACCAAAATTCGTAATCCGTATTAGTTTAATAAACAATCTGTATAACATACGACTGGTCCTAGGAGAGTTACGACCGATCGTAGGATCCCTATGACCGGTCTTACAGTCCCCACGACCAGTCCTAAGATCCAAAACAGCAAAAAACAGCATCGCTGGACTTTGAGTCGAGCCGGTCCACGACCGGTCGAGCAGGCTCATACGAACGGTCGAAGACATCCTACGACCGGTCGAAGACGGCCTAGATGTGGCTCCACATTCTCAACAATCTCCCACTTGGAGACACATTTTGTCTTCTTCATCCGGAGTGCACCACTTCCCCGTCTTCAAGCCTGAAGACCAATTAAAGCTAAACAGAGCCTCAGCTTCTCCCTTGTGACCGTCTTGGTCAACATATCTGAAGGATTCTCACTTGTATGAATCTTCTCTAGAACAATCGATCCATCTTCTAGTAACGAACGTATGAAGTGATATCTGATGGCAATATGCTTGGTCCTTGAATGAAAGACTGAATTCTTAGTCAAGTGTATTGCACTCTGACTGTCACTGTACAGCTTGCAATCTACTTGCTTCTTACTAAACTCTTCCATAAAATCTTGCATCCACACCATCTCCTTGCATGCTTCTATAGCCGTAACATATTCTACTTCTATCGTACTGATAGATACTATCTTCTGTAACTGAGAGACCCAACTGACTGCAGCACTACCTAGAGTAAACACATAACCTGTAGTGCTTCTTCTACTGTCGATATCTCCTGCCAAATCTAAATCCACGTAGCCTTGTAGCTTGATTTTCGATCCACCATAACACAGCCCTACATCCTTAGTACCCACCAGGTATCTGTGACATCCCGAAAATCGGGGGGTCGAGCAAAAACCCAACTCCCGAGTTCCAAAATGTTATTTATGCAACATAGATATGTATGATTGAATGTTGTCTGTGATAACGCATTAAACATGAGTGAGATTAAGCTAGAACATCATATCATACTCCAGAGACGGTTAAATTAACAAGCGGAAGACTGTGATAATATGTATAACATATATAAACTGTTGTATGCCTCCAGAGTATGGATATGTTACCAGGTTATATACATACATGTATACTCCAAAAGTAGACAAAACGAATATACATGAGTGCGCTAAAAATATAAAATGACAAGTGTCAAGACATCCAATCAACCTCCCTGTAATCCCGTCAATCAGAACACGCACATAGGAGGAATCCTCCTCATCATCATCAAATCCAGCTCCGCCTCGCAGGCCGCGCCATCATCTGCAATCACAAAAGGGTCTGGTGGGTGTCCAGGAACACCGTCCCGTAACGTGGGAGTGAGTAGCTAACTCAGTGAAATAATAGAGCAAGGATTAACATGTTATCAAATCAATCATGCGATAATAGTAAAGCAATAATTCAAACATTCATAATACTGTTGTTAATGCAATTATGACATGACGTGATGTATGCCCTCACCGACGATCACCCTCATGCGGCAACATCTTATGACCGCGGCATGCCACACTCCCTAGAGTGCTCCACATCTTCCAGGCACATGCAATGCTATGGTGATATGAATTCCAAGTTGTTATTAGTCCATTCAAACAGCAGGATTGGGAAACTAAGGTACTTCCCTTGTATCAATCCCAACACAGATCCTGTCTAGGGTCGTCACTCCTAGTAATCTCATACGATGTATATTTCGTAGGTCACTGCAAGGGCTGTTGCACGCACTCGTTACTCCGCTCCCCCATCACCTTATCAATACAGGCCTACTGTACTCTACTGCTACTGAAGGGTCGTCGCCTCCCGTAGACTCAGAATACGCTCGCGATCACTACAAAGGACTCGTCGCCTGATCAGTGTAGGCCGACAGCTAGAATATAGTGTCCCATACCACCATAATCTGCTCACGAGTCTAGGTACTCACTGGTCACTACGGGGAGGTTTGTGGCCCCAGCGTAGGCCGACAGCTCGACCACGGTGTCCCATACCACCATGCCCGGCTCATGAGTCTTTATGGATCAAGGTACCATGGTTAACAGGGTTTACAATGGTAAGTTCAGTACCCTAGGTTCAAGTAGTTATGACTCATGCAGGGTGAACATACAATGGCCAGTCGGGTTACTTGACGGGCTTGACTAGCGCGATCGCATCTCAAGTTGACGACATGAAGTGCGTAAAACACTTCGTGTGGCCTAACCACTGCCGTCAACTCCAGAACACGGCTCGCGTTCATCGACGCGTCGTTCGTGGCAAAGATAAACTAACCACGAATTCGCTCGGTTACCAACTGGCTGGACTAAGTATAGTCCCAAACAATCATGGAATCATGTCAGCATTCATGTAAGAGTAATGGAAATAAAATACAACCATGTGAGCATGTTAACACCTGTTATAACGTACAACTTAAGTAAATCATCCTACACATGTCTTTCACACATATAATAAAATTATGCATATCGCCAACATATAGGAAATCCTCTCCATTAGCCTATTAATTGAGAATTCAATCTCAACTAAACCATAATGAAATCATCAAGTACATGTTATAGCATACCACTTAAGTGCAACATCAAACATATGCATTTCATACATATAATGAAATCGTACATACGGCTAACATGTAGGAAATCATTTACATCAGCATATTAATTGAGAAATCAATCTCAAATTAATTCATAACATCATTTAATTCAATACATACTAATACAAGCATTTATACAAACACTTACACTACACACTTGAGTCTACAAATAGTATGTCGACCCGAAATGCGCATTTAGGCGAATCTCTTCGCCAAACTAATTATGCACGCATTCCTAACATTCTAATGCGACAACAATTCATGTCAATCACATTAGCAAACTATGAATGAAAACAGTACTTCCTACAAATGACTAAAATGCCCTAAATCTCATATTCTTCGTTGATTTACGAAACAGGAAACGGATAGCATGTTGTACATGTCAAACGGCGTTGCCATCGAGAATCTACTATTAAACGACATTGAAAGCTTTGGAAACAGTCAATCAAAGTGTCTAAAATCCGCACCTTATCTCTTATGGATGTTGAAATTCGAACGGAGCGTATACGCTTCGTCTACAGCGATAAGTGAACCTGTTTTACGAGATTTACTAACTATCAAGCTATGGAACGGAAGAAACATCAAATCAGTAACTTTCTAGGGTTTTTCTTACCTGAAAATGTGGAGGAATCGCCGGAAAAGTGATTGGATCGGGTGGCTTAAACACGTGTAGCAGGTAGCACCAGCAGCAGGAAATTCTCTCCCACCTCTCTCACAATCTCTCACCTTTTCTCTCCCTCAATCTATAGCTTTTTCCAAATTCGGATGGGAGAGATATGAGAGGGTTTCAACCCCTTTTATAAGCCCAAAAATGCCCAAAATCGGCTCAGGAACAAAGTTCATTAGTGCCTATCCAATTCGGGGCTGTTTCGGTCCAAAATATGCTTTCTGGTGGTCCCCTTGTCGATTACGATCGGACTTAAGCTCATGCGTACCAGATCTAGCACGTATTAAGTTTTCAGTCCAGCAGGGTTCGCAGATCGCACGTGGCGGTCCAGTTTCAGTTCAGCGGTCACCGCACGTAGATCAGGGCTGAAAGTCTCGTGATATAAAATAGAAATTTTTCCTGATCCGAGGGTGTAATCTGGATGAATTCTGACGGTCAGAACGCTTAATACTGACGCGTCAAGTCGTGTGCCAGATTTGAATTTGAAATTCCAAATCTGTCCCCATTCGCACTCTCTTCGGTCCGGGCTCAATGAAATAGTCTGTGATTATCGGTTTGACTTGATTTTCGAAATGATTGTCAAGTCCAGCTAGGCGGTTCTAACGGTCTAAGATAGGAGGTATCGGACTTTCGACGCACGGTCTAGATCCAATACAAAATTTCAAAGTGGTCCAGAGAACAAACATGTTTAGAGTTTGATCCAAGGTTATAGAGTATTATGGAGTCATACGTTCTACTCGATTTGGGTCTTGTAGAACGTATTTAAAGTGATCAGGGACTGTTTTCCAGCTACTCCAGCGTTGCGCTAGCTAACTTACGCTAAATTTCCATAGGAATTAATCCTAAGTGGTTTCTTTGGCTATGAAATTGGGTTCTGAGCGATTTTCCAGGTGTTTTAGTTGACCCATTACCTAAGGACGTCAAATCCCAGATTGGCCAAAATCCAGGGTGTTACAGTATCTGAGGATCCACTTCACAGCTTTCCAATATTCCTTCCTGGGGTTGTTCATGAACCTGCTAACAACTCTCACTGCTTGAGCAATGTCTGGCCTCGTGCTTACCATAACATATATGAGACTCCTAATCGCTGATGCATATGGGACTTTGGTCCATTCCTCCTACGTCTTTGCACCTTGCTCCTTAGATAGCTTGAAGTGGTTGGCTAATGGAGTGTTAACCGGCTTAACACCTCCTATATTGAATCGATCAAGTACCTTAGCTATGTAATCTGCCTGTGACAAAATTAATTTTTTATTTTTCCTGTCACGCTTTATCCTCATGCCTAGGATTTGTTTTGCAGCTCCTAAATCATTCATGGAAAATTCGTTAGACAGTTGTCTTTTGAGATCTGAGATGTCCTTCATGCTTGAACCGACCACAAGCATATCATCAACGTACAGAAGAATGATGATGTATGACGTATCAAACTTCTTCAAGTAACAACAGTGGTGTACATGACATCTCCTAAAATCGTTTCTCGACATGAAACTATCGAACTTCTTGTACCACTGCCTCGGGGCCTGCTTCAGGCCATATAGACTTTTCTTCAGTCTGTACACCTTATTCTCATTACCTGGTGTCACGTATCCTGTCGGCTGATGCATATATATTTCTTCTTCAAGGTCCTCATGAAAAAAGGCTGTCTTAACATCTAACTGCTCTAGATGTAAGTTCTTTGTAGCCACTATACTCAAGACCATGCGAATCGTAGACATTTTCACTACCGGTGAAAATATTTCAGTGAAATCGATACCTGCCTTCTGTTAAAATCCCTTTACAACTAGTCTTACCTTGTATCGTTTTGAACCATCATACTCCTCCTTCAATCTGTAAACCCACTTGTTATGAAGAGCTTTCTTACCCTTGGGTAGAGTGACTAGCTCCCATGTACGATTAGACTAAAGAGAGTTCATCTCCTCATTCATGGCTTGCTCCCACTTAACCCCCGTATTTGACTGTAATGACTCTTCAAAACACTCTGGCTCACCATTATCTGTCAGTAGTAGATAATGTAAGGAGGGTGAGTATCGGACCGTGGGTCTCTTCTCCCGAGTAGACCTCCTCACAACCGGTGTCTGTGGCTCTGCCTCATGATGCTCCTGTGCATGATCATCTTGTGGCGGTGTAACACCCATGTCCGGTAACTCTTCTAACTCTACGAATTTCTTTTCCTCGGCCTTATTTTCTTGCACACTGTCCTTATGCATTACTTTTCATTGAAGACTACGTCCTTGCTTCTGATGATTTTTCTATTTTCTGCATCCCAAAACCTGTAGTCAAAATTATTCTGCCCGTAGCCTATAAACGTGTACCTCCTGGACTTCGCATCTAGCTTGTTTCTGTGCTCTGCATCAATGTGAATATATGAAGTACAACCGAACACTCTGAGATGTGTAAGGTTCACTTCTTTTTCAGTCCACGTTTCTTCTGGTAGCCCACCATCCAATGGTGCTGAGGGACTTCTATTGATAAGATATACGACAGTATTTACAGCATCTGCCCAAAAGGTCTTGTGCAACCCTGTATTTAACCTCATGCTCCTGGCACGCTCAAGGGTGGTCCTATTAATGCGCTCAACCACACCATTCTGTTGCGATGTCCCTGGAATCATTTTTTGATGTTTGATTCAACTTGCTGTACAATACTCCTCAAATCTCTTATCACAATACTCTCCCCCATTATCATATCTGAGACACTTTATTGTTTTACTTGTCTCGTTCTCTACCATAACTTTTCACTTCTTAAACGCATCAAATACATCAGATTTATGTTTTAAGAAATAAAACCATAGTTTTCTACTCGCATCATCAATAAATGAAACAAAATAACGTGAGCCACCAAGAGATGATACCTGTGCCGGTCCCCACACGTTAGTGTGTATAAGCTCCAATAGATGCGTCTTTGGAGCGCGTCCTGTCTTCTTGAAGCTTACCCTCTTCTGCTTGCCATATACGGAGTCCTCGCATACTTCCACGTAAAGAGACTTCAGCCCTAGTAGCTTCCCTTTTGATAACAATACTTTCATCCCTTTCTCACTCATATGTCCCAACCTCTGATGCTATAACTGTCCATTTACTCCAGTTGATGCGACTGAGAGTGAACTATACGATCCTTAAGTCATGTACAAAGTGCCTTCCTTTTTGCCTCTAGATATCATCAAGGCACCTTTTGTGATCTTCCAGGAATCACTGGTGAATGTCGTCACATAACCGGTATCGGTCAACTACCCCACTGAGATCAGATTCATTCTCAAACTCGGTACATGTCTGACATCCTTCAGTTTCAATACCATTCCGTCTTTCTGATTGACCTGAACGTCCCCCTTTCCAATAATACTGCACGACTCATCATCACTAAGTAGACTCTCCCAAAGTCCCCTGACACATAATCACGCAGAACTTCCTTACATGAAGTGGCATGAAGCGAAGCACCCGAGTCTATAACCCAAGACTCATTCCTCTCATCAAGAGACAAGATCAACGCCTCTGTGTCGCTCTCCTCAGACAGATTCACTGAATCCTTCTCGCCTTGAGAGCTTCCATCTTGTTTCTTAAGCGCCCTGCAATCACGTTTCATGTGCCCCTTCTTGCCGCAATGCCAACACCCGTCTTTATCTTTCGGTCCCTTGGACTTCTTCCTCGACTTAGAATGCCCGTATTTATTGCCTCCTCTGTTCTGCGATCTTCCTCTTCCTTCAACATTTAGAGTATTCCCTGAATCTCCTGAAACTCCTGATGCCTTTCTTCTAGATTCTTTACTGAGAATTAGACCGGCCACATCATCAAATTTCAGCTTTGTCGACCCTGAAGAATTGCTCACAACAATCACCAAACCATCCCAACTGTCTGGCAGACTGGATAAGATCAATAGTGCTCTGACCTCATCCTCAAAAGCGATGCCAACGGATTCCAACTGGCTCGTGACTGTATTGAACTCATTTAGATGTTCAGTCACGCTCCCACCATCTGACATCTTCATGTTGAATAACTGTTTCATAAGATAAACCTTGTTGGATGCTGAGGGTTTTTCATACATGGTGGCTAGGGTTTCCATCAATTCTTTTGTCATTTTCACCTTAGATATGTTGAAGGCGACACTCTTATACAAAGAGAGTCGGATTGTTCCTAAAGCCTTCCTATCCAGTAAAAACCATTCATCATCTGTCATCTTTTCTAGTTTCTTCTCTTTTCCTTTTAGAGGAATGTCGAGGTCCTTCTGATACAGATAATCCTTCATCTGCATCTTTCAGAAGGCAAAGTTTGAACCATCAAACTTCTCAATTTTAATTTTTTCATCTTCCGGTATCGCTCCCAATAGAACTAAACCAATAGCTCTGATACCAGCTGTTGCGCAGTACGCCAACAACGCAGTGGTCTGAGATCCAATCTCAGGCCTCACCCACAAACAATAAACATAAAGGAATATAAACTAGAAATATATCAAAGCAATCCAAACAAACCACAAGACAAGATATACGTGAAAAAATCCCAAACTAGGGTAAAAAACCACTGATGCAAACTTCCACTATGAAGAAGAACAAAGATTACAAAGCAAAATACTAACCTCTCCCTTGGAAGAATATAGAAAACCCTTAGCCTACACCTTTAGAAATATTTCTCAATATTCCTCATCTACTTAGAAAAGCCCTAGGAATGCCTATTTATAGTTCAGGTAACTTCTCTTCCGCACCCTTGCGAAAGGCGACACCAAAATCCGTAATCCGTATCAGTTTCGAAAACAATCTGCGTAACCTACGACTGGTCCTAGGAGAGCTACGACCAGTCGTAGGATCCCTACGACCGGTCTTACAGTCCTTACGACCAGTCCTAGGACCCAAAACAGCAAAAAACAGCATCCCCGGACTTTGAGTCGAGCCGGTCCACGACCGGTCGAGCAGGCCCCTACGACCGGTCGAAGACGTCCTACGACCGGTCGAAGGCGGCCTATATGTGGCTCCACATTCTCAACAAATGACTAGTTGCGAGTCACTGAAAATGTCAAGAAGGCGAGTCCCCATATTTGTTGCCAACCTTAGCCCGACGAACAAAGCCTTGTATTTTACCGTGTTGTTAGAGGATTGGAATCCAAATCTCAAGACATACTGCATGTACGTGTAGTTAGGAGTTTCCAAGACAACCCCTGCCCCACTTGCCTTAGAGTTGAAGGAGACATCAACATAGAGTTTCTAATGGGGAGGGTCGCGACGAAGTTGGGAGTCGGACGATTCAAGGGCTCACTGGCTTTTCGACCATTATGGAACAAGCTTCAATCCAGGTTGGTTGGTCACAGGTCATTTATTAATTGGAGATTGCTCGGATGACCATTAGGATGAAATGACCAGAGTGAGGGGTAGTTTTTCTAAGGTCTAGAACAAGTGCCTCACTAACATAATAAATTGGGAATTGTTTCCCTTCATGTTCATGAATCAATGCTGAGCTGATCGTTGCCTCGGACATAGCAAAGTACAACAGCAGTGTTTCTCCTAACTCGAGCTTGGAGAGCAAGGGTGATGATCCTATGTATGTTTTGAGTTGTCAAAAGGTTACCTCGCACTCTTTGGTCCAGTTCACAATTTGTCTCCCTTTTAATTGTTTGAAGAAGGGGAGACATTTGTTTGCAGCTCAAGACACAAAGCTATTAAGTGCGGTAATCATTCCAGTCAACCTCTGTATATCCTTTATCATCTTTGTAGACTGTATGTCAAGTAGAGCTTTGATTTTTTTAGGATTTATCTTGATCCCTCATCGGCTAACCAAGAAACCGAGGAACTTCCCTGAGCTTACACCAAATGTGCACTTATTCGGATTCAGTTTCATTTAGTAATTTCGAAGGAAGAGGAACATTTCCTCAAGGTCGGCCTCATGGTCTGTAGCATTAACGCTCTTGACGAGCATGCCGTCGATATATACTTCCATCATTTGCCCTATTTTATGGGTGAACATTTTATTGACCAATCTCTAATAGGTTGCTCTTGCATTCTTCAAATCAAAAGGCGTCACACGGTAACAATAAATACCTTTGTCGGTGATAAAGGTAGTTTTAGATCTATCTCCTGGGTGTAATATAATCGGATTATACCTCGAATATGCATCCATAAAACTGAGGAGTTCATGTCCCGCGGTACTGTCGACCAACCGGTCGATCCTGAGAAGAGAGAACTTGTCTTTGGGGCAGGCTTTATTCATGTTTATGTAATCTACATAGACTCGCCATTTCCCATTAGCTTTCTTGACCAATACAATATTGGTCACCTAGTCCGGGTAGTAGATTTATTTGATGAACTTGACCTTGAGGAGCTTGCTAACCTCTTCTTCGATCACAACGTACCTTTCTGGGCCGAGAGGGTGTCACTTATGCCGGATCGACTTGTAGGTCAGATCAATGTTCAGTCGGTGCGTGATAATAGTGGGGTCAATCCCCAGCATGTCCTCATGGGACCATGTAAAAACATCGGCGAATCGTCCTAGTAGGGCTACCAATTTATCCTTCAGCGGTGGATTCAATGACGACCCGACCTGTATGGTCTTAGAGGGGTTGGATTCATCCAAAGGGATCTAAATAAGGTCTTCCACTGGTTGACCTCGCTCAGGAGATTCCTCATGTGGATTCAAGGACTTGATCGTCATTACCTCTGGTGGAGTCTTCAGGGCCATTACGTAGCATTGTCGAGCATCATGTTGGTCACCTTTAACAACTCTTACACCCTACTCGGTCGAGAAATTCATGAAAAGATGGTAGGCAGACATTATTACTCGGAGGAGGTACAATACGGTCATTCGAGAATAGCGTTGTAAACTGATGATTGATCTACCACGAGGAAGTCGACCATCATGGTGGTCTCGTTTTGTCCGTCCCCAGCTGTGAGTGGGAGCTAGATAGCTCCTTCGGGCAGGATCTATCTGCCTAAGAACCCGATCAAGGGAGTTTGCACTAATCAGAGTATAGACCGATTAATACCCATCTCGTCGAAGGCTTGGGTGAAAAATACGTATGCGGATGACCCTGTGTCGATGAGGACTCGAAATACTTTTCGATTGGCTATGGTTACAGAAATTACCAAGGCATCGTCGTAAGAGTGATGAATGCCTTTGACATCTTTCTCCGCGAAGGTCATATTGTACTTTTCCAATTTCCTTTCTTTCTAAGGATGGGCAATGACTATAATTTCACCATCGGGACAGCTAATGCACATTGCGTGCATCTTTCGAGCATTGTTCAAATCACCTACGCCCTTATGACCCCCAGTGATCGTGTTGATTTCTCCAGATGGCTTGCTATCGATCGGGCGTTCTTTGGCAGCTGCGATCCGATATCCTCCCTGGTCCACATGTTCTCCAAGATGGACTTATCGGATGAGTTTCTCGATCTCCTGCTTGAGGTTATAGCAGTCGCTCATGTTATGCCCATGGTCCTAGTGAAAATAGCAATATTCGTTCTTACTTCTTCGATCGAGATTGCTTCGTAGTTTGTTTGGTCAGTGAATGAAGCGCTCGCCCTTTATCTCCGTCATGACCTACTCATGGGATTTGTTGAGTGGGGTGCAAGTTATGAACTTACTGTTAGGTCGCTTGCTCATCCTATGGTCGTCTCGAGATCGGTCATCCTTTCGTTTTTTGCCTGCATTGGTCGAGTCATATTATTTCTTCGCCTGTTCTTTGGACGAGACATTTTTTTTAGTTGCATCCTGCAAGATCCGGGACTCCTCGACATTAACATACTTTTTGTAACCGGTTCATGAATTCAGCCAGTGTGGTAGGAGGGTTCCTATCCAGAGAAAAGAGGAACAACTTGTCCCTTAGTCCGCTCATGATGGTATTCAATGTTGTTTCACCCAAGTGCTTTCGAACCTATAATGCTTCCAGGTTGAAGCGCTTGATGTAATCTTTGAGGAGTTCACCATCTTTCTGAACGATGTTCATAAGGTGGGTTGATGCTTTGAGCCTTTTCTTTCCCCAATGAAGTTCGTGACAAATACCTCACTGAGTGTGGAGAATGAGCTGATGGACCTCAGCTTTAACTGTTTGAACTAGAGTCGAGCAGCGTTGGCCAAGGTCAGCGAGAATGCTCGACACATAACCGTATTTGGCGCGTCGTGTAGTTCCATGTAAGTCTGTGAGGACTCCATGTGTTCTGTTGGGTCGGTATTCCCGGTATAGGGTGTGATCTGGGGCAATTGAAATTTATCCGGTAACTGTGCTTGTATTATGTTGGCTATGAATGGAGACTTGGTTTCTTCTGCCCTACTTGCATTGGCTTGATAAGTTTGCTTCATGTCTGCGATTTGCTTCTGCAGATTATGGAGTTTGACCTTCTAAAGCTCCTCGCTATCAGCAATACTTTGACCGGAGGTCAGCTATGCCTTCTCTGATCTATTTCATGACGTAGGTCGGATGCATGTAACGAGACACTCCCTGAAACGTGGGACGGAATAGGGTCGACTAGATCATGATGTTGGTTCGGTTGCGGGGTGGCCTGCGTAGTGGAAGACTGAGGAGGGTTGGTATATGGTTGGACATTGCTCGACTGTCCTCCCCTCCGCTCGGACCCCTAAACTCGCCGAGATTGCATCTTCTCTAGTATTTGTTTCATATAACCTAGGTTGGCCCTGATATCTCCGACCTCTCTCTCGAGGGCATTCCGTCGACCATTTCTTCCACGATTCTGCTAGCCACATCTACTTGAACGTAAAGTGGCCTGATGTTGCGGGGAGCCCTTGCAGCTCTCGTGCTGTTCCAGCCGTTTCGCAAATCGCATAGCAGGCTCTGGTGTGGCCAAGGTTGAAATCGAAATCGCTACTGAAGGGGATTGAGCTTTCTTTTTTCCCTTCACCATTGTAGGTTATTTACAGTATCTTTGGTAGAGCATAAATGACTTAGAGATGTCGATTCCCACAGGCGATGCCAAGCTATTGATGCAGTTTTCTGATAGACCTTTCGCGTAGACCTTCTCTGGACCTACACAAATGCAAAGAAGGACAAAGGAGGCCCTGACTAATGCAAGGGACTCTCCGATGCATAAGTTAGGATCGAGGTCTTATAAAATGGTGTAGGATCTACAGAAAAAAGATACCGGTCAAGTATTTAGGGTTTTTCAGTGAACGTACCTTGAATGGTAGAAAGTACTTATATTTAATGGAGACCTAAAATGCCGTTTTGGTTGGATTCTTCCTTGATTTCTTGATTGTAATTCAAGATTTCTGTGAGATGAGGGATTCCCGAGAATGTCGGAATCTGATATTATCACCTAGAGATCTCAAGAGATATTCTAGGATGTTAGAAAATGATCTGAATCTTATGGGTCGGTCTAGGGTTAGGACCTAAGGTGGGCCTTGACTCGATCAACGAATCAACCCCTGCCATCTGTAAGTTAGTTGGGAGCGTCATTGATCTGTGGTCATGCGGCTCCCGATCTACAGTCGATTCGTAACCGACTTATGGCCGATCTATAGTCGATCCGTAATTGACTTATTATCGACCTATGAGTTAGGTTAGTAGTACATGGCCATTAAAAGAGCTCGTTGGTGGGCTCTTTAAGTGTCCTTAAATTTGCATCATCCTTTCTGTAGGTTATACTCTTTAGATACAGAAGCATCGCTGGGCCTGACGGTCGTTTGGACTGAGCTAGTTCAATAGAGTTGTTTCATTTAGTAAGCCAACTAATTTACTTGTCCATTTTTTTCCCTCAACAAATTTCACTGTTAAAATATTTCCTTAACATTTATTTTCAAACTAAGACTTTTGTGACCCCATGATGGTTTCAATGGTCCACATTCAATCCCTCACTAATTCTTGCAGCGTAGTCCACTTAATCTTTAGATATGATGGCCGGTTTAGATATTATACATACGTCGTGATGGGACCCACAGAACTTGGTGATGTCAACACACCAGCTAGATGGCTGGTGTGTGGCCAATGTCCAGGTTGACTCGCTGCTGACGTAGACCCACCAGACAAAACAATAGGGAGAGGGACCTTCACCGTTTAAATCTTATTACTTCATAAGTCAACACAAACACGAAACAAGTGAAAACGCAATTACGAGCTTTTGCATCCCTTTGAAGCTTTTAATGGTAGGCGTCACGCTCCCCATTGCTTCCTGTGGTTGGGTCCACCGGAGCTTTGAATCCGACTAATTCTTTGGATCATGCCTTGAAACGATCTCCACAAATAATGCACTATGCATACTTACTCCTCCACCAATGGGTTACATTCAAATCTAACCTTCGATTTTTTAGATTTGAATGTGACCCACTGGAAAATTTATTTCTATTGTTCTAAAGTCCATCCACATAAAGTGATAATCAAGATCATCCGTTCAGCATGAATTCAGTGATAATGGCCATTAAGCATAAATTACACAACACGGACGGTTCAGATCATTGGAACACAGCACGTGGGCCAGTGAGCAGCCACGCACACTGGAACATGAGTCGCGACGGAGCTAAAGACGAAGAGTTCCCGTTAACATGTCCAGATACATCGCGCTTTCTCGTGAATCCCAAGAATCCTGTCTGGTGCACTCGAGCGAGTACATTTATTCCCCACTCGTCATCACATGGGCCAACGTGGTGTACCTATGCAAGATCCAATCGGTTCGTTATGCGTCTTCCACCATATTCTCTTTCGTGACCATGAGAAATAATCTGACGGTCACTACAAAATCGACCAAAGGTCCACGTTCATCATGCATGTCTTGCCCACAGAGTTCAACGTCCGTCCCGATCTTAGACGTGAAGAATCTACTCAGTAGATCCTGACCGCCGAGTGGCTCGGATAGTCGGATCCCGTGCACATGTTCTGCGCTATCACACGTGCGAGGCAAGTACGTGAACAGCAGATTCGCGCGTGCCAGTAAACAACGTATCTGCCAATCCCGAAAGATCGGAGAAAGGAAAAGGACGGAACATAATATGGGCGTCTCTATCGTGATTCGGGGGGCGACCTTCCACCGTACACGTGACCTGATAGACGGTGGATCGGAACCGCTTATCCCATAATATCTTCTTTCTATGCCCAAGCTTTAGGTAAGAGCACAATCCTAACCATTCATTTCTTTCCACTTTCAACTCAAAATGATGATTGTAAAGTATTTTACTATTTCACCGTCCGTTTGAACGTCTCTTATCAACGCATAAGATCAGTAATTTTGTGTAAAGTTTCCAAGGGGGCCCATCCATAGTGGGACAAGATAGATGTACCGTCCATACGATCCGATCTGGTGTATCGTGGAAGCGATGGACCGCAATCGTCTACGACATCATACGAGATCCGTTAGGCCCAACATGCTTTTTATCTAAATCCACTCCGTCCATCAGGTAAGATATCTTATTTGAACCATAAATACGAAAGATCATCCTGATAAAAAAAATCTGATGGGCCATATCAATTGTAACAATATGAAATTGCTTCTAAAACATCCAGGTACAAACAACATGGCCCACCTGATATTTGGATCACGGTGGGTTTTGTTTATTCACTTCATCCCGGCTAGTTACACCTGATTAACGGGTTTGATGAAAGATAGATACCATGGCGGGCCCAGACACAACCCTTTAGTTGGCATACCATCTCTATTTTCCCCTGTCGTGGGACTCATTTGAGCTGTGGATGTCGCTGATTTTTATACCAAAGGCATGGAATCGAGGATAGAACCTGATGGACGGAGATGATTTTACGTACGTCGTATGTCGGGTCCACGGCTTGGGTATTTTACGCGGTCGTTTTAAAGCAGTCGGGTCCAGAAGCGATAGGGAGACGAAGAGAAAGGCCCGAGCAGCAGCAATGGCGGAAAGCTCCTGTCTTATTGGAGCGAGCTCTGCTCTCAAGACGACCTTACGAAAAGGCAAAAGCCATCACCTCCTTACACCTTCTTCTCCATCTCACCTCGTCTGCGGTTCGTATTTCTCTCTCCTCTCTCAGAGGAGGAAAAGCAGCAGCAGCAGAAGTCATGGAAGAGACGGAGCTGTCATCGCCGTTCGATCGATGGCCCCTTCGTTCGGATCTCGATTGGAAGAGACCGTGAAGAAGACCGTCTCGGAAAACCCCGTCGTCATCTACTCCAAGACCTGGTGCTCGTGAGTTTTCAATCTCCTCTCTTCCCTTCTCATGTTACACGTGGCAAGCATCTTGGTTGATCGAGACTGTTGACCTGGAGGGCCAGCGTTGGGCAATAAGGCATAAATTGAAGTTACTGGACGGCTCTGATCGTCCAATTGTTTTGGGTTTTGCTGGTTGAATGTGGTTTACTGGTATTACCGTTTCTTTTGCAGTCCAATTTCATTGGGCATGACCTATCCCGGCGGAGGCCCACCAGACCGACGGTCACAATTACCAGACACGTTTCTCCATGTACCCCGAGGGAACTGCGTAGAGTTTCTGTGCAGAGGCCTGCACAAGATTGTTTTTTTTTTTTAAAAAAAAAAATTCTAAATGAATTTTCCATTGGGTTTGAATTTGAGGGAAGGTATTCAATGGAGGTGAAGTCGCTGTTCAAGCGGCTCGGTGTAGAGCCACTCGTTATTGAATTGGATGAAATGGGTATGATTTCCTTTCCTTTCATTGCAATTTGATTATTTTAATTTTATTTTTTATTTAAATTCGAATTCCATAAATCCACTTTCTTAGGACTAGGGGTGCAACGTGGGTGGTTTGTATCGGCTCGAGGATCAATCCGAGCCGGACCTGACCTCAAGAGGACCCAACCAGCAGCCCGTCCTGACCCCAACCTGAATTCCTCTGTACTCACCCTAAACTGACCCGGCCCAACTCAACCCGACCCAAATACACATGTTTATTCCCAAACCGACCTAACCAGACCCTGAATTTGCTCAACCCGAATCCATACCAGATTTCAAATTGAATTGGAATTTCCCAACCCTAACCCAACCCGATCCAAACTCATGTTGGGTGGCTCGGTTTCAGGTTGGTCCAAACCCAAGCTGCAGCTCTACTCAAGATATAAGTCATTGGTATAAATGTGTCAAAGCACCTACCAACTGATTTGCAAGTTGGGTTTGGAGCCCAATTTGGTTTGGTTCACCATAAATTCGAAATAATTATTAGGTTTAGAATTCAATACTCCGGTGCTGATGCAATCACCCGACATCCCACATGTGCATGCTCTACATGTGTGCACAAGAAAGGGACCACGTTCCTTTTTGGCTTGTTCCTAATTTCCTTCCTTTCATATGCCTGAATTGGGAAAATATCTCCCTTTTTTAGGAAATAGGTATTATTAGATTTATTGTTTAAATGCTTTCCTATTTTAGAGATCTTTATGTTCGGAAATAAGCATTATTGGATTTTCTTATTTTGGAGATCTTAGCTAGCAAGGAATCCTATTTTTAGATTTCTTAAATTATGTTAGAGAGGATTCCTTAGATTATGCTAGAGATTGTCTTAAAGAGGAAATCTTGTAACCACTCATTATAAGTCACAAGCACCTTTAAAAAAAAGGATAGTCCCTATGGAATAAAATACAATTAAATGATATTTTCTTTGAGCAAGTTCTCTTGTTTTTCTACACTAGTATGTTGGAGAGGGGGAAGTAGTGATCTCTAGTATAAGACTAGATGACTGTTGAGCTTGCTCATAGTCATTTCATCGTCTCTCTTTTGTGTTTCGAACTTTCAGTTTGGGATGTTGAATCACATTGCAACTAGTTTCTTTCTTGATCTAATTGTATTGTTTTTGGTTTCAGAGCAACTTTTCCTCTTGGGATTTTCTCTCCTCTTCCCCATCTTCTTTTCATGAATTTTGTTCCAAAATCCGTCCCAAACCTACCCTCAATTCCCTAAATTAGCCTGTTAATTCAACCCTTTCACTATAGACTATATACAATCACCATCTCACCTAAACCAGCTTGTTTCACGATCAAAGTAGATATTTTGGAAGGATGAGTTATTATTCTCGAAGAAGTAATAAAGGGAATCAATCGGAACTGTCAAATATCTATGGATGACCATAAGGGAGGATGGAATATGGGAATATAGCCTCATTGCACATTGGTCGAAATTGTGATTTCCGCGAGGGAGAGTATGAGCCTAGGTAATGGATTCAACAACATCACGACGTGCAATCGGGAACAAGAGGAATGAATGACCTTCGATCGGACTATCCAGGGATGTTCATATTACGGATCCTGCTAAGCACACCAAGATCGAGATTCCAGATTACGATGGTAATTTTGACCCTAAGGTGTTCAATGACTGAATAAAGTCAATGGATCGATATTTTTGTTGGTATGAAATGGAAGAACTGTCAAGTTATATTTTACTACCATGAAACTTAATGGTGCGGCTCTAGATTGGTGGTATGTTATTGAAGAAAACTTGTAGCAATGTGGGTCTCCTTGCATAAGCAATTGGGAGGAGGAAGAGAAGGAGGGATTCAAGCAGAGGTTCTTGCCGTGGATTGTGAGATAACTTCTTTCTAGGAGCTCCTCATGTTACGACAAGAAAATTCGACTGTGAAGGAATACGGACAACATTATTATGACCTTGTTATTCACTGTTGCCTAGCGGAGATTAAAAAAGCAACAAATGTTGCGTTATTGCAATAGACTACAACTTGATATTCAAAGAGAAATGGAGACTATTTGGCTCAATAGCGTAGACGAAGTGTATCAGATGGCCCGAAAAGTGTAGGAGCAGAAGTTGGCGATAAGATGTTGTAGCCCTTAAGTTGGGGATTATACATCCACTCATTCTCTATTAGCGGCTTCACAGTGTGTCTACAATCAGTCGCACCCTGCAGTAACTTTCCCCAGCTTTACAAAATTAGCTAAAACTCTGCCTCTAATCCTCTTTCCTAAAGCAATGACACAAAGGGAAAGTCTATTGTGACAACTTGGGGCAGGTCGACCAACACTTGCTTCAAGTGTAGCAGTTGTGAACATTACATGATAGTTCCCCTCTTGTGATCTCTAGTTTTTCAAGGACAAGAGGGTGAATGGTACAAAGGAAACTTCATTGAAGACCAAATGGAAGGTAAATGTGAAAGCGATCCAGAAGATGACAATAAGAACCCAAGGAATGCATAGATGGCCTTAAAGAAAATAAGTTGTCGTTGGTGGTCAGGAGGATTCTGAAGACACCAATAGAGGAGGCTCAAGAAGTCTGGTTGAGAATCAATATCTTCCATACACGAGTATCATGTGGTGGAAAGGTTATCAAGGTCATTATTGGTGAAGCCAATAGCATGAACATAGCCTCGCAAAGCATGGTGGACAAGTTGAAGTTGAAACCTCACAAGCATCCCAAGTCGTATGAGATTGCATGGGTGAATGACATGTTCATCCCTATGACCAAGAGGTACAAAGCGAACTTCCCCTTGGGTCCTTACGAAGAATCTCTTGGTGTGACATTGTTCCAATGAAAGTCATACGTATATTATTGGCACGCCCGTGGACATACGACAGAGATGTGACTCATAAAGGTCACAAGAATATGTACAACTTTATGTACAAAGGAAAACTCATTATTGTCAAGTGTCAACCTTATGAAGGATGACGTACTCGACGAATGAAGTTGGCTTTCATAGTGTTGTGAATGGCCTGATTTGTGGAGGAAAGTCGGAAAGAGGAATTGTGTATTCTCTAGTAAGGATGTAAGACTGATCCAATTGGTGACGTTGTTGTCCAAGCACATGAAATTTAGGACATTTTGTCCCAATTTTAAGATTCGGTCCTTAATGAGCTATGATGTGAGCTTTCACCCATCATGTTACTCAACATGCGATGGATTTGGTACCTGGAGTGCCATTACCAAATCTTTAACATACCAATGAAATCAACAGAGCATGTAGAGCTTCTTCGGTAGGTGGTGGATTGCTAGCTAAGGGTTTCATTCGTGATAGACTTAACATGTGTGTTGTGCCAACGTTGCAAAGAAGGATGGCAATTGACAAATGTATGTTAACACTTGCGTCATAAACAAGGGATCCTATTTTTAGATTTCTTAGATTATGTTAGAGATTGTCTAAAAGAGGAAATCTTGTAAGCACGCTTTATAAATAAGGCATTGGCCTTATGGAATAAAACACAGTAGAATGATATTTTCTTTGAGTAAGTTCTCTTGTTTCTTTATGGTAATGTTTTTTTTTTCGGAAAGATCTATAGTATATGACTAGAGGATTGTTGAGCTTCCTCACAGTCATTGCATCATTTCTCTTTTGTGATTCGAACTTTCATTTCGATACATTGAATCTTATTGCAATTAGTTACTTCAGTGGTCTAGTTGCATTAGTTAGATTTGGAGTTCCAGTCTTGTGGAAGGTGGACCTCTTAAGGTTACCCTTCTAAACATCCCACACGGGTGCTGGGCCATGAATAATTTATGCGTACAAGTATTTGGTTTTGTTCCAATTTTATCACTTATGTCTTCATGATGGTGAATAATTCTTTTTGATAGTTCTTTTTTTCTTTTTCTTTTTCTCTACTTTTCTTGTTTCAACTATTGTGTTATATATATAATTTTTATCAATAAAGATTTGATCAGAAAAGGAAATGATATACAAAGGTCTAAAAAAATTATGGAGATTACAAACGGTAGGATTTGGGTCCCAACCAACAATGCATATAAAAAAACTTGCCATCGGGGAGCATATGTCCCTTTAGGAGGGTCCCTACTCATGGCTCAGTCGTAGACGCTGTGAGTTTCAACACTGAGGTCATAGGTTTGAGTACTCGTGGTGTGTGTGGGGGTGTGAGAGTGTGTGTGTTGAAAAAAGGGGCCCCTTGGGAGTACGTGGTTTATGTAATCAAGGGCCATGTTGTATAAAAGGGGGTGATGGGAGGATCCTGAGGCATAGGAGAATTATTTATCTTAGTTGGGGTAAGGCATAGATGATGATAATGATTTAATTTGAAGTAAAAACTTCCCTTTTGGTTGAGCATTACTTCCATCATGACTCTCTTATTCCTCCTAGTTCTTTTATTTTCTTCCTCTCATTCTTCTTTTCTCCATCAATTTCATGAGGTGGTGTGGTTATGTAGACACTCTACCCGGTAATGGAATAATTGATTGTGCCTGATCAACATGATCGCTTCTCACATGAAATCTTAGAACCACACACCTTGTCTAAGTCCGTATATGTCCATCCTAAATCATCTCCAACCTGATTCGAACGGACCTTTAGCTTAATCCAAGCCATCCAAACTCTGAAATAAGGTTAGATTGGCCATCTAGAGGTAGTAGAAATTAGATTTCCGTTGATACATTTTCTCCTTCAAAAGTTGCTAGGTGTTCCTAGAATCAACGGCCAATTAGTCATATGTAAGGATTTGGTCAAAGATCATAAGTAAAAGTTGGATTTCCGCATTTCATGACGACCTAGTTATGACATCATTGCCTCAGTTTTCTGAATTTTCAATGATTTGTCCTTTCATTGTAAGCCATTTTCAACCATTACTATAAAAAATCCCTAAAAGAATCATTTTACTCCATTATGCTTAACCTTCACCCAAATTACTAAGCCAACCACCCTAACGAGAAGATGCCATGTGTCGAAGAGCTTTCAAGAACCAATAATAACAAGCCACATACCATTTTATCCCTCATGTAACCACTAATAACCAAAAATGCATCACCTCCAAGTCTCCAACTATAAATACCTCTCACTCTCATTTTTAAGACACACAACAACAACTTCAAGCCTTGAAGACTAGGTGAGGATGTCCTAGAAAAAGAAAAGGGTGAAGTACTCCCCTCCCATAGGTTTTAGGAAACCTATTCCATAATGCTAATGGTGGCCTCAATGGCCACTGCCATTACCGTTACGTTATGAGCTATAACTAACACAACACGAAACAGAAAAAGGATTAGACCAACGTCAAAATCCTACAAATCAGAGAGAAGATTCTCAAAAGGACAAGAGATGAATTTTATTAAATGAAAGATATCTCTGCTATTCAGATTACATCTTTATTTATAGAGGAACTGCTAGAATACTAAAATAGGATTAATTGAGAAGGGAATGGAAACGGACAGTAATCAAGCCTACAATCAAGGCATAAATTGATTCTGATTTATTTATTAACAAATAATACTTTTCTAAAAATAGAGACCCGGCTGTCTTCATCCGAGAATGGAACCTCCACACAATCAGGGCTCTTGATTTCTGCTAGTGCTTCCGTGCCTTTCGATTGGACCGTTGGCATTTCAATATTTCCATGAAGTCTTTTGCCATTTGTCCTACATCAGTCCCCTCCACTGGGAGAGAACTCGACCTCGAGTTAAGTTCCGGATAAAGTGGCTCCTCAGCATGATATTAAAAAAAGTCTGCAATGTTGAAAGTCTTCAAAATCCCCATATCATCTGGTAGATCGATCTCATATGTATTGTTATTGATCTTCTTCAAAACCTTATATGGACCATACTTTTTTGGTTTTAGCTTATTGTAAAATCCGACTGGAAATCTCTCTTTACGTAGAAAAAACCATAACTGAATCACCCTTTATGAACAACTTGAGACGCCTGTGCTTATCTGCAATTGCTTTGTACTTAGCATTAGTCTGCTCTAGTTTTTGTTTCACCTCTGCTTGCACAGTTTGGGCTTGCTCAACCATGTTTTCTGCTGCCACGCTAAACCCTGGTCCTTTTGGCAGGTGCACCAAGTCCACAACATGTCTCGGGGGCTTCATATCCACCATCACAAATGATGACTTTCCTGTGGCACTGTGCACTGCATTGTTATAGGCAAATTCTGCTTGAGCCAATGCATGGTCCCACTGTTTCGGCCGATCTTTACAGATACTGCGAATTAAATTTCCCAAGGTCCTATTTGTTACCTCCGTTTGGCCATCTGTTTGAGGGTGTGTAGTAGTGCTTCGGTTCAACGAAGTATCAAACATCTTCCACAAAGTCATCCAGAAATGACTAAGGAACCTTGAGTCACGATCAGAAGTAATGGACTGGGGCACTCCCTGTAGCCGAACTACCTCCCGATAGAATAGTCGTGCTATGTGAGAGGCGTCTGACGTCTTCCGACAAGAAATGAAGTGAGACATTTTGGAAAATCTGTCCACAATGACAAAAACAGAGTCCACCCCTCGTTGGGTTTGAGGTAGTCCTAAAACGAAATCCATGGACAAATCTTCCCAAATAGTGTTAGGAACTGGTAAAGGCATATAAAGACCAGTATTTTGTGACTGACCTTTAGAAGTTTGGCATGTGTAACATCTCCTCACAAAATTTCCCACATCTCGCTTCAGTTGAGGCCAGAAATACCGCTCCTCCAAGCTTACCACAGTTTCGTCTCTGCCCAAGTGTCCGCATAATCCTCTACCATGCAGGTCACGAATAAGTTTCTCCCGCAGAGAAGTCCTAGGAATACATAAGCGATTCCCTTGAAACAAATATCCATCATGCACACAAAAATCATTGATAGGTTAATGCTCAATGCACTTAGCCCAAATCTCCGGAAATTCATCATCCTCTTCATACATTTCCTTCAAGCACTCAAACCCAACAATCTCATGAGCCATTGTCACGAGAAAAGTAGCACGACGGCTCAATGCATCAGCAACTCGATTCAGTGCTCCTGATTTGTGCTGAATAGAGAAAGAGAATTTTTGAAGAAAAGTGGACCACCTAACATGCATGTTGTCTATGTGCTTCTGGCTATTGATGAATTTTAAGGCCTGATGGTCTGAATATAATACAAATTCCCTCTGTATAAGATAATGCTCCCAGTGCTTGAGAGCTCGGACTACAGCATAAAATTCTTGATCATACGTGCTCCATTTTTTTCGGGCGTCGCTTAACTTCTCACTAAAGAATGCTACTGGTCGTCCTTCCTGTGACAGAACAGCTCCGATCCCCACATCGCTAGCATCACACTCCACTTCAAACACCTTCTCAAAGCTAGGCAGAGCTAGCACGGGCACTGTGGGCGCTGTGCACAATTTTTCTTTAATTAAGCCGAAGCTCTTTTCAGCTTCTTCACCCCAATTAAAACAGCCCTTCATGTACTTCGTGATTGGAGCCATTATGGTACTAAAATTCCGAATAAAGCGGCAATAGAAAGTATCTAAGCCATGGAAGCTTCGAATGTCACCCACAGTTTTTGGTGTAGGCCACTCCCAGATAGCTCGGACCTTTCCTTCATCGACATGAATGCCTTCTAAACTAACCACATACCCCAAAAACAACAAACTGTTGGTCATGAAGCTGCACTTTTTGAGGTTGATGAATAATTGGTTATCCTGCAACACGGTTAGCACTTGTCGTAGATGTTCAACGTGCTCCTCTTCAGTCCTGCTATAAATCAGAATATCGTTGAAGTAAACAACGACAAAATTTCTAAAAAAAGGCTTAAATACCTGGTTCATAAGCCGCATGAAGGTGCTGGGCGCATTGGATAGGTCAAATGGCATAACTAGCCACTCGTACAGGCCATCCCTAGTTTTGAATGCCGTTTTCCACTCGTCCCCAGGCCTGATTCGAATTTGGTGGTAACCACTCCGTAGATCAATTTTAGAGAATAACTTTAAGCCCTCCAACATGTCCAACATGTCGTCTAAGCGAGGAATGGGGAATCGGTACTTAATAGTAATCTTGTTTATAGCTCGGCTGTCGACGCCCATACGCCAACTACCATCTTTTTTTGGTGTTAGTAGGGCAGGAACTGCACATGGGCTCATGCTCTCACGTAAAAAACTTTTTTGCAATAAGTCTTCCACCTTTTCTTGCAAAATCTTATCCTCCTTCGGGCTTATCCGGTAGTGGGGTAGGTTAGGCAAACTCGCTCTAGGAATCAGATCTATGTGGTGCTGAATGCTCCTCATTGGTGGTAGAGTCTTTTGCAGGTCATCAGAAGTCAGCTCCTTAAAATTTTCCAATAGTCGTCGAACTCTGTTCGGAAATGTTACTAGCAGTGCTTAACTACCAAAGCATAAACCTTCCATGCGTCCTTGGCATCCGTCATGAAATTAGTTTTAGACTTTGCCACAGTAAAAAGGGCTTCCCTTTCCACTTTTGAAGGTTTGTTAGTCACAAATTGCTCTTTCAAAGGAACCATGACGATTTTATGTAGCCCCCAGGTAAACAAATAAATATTGCCCCATCCCCTATAAGTGATATCAACATCATACTGCCATGGCCTACCTAGCAACACGTGGCTAGCATCCATAACAACAACATCACAGACTACCTTATCATGATAATTTTTGCCAATAGAAATAGGAACTTGACACATTTCAGTTACCTTTACTGTTGGTCCTTTTTTATCCAACCAATAGTATAAGGAGATGGATGCTTTGTAGTTGGCAAATTCAGGTGCTCCACCAACCTTTTTGCAATGAAATTCTCGCAGCTCCCACTATCCACAATCAGGTTACAAACCTTCTGACTGATGGTACAATAGGACTAAAAGATATTATGGCGCTGGTCAGGATCCTCCTGTTGTGGTATATATAGCACCCGCTGCACTACACAGTTGATCTGCTCACCGTCTTCTTCCGCTCACTCAACTCCATCGTATAGATCATCCTCATTGCCTACTCTGTAGTTGGCTAATTCTGCACCTTCTTCATTTTCCACAAGGTTTACAGGCTTATGGTCTGGGCATGAATCTGAATGGTGGCCCGGCTTTCCACACTTGTAACACTTTCCCAGTGTAGGTCTAGCATAAGGGTTTGGGTTCCTTGGTAGATTTCTATTATGTCGTCCCGATGCTTGATTGGAAGCACTGTTTTCCCCACCTGTGGTGCTCTTGAACGACATCCCTTGCGACCTTGGTTGGTCTGATTGAACTGCCGGTTGAGCACCCTTTCCTTTATCACCAGTATGATATGATGAGTCAATGGTCGGCCTTCGAAAATACCCTGAACTCCCCACCTTCTTTTCCATCATTTTGGCCTTTAAAGCCATGTTATGGGCTTCATCAACAGTCCATAGGACCTGCAGCCCAATCTTGTCGCGAAGTGATGGCTTCAAACCATTGAGGTATTTGGCTACTCGTTGGTTGTCCGACTCATTCAAGTTATTACGGTCTGTAAGTCGATTGAATTTTGAAGTATATTCAAATACTGATTTTGTTCCCTGTGTGAAATTCTGATATAATTGAAATAGGTGTTGTTCATAATCTGGCGGTAGGAATCTCTCCATGAGGAGTTGTTTCAACCTACGCCAGGTCTTCACAGGTGCCTTTCCTTGCCATTGTCGGTTTCGCTGTAGTTGATCCCACCATACCGCAACTCCACTTTTTAATCGGAATGCGACAAGTCTCACCTCTGAGATCCAATCTAGGAAGTCCTCTATATGCATATTGCCATTAAAGCATGGAAGAACTGATTTTAACCGATAGTCTTCATATCTTCTTTGCCGCCTCATTGGTCGATGTGCACCATACCCTTCCTCCCCTCCATCCTCAGACTCATCCTCGCTTTCAGGTTCTTGGCGGGGAAGACATCCAGGAATGTTCCTGTTAACAAGTTGGCCTCAAGCAATTCCTTCGGCGTGGATCCTGTCAACTGCTGGTGGTTGCCTGTGAGTGTTGAGACCAATTCCGACAAGTAGATCACGAATCTCATTTAGCTGCTGCTGTTGCTCCTCAAACGCTATCCACAAGGCTTCAACCCCACGATCACCGCCGTTAGGGTTAGGATTTGGGTTTCTTGCTTCGTTATCTGCCATCACGCCAGGCAAAACCTGTCTGTGATACCAACTAACACAGCACGAAACAGAAAAATGATTAGACCAACGACAAAATCCTACAAACCAGAGAGAAGATTCTCAAAAGGACAAGAGATGAATTTGATTAAAAGAAAGATATCTTTGCTATTCAGATTACATCTTTATTTATAGAGGAACTGCTAGAATACTAAAATAGGATTAATTGAGAAGGGAATGGAAACAAACAGTAATCAAGCCTATAATCAAGGCATAAATTGATTTTGACTTATTTATTAACAAATAATACTTTTCTAAAAATAGAGACCTGGCTATCTTCATCCGAGAATGGAACCTCCACGCAATCAGGGCTCTTGATTTTTGCTAGTACTTCCGTGCCTTTCGATTGGAGCGTTGGCGTTCCAATAGTTCCTTGAAGTCTTCTGCCATTTGTCCTACATCAATAACGACCATTACAACTTTCTTTATTCCTCCTCTTTTTTTTTGGGGGGGGAAAAAAACATGTTTCAGCCCCATAATGGACCCATTACGGGGCCTTTTACAAGCCATTTTTTCCATAATGGCCATTACTCCCTGGGATGGTTACGAACATTATTGTTACATAATTGTTTTGAAATACCTTGGTTCCAGGTGAGAGGCTTTGGAAACTAGGTGATGATGTCATAGAGAAAGTGGTGAAGTGCTCTCCTCTCCGAGACTAACCTCCCACAAGTTTCATGGAGAAGGTACCAGGAGTAGTGTGCGGATCGAAGAGCTCCACTCATAAGGAGTGCTAGTGTTCTTCCTTCCCCATTCACATCTCCAATTAGGGCCGCCGTCTTGCTATTAAAAAATTTGTAGAGTCAGAGATTTAAAAACTCCAATCATCTTCTCTCTCGGAAGAGTGTTGAAGTTATTCCCTCTCCACTCAATCTCTAGGTCTGTGCCTAGTCATAGAGAAAGGGGTGAAGTGCTCCCCTCTCTGAGACTACCCTTCCACAGGTTTCATGGAGAAGGTACTCGGAGTAGAGTGTGGATGGAAGAGCTCCACCCATAAGGTGTGCTAGTGTTCTTCCTTCCCCACTCGCATCTCTAATTAGGGCCGCCGTCTTGTTATAAATATATATATATTTTTTTGTAGAGTCGGAGATCTAAAAACTCCGATCACCTTCTCCCTTGGAGGAGTGTTGAAGTTCTTCCCTCTACACTCAATCTCTAGGTCCTCGCCTAGGCCAAGCGGTTTATTTACTACTTTTATTTACACTGCTTTCCTTCCATTTACTGCATTGCTATATCTCCTTTCTCATACATCTCTCTGTTGTAGAGTTCCTTTATTTCTTGCTTTATTCATTTACTTATTTTCAAGTAATAATCTAGTGCTAAAATCCCAAATAATTCCAAATCCCGTAAAGTGGAGACTGTATGTTTGTCTGGGGAAAGAAGAGTGCGTAACACCTTCCTTCTTCGTAACCGAAGCCATTACAGAACTGGTGAATGTATACTACATGGAGTCATTCGAATCTAAACTATTCATCTTGACCCCTGGGTCATCATGGTTCTACAGGGTCTAGCCTATAGTAGAGTCTGAGATTTTGGCTTGTGGCAACTCTAAATATTTTCTTTCACCCTCTTGCCACATCCCTCTTCCAGTGCCCTCTGCCGGTCTGTTCCACAGGTTAATGTGAGCGCATGATAATTGTGTTAGCAAAAAAATTACTCATTTTTGTTGTGCCAGTTGTGTGTATTTCACATGATGCTTTGAACTTGTTTGTTTTGGTTCTTTTATGTTGTTATAGTGAAGAAATCTGTTATGCAAGTGTGTATGTGCTTAGGAGTATGACATTCTTCTCCTAATTTGAAGGAAAACAACAGCAGACCTCTAAAGGAAATGTTGTGAATTTTACAGTATCCAGTAAATTATGGACTATTAGTTAATGCAAATGAAGTGTTTGATCACTGACCTCTGTTCTTCTTTAGGTCCTCAAGGCCCACAAGTACAGAAGCTGTTGGAAAGGCTCACCGGACAACATACGGTCCCAAATGTTTTTATTGGTGAGCCATACTTATTGAATGCTCCAAAGTTTCTCTTGCATGTTCTAGAATGGCCTAGTGCACAAGGGTTATATTGCATTGGGCTTTCTTCTTGCTTGATGTGACCAATATGGTACATGAATATAATTTGTTTGAGGTAGCCTAAATTTCATTTTAGTTGGTCATATTGCGGTTGGTAGAAGTTTATGTCATGTATAAGTAAGTTGTTTGCATGGAGTAAAGACATCGACACAAATGCTTCCACCACAGTTCATCGAGGTCAGTGCCTCCATTGATCCCAAGAGACCACAATAGGATGCCTAACAAATTCATAGACGCAAGAGGGAAGAATCAACAATTTGTGCAAGCATTTGAGTATTTCTTTATTCAAATATTGTAAATTCCCTTTTTTATAGTTCCATTGAATGTAGTTGGAAACTTTAAATTAAAAACTCTCACCATTTTTCTGTAATGAAGGAACAAAAATTCATTCATAATGAGGTGCAAAAGATTTACTATTTTTAGGCTTTGAAAAACAATTGAAGTGTTTGTGACTTTTCAAAATTAGCTTTATATTATGTGTTCTTCTATTGTTTTGTGGTTTCAAGTATATAACCCATTCAAAAGGTATACTTCATAGTTTCTGCATAAAGAAATATTATCCATTAAGTGATCTCTAACCTTTTTGAATAAGTGTCAAGCTTCAGTAGTGATAGAATGAAGAGTAATATATACAAATGACACATAGAAAGCTAAAAATCAGCCTTTCTAAAAAAAGAAAGCTACATATCTTTCTGAGACGGGAATGAAATCCTTAGTGGTTAGTTATAAAGGTAAAAATAAGGAAGGGTAATGCATGCCCGATACACAAGGCACCATTAGGATGTTTTCTAAATCGCATTGGAGCAACCGTGGTGATTCAAATAAACACCTGAAGGTGGTCAGAATTTTTGGTAGCCCATTCATTAATATTATGTTTAGGCCCCCAAATCAATATCCAGAACTTCATTCATGAATCCCTTTTCATTCAGATTTATAGTACTTGCATCCAAGGAAATAAAAATGGTTGACACTTCTCATCTTCCATGCAAATTACTCTCAGCCTGTCTATTTTTTGTTCCCAGTTTCTGCATACTATATCGTATGGCAGTTTCCATTGTTTCTACTTTGTACGTATGTACAAATGCTACTAAGTTTGAGACGTACCAATTGATCAGCCTTCTCTATCTGAAGATTGAACAATTTTCGCTATATGTATCTGTGGATTTTTAATTTTCAATCCCTTGATTATTCGGTATTGTATGTTTATGGGTGTAGTCAATGGCCATATACCATAAAACATGTATGCGTTTGTATTGCTATGGATTCTGCTTTAGATAGACATTCAAGTTTCCTATGTTCCTTTGTAACCAGGTGGCAAGCACATAGGTGGTTGTACAGGTACCTTCCCTACGCTGCTTGTTTCTTTTTATGATGTATGTGGTTGTAACTTTTATGTTCCCCAAGGGGCCTCGAAATCTTTATTGTGTTGGAGACGATCATTGGTTTTGAAACTGAGTATCTTGGCTCAGACTCACCATGCTGCTTGCTGAGTCAACTTGGCTCTAATGGTTGTCAAGTTGCTCAAAATTGATGATATTAAGAAACAGAAGTTTGATAAACAGAGACAAGAAGAAGAAGAAGAAGAAGAAGAAGAGAAAACCACAGACTCAGCTGTCCCCAAGTCGAATTGCTGAGTCAAGACTCAGTTGGGCACCTGATGAGATAGGTCCCATGTCCAAGTATTTGGGTCGCGATTCTTCTTTGTGACATTTTCTTGTTTTGGTGCAGATACTGTGAAGTTGCATCGGAGAGGAGAACTCACATCCTTGCTAGCAGAAGCAGTTAGCAGTAACACCCAGAGCTTGCAGCCTTGAGGATACGTGGATGCATGGATTGCAAGAATCTTTGGACCTGTTGATAACATATGTTGTTTCTTTCAAACACAATCCATTTCATTCAACCTCAGATTAGATTACAGGTCTAAATCATGAATGTATATCTTTTCTAATCAATTTATGCAATCTCTACAAACTTGCTGTGTACTTGAATAATAAAAAAGTGGCATGCTGTTCAATGGATGGCTTGTTTCCTTTGTCATGAAAGTTAAGAGGTGATCGCCAAAACCTGGACAGCTCTAATCTGATGATCTTAATTGTTCAATCGCTTACCTTAAAAAGAAGGTGAAAAGTGATGATGGACAAAAAATCCATTGATCCTAGGGTTATCATCATCTTATACATGTGATCTTTGACCTATTAAGCTGCGGTGGACCTGAATACGAGGCCCAGAGCCAAGAGTCTCGGGGTACTGAGTAAGGCCCAGCCACTCAGATCTATGCTAGCTTTGGAAAAAGTCAGGTTCAGCATGCATTGTGCTTGGGTTTGGCTCCTTTTCGTCGGACGTGGCTTCGGGATCACCTAGGTCGGTGGATCCTTGACTGTGGGGCCCACCATGATGCATGTGTATTGTATCCATGCGTCCATCCATTTCGCCAGCTCATTGTATTGGATGAGCTAAAAAAATGAAGCAGATCTAAATCTCAGGTGGACCACACCACAGGAAGCAGTGGTTATTGACCATTAACAATTTACACTGTTTCTTGTGGTGTGGTCTATTTGAACTTTGGATATGCCTCATTTTTTCGCTCAAGCTCTAAAATTATCTGATAAAATGGATGGACGGAGTGGATAAAATAAATAAATCACGGTGGACCCCACAGAGGTTACCCAGTACGCTTAGCGTACTGAGTTACTCAGTGCGCAACCGCTTCCTCTAATTCTGTTGTAACAAGCCAACACTCAAGATCAGCTAGTGCCACGTGCATTCTCTCCACACGCGCCTTAAAAAGAAGTAGAGGTGCTGAAGCGGCACGCTTTTCCGAGATCCATTCCATTAAAAAGGTGGGTCCCTCCCTGCAGATAACATGACGCAAAAATCAGGGTTGTCCGCTGATCAGGCAGGGCACACTTATATGAAAACAATGGATACTTAAAAAACCCCTTACAACTGTCAACATTCGTTGAGCATGTCCAGCCCACCTGAAGAGTTAACGAGCCCAATTTCTTGCTTACTGCCTGTCCCTCCTTACGCATGGTTCAGATGTTCCACACAATGCCGAATTGGCACTCGTGCCGCGTGTAGACAACATTATACCGGGCTACAAACCTTAAAGTACTCTCCCGTCCAGCGCCATGGTCGCCACCCATCCACTAACGGTCCATACATCGCTGCTCCCGCCTAATCGCAGGACGCCTCCAGCGCACGTTAGCGACACCCTGATATCTATAAATTCCTGATTCTCTTCTCCGTAAGCTCTCTCCAGTCTCCATGGCTTGTGCTGTAGTGCACCTTTCCTCCCTCCTCCAAAACCCTAATTTCCATCCCAAAACCCACCTCCCTATCTTTCCTAAATCTCTCGGCTGCCAAAAGAGAAGAATTCCTTCCATCCATGGGATCCACCTCATCCACTTCAAAACTCTAGCCAGAAACCCTTCCTTCAACATCAGCTGCTCTGCTGCGAATAAGCCCTCCCCGTCCACTGAATTCAGGTATGCTTGTAACCTTAGCTGCGTTTGGATGTTCATTCGAATCAATTTGCGATAATTGAATCCAATAGAGAGTAAATGACCAATTTGGGAGTAGAGTTTTGATGACTCATCAAGTAAACAAGAAGCTTACAGTTAGATAAATACAAGAGCATGTTTCAGATAGTTATAACTAACTTCAAGCATGAAGCAAGAATAGAAGGCTTAACAAGTGAAGATACATCATTCAAGTTCCAAATATCAAAACGTAAAACAGAACCAACTTCCACAATGCATTTGAATTTAGGAACACCTAAAAGAGAATGCATGATGAAAACAACAAAGACATCTGGAAAATTCAAAATTTGAAACTTAAATAACCCCAAATAGCTATGATGATGATGAAATTGGGGAGCTGAGCAAGTTCTCATCAGCTACACTGCTCTCAAGTTGGAAGTGTCCATTGTCAAGACCATTCATCAGGCAGGTCCCATCATGATGAAATTGGGGAGGTCAACAAGTTCTTGCCATCCATGCTTTGATCATTTCTCATATGTGGAAATTCGAATGGATTATGATCCAGTTAGACAAAGCATCATCCAAACATGCATATCTGGAGATTGTAATCAATAGTTATTTATTTATTTTTTCTGCAAGGATGTTCTGTAGATTCCATTCAATAACATTATGTGCAATACATGCTGGTTTCCTTCATTCTGCATTACTGATTGGTGTATATCCTATCATTAGGTGTTGTATGGCATAGTCTCATCTCAAATTTTTTGGTGTATACCAGTGTTGTGTAGTTTTGGTTTTTGAATGAAGTTGAATTGTCTGTGATAGTTGATACTTTTTGGTGGAAGTGTTATAATTTTCATATAGAATGACAACTATCCAAGATACAAAGCAATGTATTTGTTCCTAGGTTGCAAGAATTAATGGAAGAATTATCCCATAGTCTATAATATGCATTTACCACTTTCACTGGACACTGTCCATAATTTGGGCCCTCTTTGGAAAATAAAAGATAACAAGGAATGGTAGATCATATCTGTCTGTTTGGTGGCCATCAAACAGAGTGCTAAAAAAGACTAGTGAATGGCTCAATTTCAGAAAGCAAATGTCCACTGATCAAATGGTTATAATTTTCTGCTCAATTCAATATTTGGGTTACGCCCCCCCTAGAGTGGGTGCATGATTTGGAGGCTTTGAAATGGGAAATGCATGCCAAGTGTACAGATGGCGAATTCATGCATATGATATGGAATACTCCTGCAGGGCATGGTAAAATTCTTCAAAAAGAAAGATCGGGACTTCCTAATGGGAGAAACATTTGTCCAATTAATTACCACTAAAAGATCTAGTATTAAACTCATTTGTCACCCCCGAAGAACGTCAAAGAACAAACTGCTCCCAAACATTCTTTGTCATTTATCCTGAAACAAAAAGGAGGGTGACATCGACTTCAAGAGATAAATGAAGCTGTCTTAAACCTATTGCAGAACCATGGTCACCTAGTGAGGGTTACATCAACTTTAAGAGAAGAAAAGTCTTAAACCTATGGCAGAACCATGGTCCCCGCGTTTTTCAGAATCTCTTCAGGTCTCTGGGTGGGATCAACAATAGGGTTTTGGAGTCTTTGGATGAGTGGACTCATTGATTCCCTAGTGTTTGGTTTTGGGGCTTTGTATTTTTTTGCTTGTCTTTAGTTGCTTTCTTTCCACCTGTTGTATAGTTTTTTTTTTCTTTTTCTTTTCTTTTCTTTTCTTTTTTACCCTTGGCCTTTATTTTCCTTGTTGTATAGTTTTTCTTTTTTTGGCCTTTGGCCCTAATAATATGCATCATCTTTCCAGAAAAAGAACCATGTTTATCTGGTTGTTTGTTTCCCCTCACAATATCTATTTTCCTGGTCACTCTTTTGCATGTGAGTAATTCTTGTTGTTGCTTGGATCCATTTCTCAGCCTGGAACTCAAATTGACATGGGGTGGGATGGGTTCAATTACAGAGACACATTTGCTAAATGAAAATGATATGAGGACAAATGCACCATGAGAATGGTAAAAGATTTCTTTGTTGTGCCATCACCACCGTCGCTGTCATAACTTTGTCCCACTAGTTTGGATTTGGCTTTACAATTCCTGTTTTGCCAGTCATTTCTAAGATTTGATTCTCATGATTGCTGGGTAGAAGTTTTATGACCAGCTGCCTGCCTGACATCAACCCTTGTCCCTGGGACTGGCTGGGACATTGCTTCCGTTAGTTGTGATTGTTGCCGATATGGCAATAATCATTTTCTGCAATGAATGAAGCATGTTCTAAATCTTGATTTCTGTTTTACAGAATTACTTGTTTTTGTTATATGGGTGTTGGAATATGCTGTGTCTGTAATTTTTAGGTTAACAATGTCAAAACCGCGTGTCAATGTGTATAGCCTTTTTTATTCATCACTTATCTTAGTTTAGTCTTTTCAAACTAATGCAAAATGAAATTCCTGTAAATCTGGGTAAATCGTCTGTTTGTTCTGTAACTTACAAAACTTTTTCCTAAACTTCTGATGCTATCATGTTCTGTTAGTAAAGCTTCCATCATCTGCTCTTCAGTTCTGCAGCCAAGATACGAAGTGAAGTTCTTTCTCCCTTCCGCTCTGTTAGAATGTTCTTTTATTTGGCTTTCATTGCAAGTGGTGCCTTGGGAGGACTAATTGCTACCACACGGTTGGCTGCTGCTCTTGGAAATTCATCAAGAGCAGATTTGGCCCCTGAGATCCTGAAGGGTCTTGGCATAGACATAGGAGCAGTCTTGTTTTTTGCATTTCTTTATTCGAGGGAGCGCAATGCTAAGAATGCACAACTAGCTAGGCTCTCAAGGGAGGAAGGCCTCTCAAATCTGAAACTACGCCTGGATGAAAAGAAGGTTATTTCTGTCAGTGCTCTTAGAGGACTTGCACGCCTTGTCATCCTTTCTGGCCCCACCTCCTTCATTGAGGAGGCCTTTAGACTGAGTAAACCTTTCACTGAAAGCCTTCTTGAACGAGGGGTACTGGTGGTGCCTTTTGCTACCGATGGGGGCATACCCAACTTTGATTTTGAAGAGAGTGAGGAGGAGACTGCTGTGCTTGAGAAAAAGAAAAGGCTTTGGCAGCTGCGCCCTGTATACACCTCTGAATGGGCCAAGTAAGGGACCACTAAGAAACAAAACTTATTCATGTTCATTTCTTTCTTTCTTACTCTTAATCCCTCTTGCATTAGCAGGTGGTTAGATGAACAGAAGGGAATGGCTAATGTCTCACCCGAGGCTCCAGTGTAAGTGTGATGCTCTTACCTTTGTGGACACTCAAAAACTTGATAAATGAGTGGATGCGCACTGTTTTCTCTTATTCCAGTTCTTGCCATGCATGTGGATGCTGCACCCTCTCTCTCTCTCTCTCTCTCTCTCTCTAACTTGGCGAATAAGTGGATGTGCACTGTGTTCTCTTATTCCAATTCGTGCCATGCATGTGGCTACTGCTCTCTTTCTCTCTCAAATTGTTTGAAGAGTTTAATTACTTTTTATGTTAATTATATCTGCAAATGTGGAAGTGTCGTGTGAATGAGTGCATGTCTGTTGTATAATTTTGATAAATTGGTTTATGTCAAGAATTCTGCTCATTTATGTTTTGTTTGAAGGTATCTCTCACTACGTATGGATGGTCGTGTTCGTGGAAGTGGAGTTGGCTACCCTCCTTGGAATGCCTTCTCTGTACAATTACCACCAGTAAAAGGCCTCTGGTCAGGTATTCTTGATGGCATGGATGGAAGAGTCCTCTAGGTAAGACATTTTTCTATTTTGTTCAGTGTGAGGAAGGTTAGTGTCTTCTCTACCTTCAATCACATTGGAGCGACTGCATTTAGTTTTTTAGCTCATATCATCTGAGTTTGTTGCTCGTTGCTGAGAATATAGTAGATCTGTTTTGTTGAGGTTTCTCCATTCACCTACTATTTCTTATCAACCTTCTCAACTTGGATTTGTTTGTACCTGAATGTTCTACACCTTAACATTAAAGCCTTTATATTAACCTTGACCTTTGCTGCATGAATTTGAGAAATGCCACTATATTCTGAACTAACTAGAAAAATGCTATTAATAGTAGCCAATATAAAACTGACCCTTCATTGCCTCTGCCTCTTGGTGTGCGCATGTTCATGTAAGTGCGTGTGTGTGGAGCTCGTAAGTCTCTATGTATTGCCAATCCATCCACTATGTAGGCCACACCATGGAAAATGATGGACAGCCATCAATCGGATCCAAAGTATATGTTTTGGAGCTCACTAGTCTCTGATTATTACCAATCCACTCATTATGTAGGCTACATCATAGAAAACAATGGACATCAATCAATCTGATCACAAAAACATGTGGCTCACTTCATGTGTGGAGCAGCCTAAGCGATCTTTATGGTTAGGTCAACCTTTTGGATGGCTTGTATGTCATTTTCACGTTACAGTGCTCTTTGCTAACCATCTAAGGATGATATGTCTGCCTTCAACTAGCTGCCAGTGAGTCCTCTTTTATGTGTGTGTGTGCGCTTGCGTGCGTGCAGCATTGAGGCCTCGGGTGTGCGTGTGTGTGTATTAACGTCTATGTCCATGTAGTGCAGGTACAGGTGCAATTGTAAGGTCTGATGTTCAGGTGCTAGAAGAGTGGGGAAATGAAATGGGAGGTAAAAGGAACATGTGGCAAATGTCAGGAGAGATTGTGGGGTATCAAGTGGAGAATGTCGAGGTGAGATTTCAGGAAGAGAGCCCTACTGTTTTATTTCTGTAATGAGTTCTAATTTGTTAGCATGGAATTTATCCAGTGCAATTGGCGTAGACTGAATCATATTCATCCATGACCTACATCAATGTGTGATTAACCACACAGTGATCTGCTATGGGGCCACCATCGGCTAAAAGGCATATCTGATTTGTACACCGAGCAGGTGGCAGGCCTCCCATCTGACCACGATCCTTTCAGGATCCAGCTGTGGTTCAAGTCGCTTACTCGGGTTATTCAGCATAGTTATAATGGATTATTCCTTTTCTTTATTATCGAATTGACATTTTCCTTCCCTTCTGCCACTTCATAATTCTAGATTCCATGGACTTCAAAATCTCAATAGATTGTGTAGATAAATTATTTTATTCTATTGTTTTTTCAGGTTTCAGGAATTGTTCCCTCCACTCTCAAGGTTGAAATTTTTTCTGAGATTTATTGTGCCATGTTGAGACAGTCTATCAACACAAAGATCACATGCTTTCAATCATATTTTCAATGTAAGCCTGTAACAATTACTAATGTAGTTTATAAATGTTAAGAGTGGATACCTGCGCTTAGAGCAGCACATAGCATGGGATGGTGCTTTTCCTTGTACCGCATTTCCTTTTCTTTTTTCCTTTCTTTGTTCAGAAAATATAAATCAGGAAGTGAAGTAGTGGTGATAGCACATGCCTCACCATGTTCCACACGTGGGTCAGTTGCCCATCAACATTGTATTTGTGGCAACAAAGTTGTATGGTCTGGATTGGTGGATGCTAGATTGGATGGATCAGTGGTCAAAACCTCATAAATTGGTTGACTCTAACTGTGGTCAATGTTCTGTTTGCCCATAGAATGTGGAGTTGACGACTTTCGTTTTTAACCTTTCATTTGCAGGGCACTGATTGGACATCACATCCTCTATCAAGAGCGGATACCAGAATGGGAAGACATTTATAGGATGACCTTATTCTGGATCCGAAACCTGCCATGCACTAATCTCTTGACCCTTTTTTTCTTTTTTCTTGTTCTTTCCTCCTCCTTTTGGAGCAATGATAATCAATGCAGATAAGAGGCTGAAGATGCCCTTTCTGAGCACATGCACGGTATTCAAGGCTTCCCAGTTTCACTACAAGGTGCCTTCTCATCTCTGTCCTTCTCCATTTCTTTGTACTATCTCAGATTATATACATTATAAGAAAAAGAAAAACTTGACCCTTCACCCTGAAAGCTCTGAGAAATTTGAGTCGCTTAAATCCTTCCACACACACACACACACAACATCTCTCACAGATAGCCCAAAAGACAGCTAGCAAGCTAAGCTTCCACAAAGAGCGGACACACACACAACATCTCTCATTCCTTTCAGCCCAGATAGCCCAAAAGACAGCTAGCAAGCTAAGCTTCCACAAAGTGTGGACATGCTTCTGAAGACCTATCCCATTCTAAGCCAGAAGATCTCCAACAGATTTTGGCATAGTCCACGGTACATTGAAATGTTAGGATTGTCGTTTTAAGGAGATTAGGGGCATGGTCCATCCATGGTATGGCTGGAAAGGCTAATGATCCAGATTACTGAACCATTGGCCCCTCTTATACAAACTGAAAACCTGAGTATACAGTGCACATCTTCAGTCCGAGCATCACACAATTCCTCTTCGGATTATTTTCCAGTCTAAGTGTAGGTAATCCAGGATTCTCCCATTTGTGTGGACTTATCCTGGACACTCTTGGAGCATGAATGCTGACTTGTTGCACGTGCATTGGCAATCTATTCGATTGTCTGTGTTTGATTATGAAATTTCCAGGAAAATGCATGGCTGATTCCAATCAAGTGTGCATAATATCTTTGGATCCTGCAAAAAGAGCCCAGGATCCAAACATATACGAACATATTTCAAACTTAGTAGTTTTTTTTTTGTTCTCTTCATTCATTGTTTCTTTCAAATTAAGGCCCTGTTTGGTAGACACCAAAAAGCCGATTTCATCTCATTTTAGTAAACAATGATTTTGTATTAGAGATCTTGATCTCTAATACATAATGAGTTCATGCTAACAGTAATTATATATATTAGAGATCAAGATCTCTAATGCATAATTACTGTTAAACTAAATTGTGCTGAACTCATTTTTAGGTGCCCATCAAACAAGGCCCAAGTATTCAAGAAATCTGACATTAGTTACAAAGTGAAGTTGTCTAAGCTAATCTCTCCTTTTGTTTCCCCTCTCTTAATGAGTAGACCTTCAAAATTATGAAGAAACACACCACTGGATTTTATCATTTTCTTCTTGATTTAACTAAATGATCATAATTGAATTTTGCTGTCCATCCAAACGTATCCTAACTCGAGTAGATGGCTTGATAGTTATAAAAACAGAAGCATCACGGTATCACACAAATAAATGTTCGTTGGAAAATAGAACGGATTACACGAGCAAGAAGTATATTACAAATTTGAAAACCCTACGGATACATTCGCACACACAAATGTGCACACGCATGCACTTGCTACTCATTTCACTTCCTGGACCTCATCCAATGCATAGTTGTTGGTAGAGACGTTGGCATAATTCACCTTGTTGAATCGAACCACGACGGGATAGCGGGTTTTTGGATCCTGGAAATTGCAACAGAATATCAGCAATTAGAATTTAGAACATGAAACTCAGTGTATAGACTTGTAAACATCTCGACCCACAAATCAGCATGCGCCTCCGTTAGTCACAATCGATGGACCACTTCTTGGATGAGCCAGTTGAGAAAAAGGAGCAATCATGTGGTTGATAGCTTGCTTAGAGACTATCAGTGAACGTTGTGGGATTTTCTCAGATCATGGGATTAGTCTGCTTTAGGACCATCATCAAAGGTTATGGGGAGTAGCCAATAAAAGTGGCCAGTCTATCAGACAAGCAGGATCGTTGACTGGTGTGGACACAGTTAAGGGGGTGGCCCACCAGTTGGACGGTTCAGATCAATGAGCATGAGCTTTGAACAGGATATTGGAGATGCTTTATACACAATGTCTTAATGTATATATTTGAAAAATTAAGATCATGGCCCACTAAAACAAATCTAAGCATATGAATATGAGAAAGTAATCTTCCATGGCCTCTTCGTTTTCATTGAAGGGGCAGCGGCGTATTAGAAATGACTAAAATACTCTTGAATAATCAAAAGAGGGATACCTTATTTTCTCCCTAGGCATGGTTTCATCATGGATTAGTAAAATGCACTTGATTTTCGGCCACGGAAGGAGAAAAAAACAAAAAAACAAAAAAAAAAAAAAAACCTTAAGACTATGGAAATCTTTGTCAAAGCGTCAATCGGTTGTGGGTGGGAAACTCAAAAAAAAATAATTCAAAATGGAATTTGAAGATTTGATTTTGAATTGCAAGTGTGGAACTACTTTTTTTTTCTGCAACGAGCCAATCATAATTCCAGGCGTAGAGAGAGAGAGAGAGAGAGAGAGAGAGAGAGAGAGAGAACCTGATCAACGGCTACCACAGATCCGATTCCATTGTACCAGTAGGATTCTTTCCTAAGGATCTTCACCTGAGGGGAGAGATGGATGGAACATAGCCAAATCAGTACTTAGACTACTATTACCAAAAAATAAATAATAAAAAAATCACAACAACATTAACTATGGTGGTGGCGGTAATGGTCCTAGTTTTATAAGAACACATTAAGAGTCCAGTCAAATGATCTGGACCATCCATTATGTTCAGCTGACACTTCATGGGCCGTGAAAATTGCACCGATTGGATGGTTCCAACAACTTGATCAGTAGCCCATAAAACAAACTATCAATTCATGACGGAAGCAGGCCCAATCAACACTTCAAACTACTGACTTAATGGGGCCCACCATGGCTTACTTTTAACTGTAAAAAATAAAATAAATAAATAACATATCCATGGGAAAACAGATACTCAGTAACTCAAATAAAAACTCGGCCAAGTTACTAATCCAAATATTATTAATTTATTTATTAAACACCGACTCGAGTTAAGTAAAGAAACATCCAAGTCTTCGAGTCAACTCCACCCAGTTGGACACAACACCCGAGTCCTAAGTCGGAGTTTGGAGTTTTTTCTACTATGTATGCATGTATGTCTACCTTTGTGCCCCTCTTGGGTCCAATGGGCGGGGGCGGAGGAGGCTTGGTCGCGGGAGCTCCACCCTCCGCAGGGGCTGCAGCAGGTGGAGGCGGCGGCGGCGGCACTTCTTGGGCACGTACGACTAGCCTTCTAGCAGTGGAGTTGTTCTTGGGGAAGAAGACGGAGGCACGTGAGGAGGAGGTGGTGGTGGTGGTGATGTTTGAGGTGAGAACAAAGCTAGAAGCAGCTGAAGCCATGTTAGAGGTTGCCATTCTCCCCTCTTTCCTCTCTCTCTCTCTCTATATCTCTATCTCTCGTTCTACTCTTTTTACTTTCTTTATTTTCTCTTTTAGATTTTGTGTGTAATAAAACAAGTGGTTCTAGATTGATGAATGACAATGGATGGTTCTGACCACTTGGGTGCTGCCACGTGGGCACCATATCCATCCGCTGAGGATAATGGCATCTTTTTGGATCATGCAACGGTTGGAATGCCGGGATATTGGGATGGTAAGGTTTTGGAACGTGGACATTGAGTTTCGGACAATTACGTCTGTGCCCTTCTGCTTATTGAGTTGGGAATCTAATCTGGACGGTTGGAAAACATCCAATTAGTGGCCTTTAAACTGACGGTGGAGAACAGTAGCGGTTTTTTCCCGGGCGAGAAGTAGTGACAGGTAATGGATGTGATTGTCTGATTGATGTGGTTTTTGAACTGTGTGCTATCTGTAATCGGGTCCCCCAGATGAATGGACCCGATTGCTATCTCGGATTCTAACGCGTACGGTGTAGAGTTAGCTCTACCAGATTTGTTCTTCTGCTCCACCGTATCATTCGCATTGTGGTACGTGCCAACCTATCACGCGCATGTGAGATCCAGTCCGTTCATCAGTCAGGGAAGCATGTAAGATGCACCAAGTGAAAAATAAGGTGGATATACTCATCATGCAGGTAGCACATCGCGGTGGTCCCTTTTTGTAACCGTCCCTTTTTTTCTCGTACACGCATTACCTGACAAATGAGTGGGCCAATCTTATTTTAGGGCCAGGGCATGCTGAGAGCGTGCCAGACTTGATTAGTGGTCTGGATCTCGCACTTGTTCCATGTTCTATCGCACAAATATCCGTCCCAATCATCCGTTAGGCGACACATGCATCTTGCATGTATGCATTTGAGGCCACCTGATCAACGGATGGATTAGTGACATTCACCTTCGGGAATAGAGATTTGATCAACCTTTAGGGCTGGGCCAGGTTGCACTATCAACGGTGATGGGGACTGACTCACGCATTGTGGAGGAGGCACTGTGACGTGGGACTTTTGGGGCTGATTTGTGTCCCTTCCAGTCTCTTAAGTGGTGACTCGTCGATTGTGCACTTGTTATACAGATGTACGTTGATCCAGACTGTCCAAATCGCGGGCCCCTGTGTGAGCATCGCAGTAGCCCAGATTCATGGTGATGGCCGATCCTAGCCGTCCATGTGGTAGCCATCAGTGGAAAAGTGAAATGTTAACGCAGCCCAATCAGGTGATTAAGCTAAAAGGTTCATCTTGACCGTCCATGCGTAGTCGAATGCAGACTGCTGATCATGTTTGTTTTCAACTACCTTTACTTCGTATATGCTCGATCAGGACCATCAATTCAACGATATTTTTTGGACCCTGGTTCATCCCACTTAGCGATCGCAAGATGGATGGTTCCGATCATCAGATCATCTCTGCATCTGGTGGTGCACGCTGGATGAGCACGCAAAACGAGCTGATCGGGCCATTATGATCATAAGGTGGGCCACAATTGCACAATAGAAATAGATGGTCACAAGAAATTGATGAACATTCCATAATCAACGTACAATTGTGCCCCACCTGGTTATTAGATTGGTCCGATTTTTTTGACAAAAGGCATCTGACTGGTGTGGACCACCATTTCGAAGGCCCTCTTTAAGGGACGTTTTGAGCGTTGCATGAGTGGTCACAGGAAGAATTCACGATGACAGTTGGACCGGAGTCCAGATGTATGGGCCCATCTTTGATGAACGGTTGTGGTTGCCTTTCGAAGGCGATTGGATAATTGCCGTGCATCGTCTATCAGCGTATTGGGCGGTTCAACGCATATGGCTGCGTTTCAACGAGAAGGGTGCAATGGTACATATACTAGGTTGGGATGGTTGCATCTCCTTATGGGGTGGGCTCGTATGGTACGGCTACCACCATAGCTAGTGGTGTTATAGAGCCCCACATGGTGTATACATGACATCTAATCCGTCCATCAGGCTCATCCCACTTCTCTCATTGAATACGTTTGCATTTCACAACAATTCTATGTTTGGCTTAGCACCGGAAAATCATAATGATGATACTCTTTTTTTTTTCTTTTTTTTTTTTGACCAATGAAATAGCCCCTTAGCCTTTCTTTTTCAATAGCATGGTATGTAGCTTGGCTTCTGGAATTGCTTTTTGTCATTCATTTCATCGAATTCAAAAGCTTATAATCTTATATGGGAATTTCATGGACTTTTTTTTTTTTCACTTGATGTCATCGAGTGCACCCAAGTGTACTAACAGATGCATTTAGACACACGGACAGCCTGTTCTCAATTTGGACCGTCCATTAGACCTGCTGTATTGTTTATAGGTCAGGATGAAAAATGCTGCACACATAGGATGATGCCATCTTAATATTGTCCTTTTCTGTTAGGTGGTTTTGGTCATATGATTGAAATGGAATAATTCTTTTGAGATGAACTATCTAAGGAGGCTCTACCCAGTGACTGTTTAAAATGATGATTGGGCCCTTTCTATTGCCTGTTTTATAAGCCCTTCCTACTTAAGGCATGGATCCTTGAACTATTCGGATCTCTCCAAGGTGTTCAATCTAAGGTGGGCTGGACATATATAATGGTTGCTCTAGATTGATTAATAAACCTTTGATGTGTCGATGAGCACCGGGGTACACTTAAATCTTGATCCACAACATTTTCTTACAAGCTTTTGTCACTGCAATATACTCAGCTTTTGTAGTAGATAAGACCACACACTTTTACAACTTGGACTGTCATGACAGTGCTTCCCTTGCAAAAATAAGTATAAATCTCGATGTGGACTTCTTGGAATCAATGTCATATATCATATCTTCATCTGTCTAGCCTTCTAATATAGGCTTACTATCTCCAAAACAAAAACACACATCCGATGAACTATTGAGATATGTGAGAATCCATTTAACTACTACTTATAAGTGCTCTTTACTAGAATTTGCAAGAAATTTGATAACAACAGCAACTGCATGTGTGATGTTGGACCTTGTGCATAGAGCTAGGCATCGGACCGAGTTGGATCGGATTTGGTCCAACTCAGTACGGTCCAAAAGATGCTTGGACTGATCCGAACCTGACCCGATCTGTGACTGGGTCCAGAACACCTTACTCGAACAGATCTGTTGCATGCTTAGCCTAACCCGAACCGAGTCCGACTCGGTCAAGGAAACCGAGTCGGATCGGATTGGCTAAGGATGGAATTTTTCAACGGTGAGAATCATTATCCTCGCTGCTATTTTCGGTGTGGTCCATTTGAGCTTTAAATATAATTCTTTTTTTCTTTTTTTTTTTTTTTTTCCAAATGCTTTAAAATAATCACAAAAAAATGGATAAACGGTATGGATATATTAAATACATTATTGTGGGGCCCATTTAATGTGGATCTCATTTAAGCCATTCGTACAACTCGGAGCTCGAGAAAACAGCTGGCCTGTATTGACGTGCACGGCAGGCTAGCAGGGACGCAGATTTCTTGCGAAAGCGTTTCGCATAAAGTTCGTGTGTTGGAATCGTAGGTGGGACCCACCGTGATGTTTTCAGGAATCCATTCCGTTCATCTATTTTTTGAGATAATTTTAGAACATGAGACCAAAAGTGAGCAGGATCAAAGACTTAAGTGGGCCGTATTAAAGAAAATGTGGTTAGGTAAATTCCTACCGTTGAAACCTCCTTGGGTTCGATGGTGATGTTTACATGACATCCATACCGTTAAAACTGAAAAAACAAATATTAACATGATTCAAAATGTTTGTGGCCCCATGAATATTTCAACTATGGACATTCAATTATCACTTTTTCAGTCCACTTGTGCATTGGATACGGTTCATTTTTAGCCTCATGTACTAAAATGAACTCACAAAACGTATGGACGGGGAGGATTTCGCAAAAACATTGCAGTGGGTCCCATATGAGTTCCCAGCACAGGAACTTCCTTTCACAACATGAACCTACAGCTAGCTATAGCTAGCTTGTGTGGTACACGGAAACAGATTGGCTACTCTCCCTGCCACCAGCCCCGTGGCTAGTGGTCGGTGCTCTATGGGCCCCACCATGATGTATGTGTTTCATCCATTCTGTTCATCCATTTTTAAAGATCATTTTACTTCTTGATCTCAAAATTGAGAGATATATAAATCTCAAGTGGACCACACCACATGAAAACAATAGTTATTGGATATTCACCATTAAAATTCTCCTGAGGCCTACTGTACTATTTATTTGACATCCAATTTGTTGATTAGGTCATACAGGCTCAGATAAAGGGAAAAAATAAAAATCAGCTTGATCCAAAACTTTTATGGCCCCCAAAATGTTTTGAATGGTCGATACTCAATCAAAATTGTTTCCTCTAATGTGGTTCACTTGAGATTGAGATATACCTCATCTTTGGTCTCAGGCCTTAAAATGATCTTTAAAAATATATGGACAACATGGATGAAACAAATACATCATGGTGGGGCCCACAGAGCACCGACCACCAGCCATTGGTTGGTGTCAGGGGGAGTAGTCAATCTGTTTCCATTTTACACTGGCGAATCCTCTTATTATACCTCACTGTTGGGGCCCACCCTGAATGCATGTGATTTACCATCCATTCATTTTTCCATATCATTTTAGTGGTTGAACCTAAAATTGATGATTATCCAAAGCCTTAAAATAAGCTCGCCAAATGGATGGACAATTTGGATATAAAACATACCTGCGACTCTCTTTCTCTTTCCTTCTTTCTCTCTTCCATACACAAGATCATTTCTCAATATCTCTCTCTCCAGCAGAGATATCCAAGCTCCAAAACCTTATTCTTGCCTTCTTCTTCAACAGAAATAGAGAGACATACAAAGAGAGAATCACAGATATAGAGAGATAGAGAGTACATTGGGCGGAATTTTTTGGTGCCAAACTTAAAGTCTAAGCGGTAAAAGTTACACACACACACACACACACACATGGTCCGGATTGGGTCGGTCCGAATCGGATCCAATCGGATCAGGTTCCGGATTGGGTCGGTTCGGAACAGGGCTTACCCGGATTCGACCCGAAAATAATTCGGATCTGGATTACACTACCCAATCCTGACCGATCTTGACCATCGGTTCTATTCGAATCGGGTCGCATCGGGTTTGATCAGGCCAAATCCACCGATTCGGGTATGAAATGCCCAGCTCTACTTGTGCATACCATAGCATACATTAAACTACATGTGTGATGTTGGGCCTCTGCATACCATAACATACATCTAGCTTCCTATTGCTAATGCGTAACTAATACTCTTTATTTCTTCTTTTTCTTTCTCACTCGGAGGATTTTGCTCATTACTTAACTTAAAGTGACATGTAAGTGAAGAAACAATGGATTTTTCCTTGCTCATATGGAACATTTCAAGTACTTTCTCAATATAATTTCTCGAGATAACCAAAGCTTGCTGACCTTCCTATCACGAGAGATCTTCGTGTCTAAAATTTGTTTTGCGGGTCCTATCAATTTGATCAATATCTTCACCAACAATCAACATAGAGCAAAAGAATAATAAAATCACCATCAGAAAATTTCTTCATAAATACACAATGGTTTGTGGAAGTTCTCATTTAGCCATAATTTACTATAAATGAATCAAAATTTTTGTACTATTGCCTTGAGGCTTGTTTTAGCCTATATAGGCTCTTCTTCAACTTGCAAAGCATGTGCTTATTGCCTTTGACTTAAAAATATTCTAAGTATTGCATGTATCTCTTTCTCCAAATCACCATGAATGAATACTATTTTGATATTTAGTTGCTTAACCTCTAGATTCATGCTTGCAGCTAAACGTAATATACCTCGGATGAATGACATCTTTACCACGAGTGAAAAAATATCATCAAGGTGAATTACCTTCTTTTTCCTAAATCCTTTCATAACCAACCTTGCCTTGTACCATGACTACGAGTTATTCTCTTCAGTCTTTAACTTGAATACTTATTGATCTTGAGTGCTTTAGCTCTTGGGTAGCTTTACCAAGTCATATGTGTAGTTCTTATGTAAAGAATCCATATCTTCTTACATAGCACTTGGCCACTCTTTATATTCATCGGTTTGAGCTTTTTGATAATTTTTAGGTTCACCCCTATCCGTAAGCATGACATATTCATGAGGTGGGTACCTTCTGGATGGTTGAATCGCTTTAGTGAACCTCCTCGACTGAGTCTCAGCTGGTGGTTCTTGAGGGGTTTGCTCCACATGTTCTTCATGTTCAACATCACCAACTATTTCTTATTGACCATATGCACCTCCTTCATCATCATAAATATCCTAATTCTCATAGGAAGCAACTCCATTTATACACTTATATAGGTGAGTCCATCAGGGATATACCTGCAGATAGATCACATCACACTGTATCATAGTTATAGAACTCATTAAGGATATAGTCTAACCTTCCTTGCTACAGGTTATGACACTGCTACACTATAGGAATGAGATTATCTATTTTTATATGTGGTGTTGATATCAAGTCAGCCAAGGTAACTTGTTGTTACCCATTTAACTTAGTTATTGAGATTTTTAATCATATAGGTTGGATTCCCATTACCGGTGATTTATCTAAGTATGACTCAACCCTATTCCCCTCGATGTACTTATCACTAACTCTCTGACTAGTACTTTATTTAGTGGATCAACTAGATTCTCCTTATATCTTACGAAATCAATTGTCCCATACTCAAATCAATTATTTGACTAATTTATATCTTAAACGTGTTTGAACTTCGCATTATAAGTCATATTGTTTGCCTTAGCTATCGCAACTTGATTATCATAATACAGTGCAATTATTACCACTAACTAGTTTACCTCACATTCGTATATATGAAAGCAAGTTTTTAAACCATTCGACCTCTTCACCTACAGTTGGAAGAGCAATAAACTTGGACTCCATCATGGACCGAGAGATATAAGTATGCTTCTTAAATTTTTGAGATATTGCAACACCTCCAAAAGTAAGCACATAGCCACTAGTAGACTTGAATTCCATTGAATTTGATATCTAATTTGCACCACTATACTCCTCTAATACTGCTAGATATTTGGTATACCCAATAACATAACTGCAAGTCCCTCTCAAGTATCTTAGAATCTATTGATGACATTCCTGTGATCTTCTCCAGGATTATTGGCGTATCTACTCAGCTTACCAACTCCATATATAATATAAGGTCTAGTACAATTTTTAAGATACATTAAATGCCTAATAACATGAGAGTACTCAAGTTGTGATACACAATCATATTCGTTTTTATATAGTTTCACATGTGGATTAAAGGGTGTAAGATCCGTATCATAATCCGTACTGTTCCGTCAACTCCCGCGATGCTTTCCGTCAAAGTCCGGCAATCTGCGACGTATAATCGATGTTTACGTGTGACCGTAAGTCGTATCCTATAGATTTGAGTTGGCTTAATCTAAGACTTGTACCATTGCGACCACACCGTCGCCGCGGTTCTAATGCCGCGACTCGCATACTAATCCGATACCCTGACAGGGAGATGCAGACCCGCGTTCAATTCGAGAAAAAACACCGCGCGTTACAAATCTCAAGAGAATCTCTACAATATGTCTCATCAATTAATCACTCCATTAATCAATCAATCATCTCATGTCAATTACAAGCAACCATTCCCCTCTTACATCACCCTTACCTAAAGTCAACTCTCTCCCTCTCTCTCTCTTATACACCCATACATGTCAAGTACATGACCTATCACTCCATCACCTCACCCATCACTCACATCCATCACTCTCTCTCCTTACATCTCATCTCTCTCTCTCTCATTTCTCATCACAATTCCAAGCAACCAAGAGAGAGCTCACGTCCATGCATTCTAAGGTGAGAAAAAGAGTTTGTGTGGCCCACTTTCTATCCTCAAAACTTTCATCCTAGCCATCCATTTTCCATCTCCACCATCAAAGTGAAGCTCTAGGAGACCGACGTTTCAACGGATCGAGAAGATCGAACGGTGGGTGTTTTAATAGGGTAGTTTTTTATGTTTGGGTCAAGTGAGGTCTACCGATCAATGGTATGGATCTCACTTTGAATCCTAAGATGTGGCCGATGGCCCACCTTGATTATCAATATCATTCCATGATGGGGCCATTCTCCATGGACCCCATGATGATGTTTACCTTCCTAGCTTGTATATGGGTCATTTAGACCGTCTATTTTCTTGGAGAAGGGATCTCCACCGTTAGATTTCAATTTTTTTGGGCCCACATGTTATGGGACCCACTTGATTTATGATGTAGATCATGGAACGGAGGGCCCATAGTGTCGGGGTCCCTCCATCAGACGCGTGTCCCACTCTATCTCTCTCTCCCTCTCTTTTCATTTATTTATTTATTTTTTGTGTGATGAGGTTGTGCGACCCACTTGAATGGACCCCACCATGAAGTAAGTATTTTACCGAAACCATCTATAAGTGGGGTCCATCTTATATGTATTGTACTCACACCATCCATCATGTGGTGGCCCACCTAAATAGGGCCCACCTTGAATATGTTGTTAAGCCCAACAATGTCCAGCGTCTGGACATTGCTGGAAATAAAACACAAATATGAGCTTTTTCCAAGCATTGGAGAAGAGCCACTCACATAGGCCCCACCTTGATGTGTGTATTCAATCCACGACATCCATTCCATTCTTCAAATCATTTTAGGCGTTGAGCCTAAAAATGATGCTGATCCGAATTTCAGGAGGGCCATAGCATAACAAATAGTGTGTCTTGAGCCATAGGGGCCATTGGGTGGGGTGGATCCATCATACGCGGGCTCCACACCTGAAAAATTGTGAAAAAACCGCATTTAATATATATATATATATATATATATATATAAGCAGCCTCCTGCTGCTGCTGTCAGAAACACCACGGGCGGGCGGACGCCAGGCGCCCACGGCCCCACACGTGGGCCCCACCTTGATGTTTATTTGCCATCTAACCCATCCATATGGTGGGCCCCTACCTGAAGCAGGCCCCACCCAAAAATCAGGCCCATCCAAGGCTCAGGTGGCCCACATCAGAGGAAACAGTGGTGGTTTAAAGCCTACTATTGAAACCATTTTTAGATCCACAGAAGTTTTGGATCAAGCTGAAATTTGTATTTCCCCTTCATCCAGGTCTGTACGACCTTACCAACAGTTTAGATGGAAAATATATGTTATGGTGGGCCCCACGTGGGAGCCCACAGTGATGTATGTGTTGTACTCCCACCGTCCAGGTGAACAGTGGAGTCCACGGTGATGTATGTGTTGTATTCCCACCGTCCAGCGGACGGTGGAGCCCATTATGTTGTATGTGTTTATCTGCACTGTCCACTGTTTGGACAGTGGGACCCACCATGATTTATGTGTTCTATCCACTTTGTTCACGCTAGATTGTGTGTGGATGTTTATATATATATATATATATATATATATATATATATTATATTATATTATATTATATATAATATTGTATATATTATATATATATTATATATGCATATATGTATGATGGTGGGCCTTTATGTGGACCCCCACCATGATGTATGTGTTGCATCCAAACTGTCCATTTATTTTGTAAGCTCATATTATGGCTTGAGCTAAAAATGAGTCAGATCTATGGTTCAAGTGGGCCCACCTTGGTATGTGTATAGGACCCATGTTGACTTATTTGTGGCCATTCATTGAGGCCCACCTTGGTGTACATATAAGGCCCATGAGATTAAGCCCACTTGACATATATAAGGCCCATGAGATTAAGCCCATTTGACATATATAAGGCCCATAGGATTAAGCCCATCTGACATATATAAGGCCCATGGGATTAGGCCCATTTGACATCTATAAGGCCCATGGGATTAAGCCCATTTTGATGTATTTAAAGGCCGTGGGTTAAGGCCCATTGTGATGTACTCTAAGGCTCGCAGGTTATAGCCCATTGCAATGTACATCAGGCCCATTAATGCGGCCCACTTGTTTGATAACCAGAAAGCCAATGTGATATGGCCCATTTGATATATTTAAGGCCCAATGGGATGTACCTAAGGTCCATTGCAATGTGTGATTCCTCCATGGTTGTATAATGATGTTTTATGGTGGGCCGTGCCTTAGGAGCAATGATGGTTTGACGCCCACATTGTAAGTACAATGTTGGTTAAATGTCCGCATTGTATCTCTCCTTAGGGCCCATTGGTAAGCCCATACTAATTGTGTATAAGCCGTCTAGGCTCATCTGCATCGTAAGAGTAGTCCATTACTTTATAACATGCTTAGTATAATCCCATGACTCATGCCCATACGCATCATATGTATGCTTGATATGAGTAGTGATTAATCATAGCATACGCCATTGGACAGACAATTTATGGGACTCATTATGAGACAGGGTGCTCCACATGGTTGCGCAGTACGCGCTGGATTGCTGCATGATTTGACGGTATGATTCATGTATCTCGCATATGTGTGACTTGATCACTGTACACTTTAGCGACATTAGGGCCGTGGCCTCCATAGGCACATCGTGGATGGCTGTATCGGATACCGAAAATACCTTCTTCTAGCACTGTGGGCACACAGGATGTCCTTGGGTGAAAGTCGCAGAACCTTTTTGGTACCAGGAGTTGCTCCAATGTCTAGACCTAGTGGATACATGAGCGTCCGAGTACCGAATACCAGTAGGCCGCGTCTTCCACTGTGTCGTGGTCGGTTGGAAGGGGGTGTGACCTTATCCGCCTGAGTGAGGGGACTATAAGCTAGGCTGAGTTTGACCAGCTCGCAAATGAGTTTGCTATCGACGAGTCGGGTAGGTATTGACAGACTACTGGTCAGGCGGATAGTGAGGTCTATTCTATTCACTGGGCTACGCGGCAGGGAGGCGGTAGTCAGTGTGGAGTGTGCTAGAGCCCGGTGACATCTAGAGAGGAATTGTACTGATATGTATACTTGATGAGTACCGACTTACTTGGATTGCATCTCGCATATGATATTCGGCTACGTATGCCTCACATTGCATCGGTATGGCCGATGGCATTCATGTCTCGCATTGCATGGCCTTGGTATGGCCGATAGCATTCATGCCTTGCATCATATAGTTTTGGTACAGCTGATAGCATTCATGGACTTACCACAGGTTTCAACATTACTCTGATATTATATACTCGACACTTGCCTTACGCATACACTTACACCACCCTCTAAGCTTTTGTAAGCTTATGCATGACCGTTACGTGCAGGTGTCGTTGGACAGCAGCGCTAAGGCAGGAGCACATATCAGGTCATTTTGGAGCTTTTTGATAATCTTGTATTTTTCTTTCCGCATTGTACTTAAAGCTTTGATATACTGGATATGTGGTGTTATTGTTTTTTGACTTGGATATGCTTATGGTTATGCTTCATTACAAAAAAAAAAAAAAATCATTCTGAAAATCCTCCTTGTAGGTTCCCAGGATCGGAATCTGGCATATGATTGTCAGGAGCCGAGAATGGAGCACTACGGAGGCTGTCGGCACTAGATTTGCTGATCGGGATTCCTGTGAATCCGATTTCCGGATTTAGAGAGTGACAAAGGGAGTGCTTGCAGGTGCACAATTTAGAATTATATATTTTTTTTTTCAGAATTTTTTCTACATAATGTGATTGAGATAAAGTGATTCCCTTGAAATCTTTTTCAATTTTGATTCCAATAATCATATTCGCCTATCGTAAGTCATTCACATCAAATTGTGAACTAAGGAAATACTTAATTTCATTCACCATACTAACGTTAGAATCAAATATCAACATGTCATCTACATGCAAACATATGATAACGCGTGCATTTTCAAACAGCTTGATGTGCACACATTTATCCAATTCATTAATTTGAAAATCATTTAGCAATAACACTTTTTCAAATTTCTCATGCCATTGCTTTAAACCTTGCTTAAGCACATAGAGAGATTTCATTATTTTGCATACCTTATTCTCATGACCTTTTATCACAAATCCCCTGAGTGAGTCTATGTAGATACTTCCCTCTAATTCTTCATTTAGGAATACAGTTTTTTTTTTTTTTAGATCATCAAATTGTGGATGAAAGCAATAGTTATTAATACTCATATGGTTGTAATTGGGTGACTGGTGAATATTTGTCAAAGAAGTTAATACCTTCCATTTGCTTATACCCCTTAGCCACGAGCCTAGTTTTGAATTTCTCAACAGATATATTTGGTCTAATCTTAGTCTTAAAAACTCATTTGCAACTTACGAGTTTGCTATATAAAGGTAGGTCTACTAATTCCCAAGTGTTATTATGTAATATAGAGTTTGTTTCACTATTAATGGTTTCATTTCAAAAAGTTGCATTATGAGAGCTCATAACTTTGACCATGAGGATGGGTCATCCTCTATAAGGAATGTATAAGAGTTGGGTTTGAAACTAATCTTAAATCTGGCCCTCTTACTTATTCTAGTTTTCAATGACTCTTTTATCATATCATTCTATTTGGTAATCCTTATGGTCGAGTCTACTACTTTTAAGGAAGAAGTAGCCTTTAGATTTATCTAGGAATGACATATAAGACTTCAATGATGGAATTGACATCAATATGATTATGAGACCTCAAAATTAAGAATTTATAAGCCTTACTATTTTGTGCATAGTCTATAAGCGTGCGATCAATGGTTTTATCCTCCCCCCCTTTTTTTTTTTTTTAAAAAAAAAGTAGTTATACCTTATCTAGGTACCCCCACGCTTTAAGATAACTCATATTTGGAGATTTGTTCTTTCACGATTTATAAGGAGTTTTATCATAATGCCTATGAGGTACATGATTTAGAATATAGCATACAGTAGGGAGGGCTTATCCCCTTAGATTAAAGGCTAACTTGGAATTTGAAAGCATATCATTTACCATATTCATGAGAATTCTATTTTTCCTTTCAACAATTCCATTTTGTTGATGTGAATATGGTGCAGTTATCTTATATATAATCCATTTTGATTCATTATATGACACAAAGTCATGAGGAAAATATTCCCTGCCTCGATCAGATATAAGAACCTTTATATTTCTTTCTTTCTAATTGATTTTCATCCCGTTCACAAATGTTGTTAATATATCTTTTGTTTTGTCTTTATTCCTAATCAGATATACCTCTGCATATCTTGAGTAATCATTTATTAATGTTAGAAATTTTTTATTTCTTACATGAGTTATAATATTTTTATGGTTGCGTATTGTGAATCAAATCTAGGATTTGGTTATACCTGTTAACTATTTTGAATGATTTTCTGAAATACTTATATTATACACATATTTCACATTTATCTTGGTTTTCCCTTTACACTCTAGAAATAAGCCCTATAGATATCATGCTTTCAAGATAATGATAATTCATATGTCGTAGTCTAGTGTGTTACATATCAAGAGACTCAATCAAGTAAATAGAATAATTAGCACCATTATCATTCATAACACTCAATTTGAACAATCCATCAATCACATAACTTTTTCTAACAAAATGTCATTCTTAGTGATAGCACATTTTTTTTTTTTGATTTAAAAACTAACTTAAATCCATTATTGTCAAAAGTGGAACCGAAGACAAGATTCCTCCTAAGATCCAGTACATGTAGTACGTCTAGAAGAGTCAATACATTTATAGAAGAAAGCTTCAGGCTCACCTTTTCATTTCCAACGACATTTGCCGTAGACTAATTCTCCGTCAATATGTCTCTACCATCTTCTACTTTCTTGTAAGAGGAAAAGACACCTCAATTGTAACATATGTGCTTGGTGGCACCTGAATCAATCTACCCATTTGAGCTACAAGGAAATGGGTGCTTCAGTGATGAACCCTATAAACTCCTCAATGACATTAGCATGATCTTTCTCCTTGTCACCTTTGCAAAATCTACATTCCTTTGCAAAGTGACCCATCTTACCATATACATACCACCCTTCATTCTTCTTCTTATTATTTTTTTGATTTTTTTTTTCATTGGCTATGTTGGTGCTTTTTCTTTAATGGTCCAGACCTTTAGTTCTCTTGACCCTTTCAATTATTCTAGACAAGGTGGGCCTTGCTCACAACTTCTAAATCTAGAGAATATTTATCATGGTTCCTTGTTTCTTCTTCGATTTATATATGAAGGATGATGTCATTTAGGCTTATATTATTTCTCTTGTACTTTAGAGAATTTTTATACTCCTTCCATGATGGAGAGAGTTTTTCAATTATTACAACAACTTGGAAAACATCATCAATCACCATACCTTTGGAAGAGACTGCACATGCTATCTTTTGTAGATCATGCATTTGAAATATTACAGACTTATCATTAGATATCTTAAACTCAATATAGCAACTCACTACATACAAACCTTTTGTTCCGGCATCCTTTGTTATGAACGTCTTGTTCCCATAGCTCATTGCTCATAGAGAAATGACAATAGATATTATTGTTGTTATTAGTCATAGCAATAATAATATAGTTTCAACACAAATTGTCATCATTCTTCCAACTAGATTTTTCAATAAATGCTGCTAGTTCATTAGCCTCAAGGGATGAGGCAAGATCCTTGATTACTATTAGCTTAGGAGTTGTCAGATAAAATTCTATTTTCTGTTGCCTCTCAAAATTCTTTCCATTAAATATCTCGACTCAAGATTTCCCAAAAACAGTTGCCATAGTAATTAAGACTTTGAGGATACACGTCTTTAAATTGTTGGTTCTAATATATAGAGATAGAAGAAAACTAAGCTCTAATTGATTTGCCGATAAGTTGCAAAAACAAAAAAAAACACTAAAGAGGAGAGATTTTTTTCGAATAGATTTACAAAATGAGAGGATATGTCTTTATAAATGAAAAGTAGGTAACCATTGTACCTTGAGGCGTATGCGAGCGGTGTGATAAATGCATGTTGACACATGCCGAGTCATTAATTATAAATTACGTGTAAGATGTGTTGTCCATGAGTAGAACAACACATCCACAAAGAAAACAAAAAGTTACGATCAAAGGCATTCCACCACAGCTATAACCCGCACACACATGTAAAATTATTCCCATGACGTACCATTGTTTTCCAATACAAAGGATTAACAAGAGATTTTAATATGAAGGCTTAATTTTCTTAACAATTTTACAATGTATGATAAAACTAAACACAATCAAAGCAAAATGTTAACAAAGGTAAAAGATTGATTGTCCTAAAATTTTCAAATCTTACGTTCTTAAAACCTTTGTAATCTAATAGACGTTAACAATGAGTTTGTTTAGGTGGAAACTATCACCAATACCTAGGCAGAAAAATGAATTGTGGACAAAAATTACGTGGCCAAATATTATGTATCTGTATGGTCCATACCGTTCATTCATTTTACCTACTCATATCAGGGAATGAGCCAAAAAATGCAGTAGATCAAAAGCATAAGTGGACCACACCACATGAAATAGAGGGAAGCGAATGTCTACCATTGAAAATTTCTTAAGGGTTATAAAAGTGATCAAGCTATATTTTTGTAATTCTTTTTTAAAATCCATGTTTGTGTGACCTTATGAACAAGTTTGATAATAAATACACATCCTTGTAGGCTTTATAAGAAGGATTAAACTTTCAACAGTGGGCATTATTTTAATAGTTGTTTCTTGTTGAGTAGTCCGCTTGAGCTTAGAACCTGCTTAATTTTTGAGCTGTGTCTTAAAATGAGCTAGTAAAATGGATGGATGGTGTGGATCAAACATATACATCATGGTTGTCTCATACAGATGACGTCTACACAATTAGATGAATTTGTTGCATGAAATCACATTTTTTAAAGTGTATTTCAACCGGTATTTTCCTGGATAAGTCATTGTAATGATTTATTTACCATCATTTACATTTACACGTGAAAATGAAATATTCAAACACCCCCAATCGTGGGGAAAAAAATGTACTCACCGTGTATGTTTGTTTAAGCTTAATAGCTACATACAAGTTTAGAATTAGACGGTTAATTTCCGTTACCTTTATAACGCGTGTACAGTTACCGTTGTCTGCGTACCATGATCATAACAATGCATCAAAATAACTCCTCAACGAACAGGACGCAATCGAATAACTCCTCAACGAACCGGACGCGGATTACGTCCTACTCCTGGGGCAGGACTATGTGGGGCCCAACGTGATGTAAGTGTTATATCCACGCCGTTCACCGATTTTTTCAGATCATTTCACTGTAGGATCCTAAAAATGAACCAGATCAAAATCTCCAGTGGGCCACACTAAAGGAAGCTGCACTGATAATGACACCCATCATTTAAACATTTCTAAGGGCCAAAGTGATGTTTTTTTTTATTTTTTTACCATCCAACCTATTCATAAAGTCATGTAGACGTGGATGAAGTGAAAACATAAATATCAGCTTGATCTGAAACTTCACCAGCTCCCAAGAAGTTTTTAATGGTGGACGTTCAATCCCAACTTTGTGGTATGTTTAAGCTTTGGACTTATCTCATTCTTTGGTTCCCATCTTAAAATGATATGAGAATTGAACGGCGTGGATAAAACACTTACATCATGGTGGGCCATGGATTACCGCCCCGACGGACAATTTATTGAACGGATGCGGATTGCGTCGTACCCGCACATACGGTAATTTTTCCGGACAGAGTTCTGTGGGGCTTACCGTGATGTTAGTGTTTTATCCACGCCGTTGATCGCTTTTATCGTATCTTTTAAGGTGGTACTTTAAAATTGAAGTATGTAAAAAGCTCCAGTGGGCCACACCAAAGGAAGATGCAGTGATAATGACACCCACCATTGAAACCTTTCCAAAGGCCCCATGATTTTTCTTTTTTTTTTTAACCATCAAACCTATTCATAAGGTTATGTAGACGTGGATGAAGTGAAAAAACAAATATCAGCTTCATCCGAATCTTCTCTAGCTCCCTAGAAGTTTTTAACGGTGGACGTTCAATCCCCACTTTGTGGTCCACTTAAGTCCTGTACCTGCCTTTTTTTATATCATTTTTAAAACGATCTTAGAAAAATGATGAACGGCGTGGATAAAATATTTACCTCACGTTGGACCCCACAGAGCCCTGCCCGGACGGATTACCGTCCGGGTGGGGGTAGGACGCAATCCGCGTCGGTCTTTAACGAACTCCAGCCGGCAGTGAGATGGAACTCGCCAGATTGCTTCCTAACGGCAAACGTGTCAATGCTTCGCACGTGCGATATACATGATATTTTCATCAGATGCGACCCAACAGAAATTCAAGCGGGTCCAATCATCAGGTGGACCAGAAATGACATTGACCATGGAATCGTCACGGTGTCCCCATCTGATGAATGGTCTGGATATAATCCTTCAACATCTCAGTCGCGCGATTTCCGTTTAGAGAATTCCGACACAGCTCTTAAACCTCTTCCTCCCTCGCTAAAACCCCTCGCTCTTCTTATCCATTTTCTCCTTCACAGGAGGAAAAAAAAAATGGCGCTTCTCCTATCCTGTGCCCTTACGCCCCTAAAACCAGAAGCGCACAAATTTCCTTATCCTACGCACTTCAGCTTCTCTTCAACTCCCACTCAATTCCGCACCGTCGTTGTCCTCTCTGCAATCTCGACGCCAGAGAAGAAAACCCGCAAGAAGAAGCAATCGAAAGATGACGATTCTTCTTCTTCTTCTTCTTTGGCTGCTTCGATCTCGACAATGGAGAAAGGGCTGAGGTTCACGTTCATGGAGGAGCTGATGGTTCGGGCACGGGCTCGCGACGTTGCTGGCGTCTCTGATGTCATCTACGACATGATCGCTGCAGGCCTGAGCCCTGGGCCCCGCTCCTTCCACGGCCTGATTGTCTCGCAGACGCTCACTGGCGATGTCGAGGGCGCGGTAATTCACTTCTCCTTTCATCTAAAATCGATATTCTCACCCCTGTAGAGTTTTACTAGCCTTATTACATCTGTAATAGCCTAATTGCCCTTTTATGGGGGGTGAAACTATCAACTTTCATGACTGAAATATCACACCCCTTTTATTTATTAGTAAAGAAAATGATTCGTTCTTGTATGTATCAATGGTGCGGATTGGAGATTAGTGTGGAAGAAAAGAGAAAAATGGTCCACTTGAAGGGAACCGGCCTCATTACGCCACCTCTCTCTTTGAGAGAGATACCCTACTAACGGTAATCAGTTAAAATATCCAACATTTCTTCCTATTAACTATGACCACTCAAAATAGGAATTCTAAAATACCAGACTCACTAACTAGGGACACCTTCGAACTTACGAATCCTACTATGTAAGTAACTCCACACTTTTTTCTTTTTTAGTGGATAACTTAAAGATTTTATTAACTAGAAGGAAAATATAGTTCAACGAGGGCTGGAAATGGCCATGGCCTGACAATGGAAAATGGTGGCTACGACAGCTGCTCAGACAACCAGAAAATGAAACAAACAGCAGTTGCAGCAACTAGCTAACTTACAGCCCTCTCCTATTGTCAATGAAAAGAGAGCCTCTACGTGCAGCTTCCTTTGCTTGATCATCATCAATTCTCATTTGCGTCCTGGCCCACATGCGCAGAAGTTATAGACTTGCCCTGGCAAATCTCCATCACCTCTTCTGTAACCACAGCCACCTTCCATGGGAAAATATTAGATTTTGCCAATGCCATTGCATTTCTTGAGTCTCCTTCAACAATAACCAGGGAAAAAAAAGAAGAAAACCAAAACAAAAACCGAACTGCACAATGATCTTGATGGCTTGAAGGAGCTCTACTGCCTCTGCAAAGTTTATGCCAATTGAGCCTAATAATAAGAATAACACAGTCCCATGCTCATCATGAACTATTTTCTAGGGCCTGTGAATCATGGAGGGGTTGAGGAGGTACTTTCTTTATTGGAGATAGCTGCCGAATCATTGGGAAAGAAAGCTTAACACCCTATCTATTGATTAGAAATGTTTTGGTTGTTGTGGGTTCATACTTTGGACTCTTTGTCGGGATGCTTACATCTTGCAGTCACATGAGTCCCATAGTCATCATGAATTTTTGCAGCTTGGACCATTGGATATCGTAGTGGATCTCATCCTCCAGCTCACACATAGACTGATGATAAACTCTACTGATAACCTGACGGTCTGATTCGTCAGCTTCTTGAATTCCACTTGATACTCTCGGACCAAAACAGTTTCTCTCAACTTGGCGAAGGCCCCATCGATATCTTCAAGCTCGTATGGCCCCAAGCGAGAACACAATGCCTTTCTTTAACCAATTATAACACGGTATGGCCTTCATTTCGAGATAAAAGGAGGCAACTAAAACTTTTTGTTCATCCAGAATTTTCTTATATTCAAGGAATCGCTGAGTTTTACAAATCCATGAATTTGATCTTCTTGTTTTTTTTTTTAGAAAGGCTCCAACCAGTTGATCTTCACCGTCGAAAAGAGGAAAATCCACCTGTATTGACGTCATTTGAATAGAATTACCATCGTTAGATCCATTGGATGTCTTATCTCTTTTTTAACTCACCAACGATTCATTGATGCCAAGTGAAAACTGCTTAAGCCTTTGGAAGATCTCCCCTAGAACTCAATCCCTCTGTTCTACGTTCTTTTAGAAGTTACCCTTTACTGTTTGATCTCCTTGTCTAGCTTTTGATATCTTGTTCCGTCCACTATCAGATCCCAGTCATTGGCTCTGATACCAATTTGATTTGCAAGCTTATGTGTCAGTAATGTAGATGTGGAGATTTAATAGTAAAAAGAGAAAAAATGGTCCACTTGAAGGGGAGCTGGCCTCCTTAGAACTGAATTTTATCATTGCCTCCCTCCAAAAGAGTTTACATCCCCCTTCGAATGGCTCACATCACGTCTCTCACGGGAGATATACTTTACTAACAATAACCAATGAAAAAATCCAAAAGATCTTCCAATTAACCATGACCAATCAAAAGAGAAATTCAAGTAGAAATGACTTGCTAGCTAGGCCCACCTTAACTTGATAATCCTAGTATGGAACAAAACCCATTGTGCCTTCCATGGGGCCATATCAGAAATGCACATACAAGAGCAAAGCTTTCCTAGTGTTTTCATTCCTTTAATGGGAGTGTTCATCTCTCTCATTATGCTCTCACATAATATGACTAATCAAAATGTCTAGTCCACTGTACGATCAGAAATCTAATCGATGGTTTGTGCTAATTTCCATGGACCAGCATGTTCTTACAATATGCACACAGTGGCTTTGAGAGAATTGCATTTAAAAAGTGCTATCCCCACAAAGATTTTTAAAAGATTTCTCCATTTTAGTCAATAAATATTCCTGTCATTTATGAAAATAAAAAATATTAAAGAAAATATTTAATCCTTTAAGTAACACTTGAGCATTGGTTTCTTTGCCATATTTTGATCCAAAAATAAAAATCCTTTTATCCCTCAATAGGAGGCCTAAAATGCTAATTCTGTCTTCATATTTGTCATTTATGAAAAACAAAATTTAATTCACGTGCATTTTGGAGTCAGATTAATTGCAAGAGTATTTTTGGGTAATAATGTAATGGGAGTCAGAGGAAAGATGAGGGTTACGTTTTGGATCTCTTGCAATCTGCAAATAGTCAATTCAAGGATGAAATAGGATTGGGTCTGACCTAAAATCATGTCATTTGCAAATTGGAGCCAAAATCCTAGATGATTTTCTCCTCAGGTTTTCCCAGTACATCTTGTACGGAATTTAGTGACACTCTGCATTTTCATTGCGGTGCTCTGTCTTGTTCGTCTCTCTAATAGGGAGCTAATAGGAATTAGATCATAGTTCAACTTTGTGTCTTCCAAATGGTTATTTGCTACCTGAATGTTACTTCTACTTTGTGGCTATGGATTTTATTAACCTGATGCTGTAGCAATGGTTAGCAAGGATCAGGGGAATCGATCAATTTGTAATTGATATCTGATTGGTGTTTGGTTGATGTGGTTATATGTGAATTTCAGAATGTACTCATGCTGGAGAACTACTATACTCAATGCAGATGCAGACATTGCGAAGGGAGTTGAGTGCAGGCCTTCGTCCTCTGCATGAAACATTTGTTGCTTTGATTCGCTTGTTTGGTTCTAAAGGCCATGCAACCAGGGGCTTAGAGATTCTTGCAGCAATGGAGAAGTTGAACTTTGACATCCGTCGGGCTTGGCTAATTCTCGTTGGTACATAAGTCTCTGTAACTCTCTCTCTCTCTCTCTCTCTCTTTTTGTGTGTGTGTGTGTGTGTGTGTGTGTGTGTGTGTGTGTGTGTGTGTGTGTGTGTGTGTGTGTGTGTGTGTGTGTGTGTGTGTTTAGTTATTATGCTGCCATTTAATGATGCTATAGAAAATCCAATCAAGCTAGTTAACATATTATTCTTTGAAAACAGAGGAGCTAGTCAGAAACAATCATTTGGAAGATGCCAATAATGTATTTTTGAAGGGTGCGAAAGGAGGACTAAGAGCCACTGATGAGTTGTATGATCTTTTAATTGAAGAAGATTGTAAAGCCAGTGACCATTCTAATGCTTTGACCATTGCCTATGAAATGGAGGCTGCGGGAAGAATGGCAACTACATTTCATTTTAATTGTCTTCTTAGCGTACAGGTAAAGATATAAATTCACAGTTGCAGAGCGACAAAGTTCTGTTCGTTGGAATGCCTTTGTGTTTCTTTTGTGCTTCTCTGTCTTTCCCTTAGTCATATCAGATGCATACCACATTGAAGTTTTTGGGATAGTTGATTTTTTCGTAAAAAAAAGCTATTGATAGTTTTATTTCATTTTTTAAAAAATAAAAAATAAAATCAGGAAGGAGTTTGTGTAGTTTTAATAACTGTTGATGCTTTGGCTACTTGTTCTTTGGTTCTTTCACAAACTTTATAGCTACAGATGAGACTCATACATCTCACTTGTATTGAGCTTGTGACAGCTTGACATATGAAATTAAGAATATCAAATATCACAAAGCTTATATCACGTATCGATTCCTTTGTGAAGATCAAATAAATGTCAATGCTTGCTAATTGTAAAATCAGGAGCTTGAAGGAGTTTCTTTGGTGAACAAATCTTGTTATTCCATTATCAATTCTTCAATTACATTTAAACATTCATGTTCTAATTTTGGAAACTGATCTGTCCCTATTTTCTTTGGAAAATCAAACTGAGCTTTGCCCCAACTTTTTACAAAATTACATAGACTACCTCTGTAAACACACCCATGTGATGTTTTCTAGAGAAGCCCAGCCTCCCTAGCTGCAAAGAGGTCTTGTATAATGCTTGGGTTTTTAGTTTGTACAAGTGGGGCCATGGTTCAGTGATCCGTATTGTTTATATGATAGGCCACAATGTGGATGGACTAATTAGTGTTCGCAGTATTGGTATCATGACACATATCACTGACCTGGGATACAGAAACATGTATGAATATCGCCAATATCAGGAAATGTATCGCTGATTGAGGGAAACATGGAGAAAGAGGTGGAATTTTTCAGTGAAACTTCAGGAGATGCTAAAAGACACATGTTGACATATTTAGGAAAAAAAAAATTGCAAAAAAAAAAAAAAGAAAAGAAGAAAAAAGAAAAGAAGAAAAAAGGAATTCCATTTAATGGGGGCCTAAACAATGCGTTGTCATAAAAAATCAGTGCAATAGTCACCAAAATGAGTTCATATCATACAAATGTAAGTAATAAACAATAACTAAGATAACTAAAATAATCACTTAAATCGAAGAAAAAGTCATACATTCATTCATCCATGCATGCATGTATACATACATAACATCAATCCATCCATACATGTGTACAAACATCCATCCATGCATGTACATAGACATACATGATCCATCCATCCATCCGTCACTTGAATCGAAGAAAAATTCATACATTCATCCATCCATGCATGCATGTATACATACATACATCCATACATGATCTATCCATCCATCCATGCATACATGCTTACAAACATCCATCCATCCATCCATCCATGCACATACATAGACATACATGATCCATCCATCCATCTCTTCATGCGTACATTGGTACATACATGCATACTTACATACATCCATACATGTCTATCCATCATCTGTCTATACATGCATTCATACATACGTACGTATGCTACTACATCCATCCATTTGTGCATACGTGATATGCTAATACATCCATCCATGCATACATGTGCATACATACATGATCCACCCACCTACCTATCCATCCACCCACCCATCCATTCATCAATCTCTCCATCTCATGGTGTGCCATAAATGCCGTTACGTAAAGGTAACGGTGGCAACCGTTACACGTTACGGGGTCATAACGACCGTAACAGTCATTATAGAAAAAATTGACTCGTAATTGCCATTAATGGTACGTTACGTCCCCTATAAAGGCCATAATATCCCTGTAATTGTCTGTTATAGGGAAAATACAAGTTTTCCATACTTTTTAATCAATATTACGAGGCAAATACATGTTTTTCAGGTTTTTTTTTTTTTCAATAAAAAAAGAGACTGTAACGGCCGTTACGGGAGCAGTAACATCCATTACGACCCATATCATAAAGGTAATGGTGGTGGCCGTTACGGCCACCGTTACCCTTACAGAACACGTTGCCCGTCTATGCACGAATACATACATGCATTGTATGATACAACCATACAATCATGGAAAAAAAAAGTTTTGAAATAAAAAATAGTCTTTAAATAAGCAGATTTTTTTTTCGTTTATCACATTTTAAAAATCTTTGATAATGTAATATATTTCTTGAGAAATGGATCGCATTGATCATCAACATACAACCATAAATAGAAAAGAAACAAAACAAACCAGATATTTAAGAAAAATAGGTTGTCATTATTTTTACCAAATACAATAGATTTTTTAAAATTATTATTAATTTTCAAAATTTTAATTTTCAAATAACTAAATTTCTTCTACACGATCCGGAAAAACCCAACCCATGCCAATGAATAGGGGGAAGCGTCTCAAGAATGGAGAACTATTTTTCTTAGCTAGATTGTGGGCCATCTGGAAGGAAAGAAATCGCAGGTGCTTTAGGGACATCTTGGGCAACCCAGTGGGTTTTTTTTTGTTTGTTTTTTTTTTTTGTTATGCTCAATCTCTAGTGGTTGAGTGTAGGGCTTATTGTTCTTAGCATGTAGTTAGTGGGTGGGGGTGGGATTTCGCATGCTTGTTGGGGTGGCTTTTGCTGTTTTTGGTTTTTTCTTTTTACTGCTTTTTCAACAAATTGTCATCCTTCTATAAAAAGACTTTTTTTTTTTTTTTTTTGAAAAATTGAAAATTTTACATGAATCGATAGATCAACCAACTCTCATCACCATGCAAGATTTGGGTCCTCAATTAGTAATTTTAAAGGAGAAAATGGGGGAGGGGAGATTTTCAACTCAAATTCATGTCAATGCATGGACATGGATTTGTTTTGAAGTCGAAGCTGATCATGCATAGACATGGATTTCAGTTGAAAACAAAGCTTTAATCCAAAGATAAACAGGTTTTTTTGCAAAAAAAAACTATTCTTCGAAGATCCAACGCACCGTCACTGTGTCCTTGCTCACATCTACCCCATGAAAAAGATCAGATGGTATGGTTGAAATCCACCTTCCTACTCCCCACCCCCAATAAACAAACCTAAAAAAAAAAAACAAAACAAAACAATTTCTGTTTTTTTTCCCCCTGATTTTCTGGCAAATATCACAATTTCTGGACTTGAAATGGTGTCAACAGTTATCTCGCTAGTATCACTGACATCTAGAATTTTTATAAAGTGGGACAAGACGATGTTTTCATGATATCAGTATCTTGGGGATATCGGCAATATTTGGGAATTTTGTAGTTTTTGGGAGTTTCAGTATCGTCCGGCTGGCGATACCGATAACACTGGCAATATTATCAATAACATCGCCGATATCTAGAACACAGGAACCAATTGCCAAAATTCCCTAGATTGGTGAATCCTTATTGTTAAACAGTCTTTAAGGCCAGCCAAAAGAAAGGCCAGGCATTTGATCCTATGGCCTTCCAATCCAAGGGATTTTTGGTGTGTGGGCCTTCCACGGCAAAGCTCATCATATAAATGGCTTAGATCACTGAACAATTGGCCTGCTTGTACAACTGGAAACTGACCTTCCATACTCTTGGACTGAGCACTGTATTCCTTGGTTGCAAACCAGGAGCATTACATTAGTGGGCTGTGGCGTTGAATCCAGGTAAAGGTTATGCCACACACAGAGGTGGAGTCGACTTATTTATGAAAATTTGTCCAGATTGTATGCAGTGCTGAATGAAATTACTATGGCTGTGAAAAGCGTGTTTCTTGAACTTGTGAAGTGCTTGTTGATGACTGGGAACTGTGGTTTGAATCACAGTTTTAAGTTGCATTTCGTAGATATGTTGCACATTTAAGCTGCATTTTATATGCTAGTCTTTACGCATGGCCCACTAAACTGTTTCCATTTTGATTCTATGGTGTAGGCTACTTGTGGAATACCAGAAATTGCTTTTGCAACCTTTGAGAACATGGAATATGGCGAAGGTTTATATTTCCTCTGACCTTTCTTGCTTTACATATGTTTCATTAGAGTATCCTTGTAGTAGTTTTTTGGTAGGTGAGCCGGGGTCAAACTCGAAACCTCAATGTTGAAACATAGTGTGCCTACCATTTCGCTACAGGGCTGAACCCATGATATAAATATTTTTGATGTTATAGAATATCTTTGTAATTCTCCAAATCTACTTGTGATTCTAGAAGTTGGTCATTTGAAAGTCAGTTAATAGATACGGTTGACCATGATGTAGAGATGGTCGACCATTTATTCATGCATTGAATCTTTGTAAGAGAAGCATGGGAAGGATTTTTCTGATTTGTTCCAGTGCTCTCGGGTGATGCTGCATTCAATCATGTCTTTCTTCTTGATGTGGCATGGGGGTGGAATTGGGCATAAAGGGAAAGCTCTGTGGCGCTTCTCACTCCTTGTGGGTTTGTGGCTGATTTGGGCTGAAAGCAACGATAGGTGTGCTCTTAATCACTATCGTACTCCTAATGAGGTTTTTAAGAAAAGGCTAAGATGGACGTGATTGCATGTGCGTTGATTCTTAAGCTGTTGCTAGCATTCCTGCTGTATCTTCTGATTCTTTTTGGTCTTGCAGTTCCAAGTGCAGGCATTGATTCTGAAGCCACTTGCAAGTGTTTCTATTGTATCTTTTGATTGTTTTTGGTCTTCCATGTAGTTCGTACGAGTTGATTTCTTGTCATCGTGTTTCCTTCTTCTTTTTTTTTCAATAAAAATTGTGTTTCCTTTTTTTTTTTTTTTTTCTTTTTCTGTTAATGGGTATAAAGTTTCAGCTATGGGAGTCCTAATTCATCAAATATTAGTGTCTGAAGATGAGGGTTTGTTTATCAAGTGAATGAGATCATAATCATCATAGCCTTATCAAGCTTCCTGATTCACCAATATCAAGTGAATGGATATGGATTAATATTTAATGGGAGCAGATTTTGCACACAAGTAGGTGGGCTCTTCTTTTGTAAGTGTGAAAGGTAATGCTAATTTTATTAAGAGGAGCTGGGAAGCCATCTATTGCTTTTTGTCACATGGAAACAGTTCATGATTACTTTCATGTTGGAAGTTGCTTTTGAATCATCGTCATCCTCGTCCTCATCCAAGTCTGATCCCAATTAATTGGGGTTGGCTACATGAATCCTGTTCCACCATTCCACTCTATCAAGGGCCATACCTTCAGTTAGGCCATAGGTCATCAAGTCTTTTCTTACTACCTTCATTCACACCCTTTTTGGCCATCCCCTTGCCCTTTTAGAGCCTTCAACTTGTACCAACTCACTCCTAATTGGTGCAATCTTGGTCTCCATTGCACATGACCAAACCATCTAAGTCTACTTTCCCTCATCTTATTACCTATTAGTGCTACTCTTAAGTTCCCTTGAATGCATTTATTGCTAATTCTATCCTTTCTTTTCTTGTCACTTATCCATCTCAGCATCCACATTTCAGCTGCACTCATCCGATGAACATGTTGTTCGTCAATTGCCCAATTTTCTTCCCATAAAGCATGGCAGGTCATACAACTATCCTATAAAATTTCCCTTTCAGTTTAAGTAGTACATGACGATCAACTCTAGAAGCACTTACTCCATTTCTTCCACCTAGCTTAAATTCTATGGGCAACATTAATGCATGGACATTTTCACACCAGGCTCAAGTGGGGTGGCCTGTGAGATGTAGGGGCAAACTCAGGGTGGGCAGCCTGTGTGAGGCGAGTGACTTGTGTAAGGTGGACCTCAACTGTGTGAAGCGAAACCCAAGTGAAGTGGGGTCCACGAGGGGGGTTTCAGCCGAGGTCCTAACAACCTATGGGATGTGGGGCCTGAGCTATGAGATAAAGAGATTAATTCGCCATGATCTATCAGTTTGAGCTTTTAGAGCAAGTGGTTAATTGTCCTGCATCAAAGTGGTATCAGAGCGGGATGTCTCGTGTTCGATACTCCTCACCGGGGGTGATCAATGCATGGGTATTTTCACATCGGGCTCAAGTGGGGTGGCCCGTGGGATGCAGGGGCACACTCGGGGTGGGAGGCCCCTGTGAGGTGGGCCCCATGTGAAGTGGGGCCCACGAGGGGGGTTCAGCCAAGGTCTTAACCCGTGGGATGTGGGGCCTGGGCTATGAGATAAAGGGATTGATTTGCCGTGCTCTATCAGTTCGAGCTTTTAGAGCAAGTGGTTAATTGTCCTGCATCAAACATCTTTCCGAATTTGTCCATTTTTTAAGGAAGCTGCTTTTAGATCTTGTTAAAAATTTGATCGTCCTACCAATTGGTATGTGGGAATTATACATGAGTTTTACCTGTCTCCAACTTTAATTCATTTCATTATTGCCATGATTGATGAGGTGGTAGACTAGTAGAAGTAACCCCTTAAATTATATTTTTTTGAGAGGTAACTGAAAATTTATTGAAGAACCCGCCAAAGGCGAGGAAAGAAAGCTACAAGACACTAAAACAAAAACTAAGAAAAGATACTAGCATACTTCTACTCGTTGATGAATAATTGATGTTTCTTTCCTTAAATTTCATTCCTATTCTTAGATTTTTGTTGCATTTTAGTCTAAGAAAGCTTTTATCCAAATATTCTGCTAGGAGTAGGACTATGACTCACCTAATGAATTCTAAGGTACATTTCTCTGCATTTGGATTAGTTTACCATGTTAAAATGCATGTTGGCTTTGTTTCATTTTAGATTTTTGTTGCATTTTAGTCTAAGAAAGCTTTTATCCAAATATTCTGCTAGGAGTCTAGGACTATGACTCACGTAATGAATTCTGAGGTACATTTCTCTGCATTTGGATTTGTTTACCACGTTAAAATGGATGTTGGCTTTGTTTATGTCTTGCAACTTGTGAATTCTTTACTTTTGTCAATACTCAATGGAGAAAATTCTTTTTTTAAAAAAGAAAACTGTTTTTCACTAGTCATTCGGGAATTATAAAAAACTCTATATATAATTGCCGAAGTTTCATTGCAGATTTTATGAAACCCGATACGGAGACATATAATTGGGTGATCCAAGCATACACCAGAGCTGAATCCTATGACAGGTAAAATTTGAATTTTGAACTCCAAATAATTAAGGTATTTAAATCCAGTTTTTCAAACTCATACATAGCTTTGTTAGGAGATGTCACGCCCCAAAATTCGGGTACCCGAATAGGGTGTCCAGGACCCGAATTCCAGACCCGTGACCTAAATAAAATAAATAAATAAATAAATAGATAAAGAATGACAATTTCATACACATTTCATTTTCTCCCACCAAAGCCCAAAACTTTAAAATCCAAACACATACTAAGATAACTAATTACATAATCTATTATTACATCAATGCATAATTATTTAATTTAACTTGAAGTAAGAAAATCAAGTCAAACATTACTACATTCAGAGTTCTAAAATAAAATAAAATAAAATTTATCCTATGTAGAATGACATGTCACGTGCATCTAACCACATTCCATGCTCCACTACTAATAGTAGTACCCTGCATCTTCAAAATATTCATAACCTGAAATGGTTAAAACATAATGAGTTGACAACTCAATAGGATCACATCAATCCCGAGTTGAAAATCTCACAAATATTACCAAATTTAATCTCGACATATTAATCAAAATAGGATGAACATTGGATGTAAAATCATAGTAAATAATTTGACATTCATGAATATGGAATGAATAAATGATCTAACATATCTTTTCTAAAGATGCTAAGATTTGGAATGGGCAAAACACTCATGTGTTCTGATCCTTTTAGGGGATGACTCACGGCAAAGCACCGGTGTTGATCCTTTTAGGGTATGACCCTCGGCAGAGCATTTGTATAACCTTTTAGGTACAAAACCCCAGGGCAGTGCACCCGTGTGTACTGATCCTTTTAGGGAATCACCCAGGGCAGAGCACCCGTGCTGATCCTTTTGGGAATGACCCTGGGCAGAGCACCCGTGTCGTGCTGATCATTTCGGGAATGACCCTAGGCAAAGCACCCGTAAGAATCATTGCATAAAAAAAAAATCACATAAAATGCATCTAACTTACAAAGAAATATGATAGATATAGTGTCAATGTTCACATAATGAACATTCATTATTACCACCAGAATATTAAATGAGAAATTAATAATATCTGCTTTGGCTCATTCAAATAAAAAAAATTATCTCAATGTATAGATTATATAAGGCAATTACTCATGAATTTTTCAATAGATAATTATCACCTACTTGATATGAAAAAATAGTGTGATGGAAGGAAAATAATCTGAAAAGATGTTGATTTCTACGTGTACTAGCTTGGATTGATCAACTATGAACTCGACGTTGAACCCTCACGGATACTCTTCCTTCTCCTGAGCTCTCTTTTTCTTCTCAGAGAATTTCTCTATAGTTTTTCTCTCGATAGTTTGAGAAATATGGTATAAAAATGATGTTAGGTGAGTTGGTTTGTGGGTTTTGAGTTTAATGGACGGTTTAGATTGAGGAGTAGGTCCCACCATGATGATTGCAATCATGGTGGATGGGTTCCCATCCGCAACCGTACTGAGGAGAAGTGGGAAAGAGAGGGAGTCGTAGAGGAGAGAGAGGTTTGACGCACGACACTTGCTTTTGTTATTTTTTTTTTTTGAAGAGTGGGCCCCACAGCTATGATGTGATAAATCCACACCGTTCATCAGTTTTCCCCGACAAGGTTAGGGCATGTGCCCAAAAATGAGGGTCATCCAAAGCTCATGTGGGCCACATCATATGAAACGGTGGGTTAACGGTGGAACCCACCATTTAAAAAGAGAAGTAGTATTACAGGAGATGCCTTACTATAGTCATTTGATGATGAGTACAAAAGGTTTCAATATTTTCTTCTGCTACTGGGTTCGGTCATGGAAATTCTCTGTCACAATGCATGGTAACTGTATGTGATGCCTCAGGTTTCTTTCTCTTGGCTACAATGTGCAGGGTGCAGGATGTAGCTGAATTACTTGGAATGATGGTTGAAGATCACAAGCGTCTGCAACCAAACGTGAAGACATATGCGTAAGCACATTCTCTCCCACTGTGAATAACATAATCTTTGGTAAGGTGCAAGCTTACCTTAATTATTAAAAGTTTATCTAGTTTATAAGTGTTGCTATGCATTACATACTACAAAGTGGTCCTTGTCTATAACTTTTTTTGAGGGAACATCCATTACCAATAACTTAATCTATTTCAATACTCATTTATTCAGGCTGTTGGTGGAGTGCTTTACCAAGTATTGTGTCATAGGTGAAGCTATCCGGCATTTTCGTGCTCTCAAGAACTTCCCAGGAGGAGTGGAAGTTTTATATAATGAAGGGAACTTCGGGGATCCACTTTCTCTTTATCTTCGGGCTTTATGCCGAGAAGGTACATTTGCTACTTTTCTCATTGTTTGCACCGATAAAGAACTGTTTGTTTCATTTGCCATCCTTCTAGCATATGCAAGTCTTAATTCTTGTATGACCTGAAGCTTGTCCTCAAACCAGAAAGATGAAATCCTATTGATATGATCCTACGTCTAACTTGTTAGTTTGGGCACCAAGAGGTCGAAAGTCCATTCAAGCTTATGGTCACTCTACAATAGAGCAATCAGAAAATTCATACTAGTTGATAATAAAGCCTTAAAAGCCATAGAATCGATTTAAGCTTCAAACTGTATGCATGATATTTGTGACCTAAATCTTAATACTCCCTCTTCTAAAGTTCCAAGAAACCTCTTGCTTCTTTCTTATTGGAGAAATGAAAGAAAAAGAGAAGAAAATAAAGAGACATCACAGTTATTTTAAGAATGAACTTGTTGCCTTTTATTTCAAGCAGGAAGAACTATCTCATGGAAGTGAGTGAACAATTGCCCATTTAATCTCAACTCACCATATTGTTTCCTTTGGAATCCTATCCAAGTATCATAGGCATCAGGCCAGTAAGGTGTGTAAATCTCACTTTCTTACTTTGTTTCTGACTGATATGCAAGAAGATCTGTTGTTACAAGCAGTAATTTTGTTGCACCCTAGATAATTTTAAAACAAATGGAAATTAATTTGGTAACTGGAGAAGACAAAACTTATGATTTAGATGGTAAGATTCTCATCAGAGCTGAGGAAAAATAGATTCGGTATGTCCACCAATAACATAGTACTATATAACTCTTTCCATCAGTGCAGAAATTTCAAGATGTTTTTGCAATTTGCAGCATTGTTCGTTTGTTGTAAATTTAATACTTCTCTGAGCAGGTTAGTTATGATTGACATCAGGAAGGATTGTTGAGTTGCTTGAAGCTTTAGAAGCAATGGCGAAAGATAATCAACCCATTGCCCCAAGAGCAATGATCTTGAGCAGAAAATATCGTACGTTGGTGAGCTCTTGGATCGAACCATTACAGGAAGAGGCTGAACTCGGATTTGAGATAGATTATATTGCAAGGTCTGCCTTATCTTTATCAGCAATCTTAGTAAATAATATCGCAATTGTTGAAGTCTTAGATTCATGCAAGTGGAAGCTTTTTCTTTTTTCTTTTTCCTTCCTTTTTTTTTCCCCTTCTGGTTGTTGCTCATGTCAGATTAATTCAGTTTTCTCATCACTCCTAAATTTCATTGTTTTGCATGCGCCAACTGTTTAATTTGTTTGCAGTTGTTTCTAGTTTCATGATAAAAGAATTCTGCTAATTGAACCCAGATTTGCTTCTGCTTCTTGAGTTACGTTACGTACATGATGTTCAGGTTCTATGCTCTTTGACTCTGTATGGAACTGGAGAAACCTCTATGAGGGCAATGGGAACCTGTTTTATGCAGAAAAGCACCACTGGTTTGCTAGCAGTATCCGCAATTTGGAGCAATTGCACCATCATACATAGTGGTTGGCTTTGATGTGCTCTGAATGCAACTCATCAGTAAAAAAGAAAAAAGAGAAGAAATGAAAATAAAAGATGTGCTTTGTATGAGACCAATGATAAAGTAGCACACCATTTTTCTGGCCACATCTAGGGTTTGGAGTGCTCATATGAACTTCACCAGCTAAATTAATCTGCTATGCATTGGAAAAATATGCACAATTGGCATCATAAATATGAATGACAGAGTCATGGCTCATGTAATCTAAAGCTGATTTAAACAATGCAAGACTTCTTCTGGACTTGTTAGCATTGGTACTTCAGTCTCCTGTCCAGTCATAATGCAGTTTCTCTGGCTACCTGTAGGTCCTCCAAACTAAAGATATGACTCCTGTGTTATTCTTTGGATGATGTGGAGTGTATGCATTCCTTAATGACCTTGCTCCTGTACTTTGTAAACAGTGAAACATAAACTATTTCATGTTTGTTTGGATGGTTGGCATCACGATTCTCCCCATCTTCGACTTTTGACCTAGAAAACTAGTGCATTTCTTTTCCATGTATTGAATCAGAATAAAGGAGCTAGATTGATAGTTTTGAGTTTGTAAGGCCACTACTATGGTTTCTGGTAAGAAGGTTCTGAAGGTAACCAGGATAGGGCTTTAATAGTTCCAAACTAGATCTTGCCAGTTGTGAAGGAACTGGTTCATCATCCTCATCCTCATCATCTAAGCCTTATCCCAACTAATTGGGGAACTGGTTGAATGTATTAATATCACAATAGTTGAGTAAATATTGCTTCTTCATCTGCATGTTATTATTAGTATTTTTTGTCTTATGTCAAAGTCTTTGCTATGCACATTCACCAGGTATATAGCAGAGGGGGGCCTTACAGGTGAACGCAAGCGCTGGGTGCCACGCAGAGGAAAAACCCCTTTGGATCCTGATGCCCTTGGATTTGCTTATTCAAACCCAATGGAAACATCTTTCAAACAGCGGTGTCTTGAGAATTGGAAGTCACACCATCGTAAGCTCCTGAAGGCCATGAGGAATGAGGGACCTGCTGCTTTAGGGGATGTATCTGAATCTGATTACCTCAGAGTGGAGGGGAGATTGAAGAAAATCATTAAAGGTCCTGACCAAAATGCTCTAAAGCCAAAGGCTGCCAGTAAGATGATAGTCTCTGAATTGAAGGAAGAATTAGAAGCACAAGGGTTGCCTATAGATGGAACCAGAAATGTTCTCTACCAGCGGGTTCAAAAAGCAAGAAGAATAAACCGTTCCCGTGGTCGGCCTCTTTGGGTTCCTCCTGTGGAGGAAGAAGAGGAAGAGGTCAGTGGTTTCCTTCATAAGACTCGTGGGACTTCGCTGTTTCTTGTTTGTTGTAAGCACTTCTATATTCTGCACACTCAGGATATAAATTCCTGTTTATATTTTCCTAGGAGTTGCTTCGAGTTATATGCCCCCATTCTTTGAATATTGTTCCCTCTAGATGCCGAGGAATAAAAGCAGGATGGCTTGGCAATAGTTTATTCTATATGATTTTCTTTGCAGGTGGATGAAGAACTGGATGAATTGATTTCACGGATTAAGTTGGAAGATGGAAACACAGAGTTCTGGAAGCGTCGTTTTCTTGGAGAACACATAGATGATGTTCATGGAAAGCTTGCTAGCAACGAAGATTCAGAGTTTTCAGACGCAGCAGACGGTGCCAATGGTGGAGATGATATCTCAAAAGAGGCAGAAGATGATGAGGCCGAAGAAGAGGAGGAGGAGGAAGTTGAACAGACTGAAACTGAAAGTCAAGGAGAGAGGGTCAAGGACAAAGAAGTGGAAGCAGTTAAGCCTCTTCAAATGATTGGGGTCCAGTTGCTGAAAGATTCTGACCAAACAACTACCACAGGAAGGAAATCAAGGAGGAAAGTCCGCCGAGTACCAGTGGAGGTATGAAACTAATCAACTTCTTCTTCTTCTTTATTATTATTATTATTATTATCATCATTTTACAGGCTACTTCTTGTTTCGCTTGCTGTGTGACTTGCTTCTTGTTAGCTTCAAGCCTCTGGGCTGTTTTAATAAATCTTATTGCTTCATCTTTCAAAAAACATAAAAAATCTTATTGATTCTCGATTAAAAAAAATCATCTTACTAGCTAATCGTATCTTTTTATTTTCCTATTTATTTCATTAGCAAATATGATCTTTCCAACATGTTTTTCTGTTCATCGTTATTTTGCAGCCCTATGACTTATTATTATTATTATTTGTGTGAAAGATATGAATTATTTTTATTAGGCTAGCATGATTTTTAGATATTTAATGTGCTATTGCTAGTGCCTGTCCAACTAAATGTAACTTGCATATTTATTAGATGAGTTAGTCTTCTCAGCGACAGATATATGAGAAAAAGATTGGATCTTTTATTGATAAAATATGAATTTATTAAAGAGAGAAAATACAAGGGATGCCATCACACAAATTTAGAAGCAGAGTCCTGATGCAAAGGCAAGTACCATGAATGTCCTCTTTTAGTAGATGTTGCACTGTGCCACATTAAGAAATCAGATCTTTTTCTCTGCTTATTCTTTTACAGACATCACAGTTAATCATTGTTAGGTTGACACATTTTAAATATTTAACTTGCTTTTGCTTGCACCAATTTTTTTCTCAAGTATCTTGCAGAATTTTGCAACATTCAGACATGACAAAGAGAGAGTGACATTTTTAAATTAATAACTATTTTAGACAATCTATAACTGGGAATATATCTTGTTAGGCTTTGAGACAGTTGGGATAGGCATCTCCAACCATGGTGATGAAGACTTGTAAAAAATTATCTCCAGTTTCTGTATATCTTGTAGTCAGTAATTATAAGAAGGAAAATCCTGCTCAGTGATGTGATGCTACGAGTGTGTTGAAAAACTATAGTGATTCTCACATGTGTCATCTTGAAAACCCGAGCCTCCACCTTTTAACTGTTGTGTGTGTACTTGGTGAATCCTTTGATGCAGGATGACAATGATGATGACTGGTTCCCTGAGGATATACACGAAGCATTTAAGGAAATGAGAGAGAGAAGAATTTTCGATGTTTCAGATATGTATACCATTGCAGATGTTTGGGGTTGGACATGGGAAAGAGAACTCAAAATGAGACCACCTCAAAGATGGTCTCAAGAATGGGAAGTCGAGTTAGCAATCAAAATAATGCTAAAGGCATGTCACTGTTCTTTTCCTTTGCGAATACAGCATAGTATTTTTATTGCTTCCTCTTGCAGGTTGAAACATGATAAGACACTCTATTAGTTGATAACTTCTCCATATTATATTTAGAATTTCCTCTGGTTTTTAAACTGTTACAAATTTTATTTGGTCTGCTTAGCTCTTGGCTTGCTTGTTATGCCTATAATCTGAAACTTTTTCCTGTCTTTTGTTACAGAAATTCATATTGGAAGTTGCTATTCAATAGGTAGTATGAAATGTGTTGAAATTCAACCTTTTCGGCTGCAGGGATTCTCTGCTTGATTGATTATTGTTGTATTTAATTTTCAACAATTATTGTGGACATCACTACATCCTTTTTAATAATGATAATTTGTTTTGTCTGTGTATTAAGTTTGAGGCCTTTTTACAAGGAACTATGATTAGCTCAGTATATCTACGTGCATGGGCAATGGAAGATTCACCATGCCGGGTGGAATCACCAGAAATCTGCATGTAAATGCCATTTTGATTCGTTAAATGCCAAACACAGTCAAGACTCTGGGTTTTGTTAAAACACCTAGGTGTACTATAGTCTTTTCAGCATTTAAGTAAAGTGGCACCCTTATGTGGGATGTGGCCAATCACCAAAAGGAGGTCCAAAAGTGGACCCCACTACTGGTCAAAGATCTGGACCAAATCGAGAGCTCTGATTGAAGATCCAGACCAAAACAAGATTTCAATTGGTCTGTGGGTCCCACAGATGCAATCGGATAGCCAAAAGGATGAACTGGTTGAACTGTGGGACCCACAAGTCCAATCGGCTGTTTTTACTGGGTTCATATATAAACCGTATGCACTTTATATGGGCTTTTGTGCAACATTACAGCCTACAAAGGCCTGTGCATTTTGACAATCTCGCAGTGTTTTAGGAATGTGGGTGATAGTTGTAGTCCACTTAGATTCTTATTTGGGTGAATCCTGTGGGTTCATTTCCTTAATTTTTTTGCATGTATGGACCAATACATGATGTTTTGATTTAACGTACTTATTCCTTTGGTAGGTGATTCTTCTAGCTTCTAGTGGGATTTCCTACAGTACCCAGTAACCTTAATGGGAAGTTTTTCTTCCTTTCGTTGATTCACTGGAGCATTGCTGGAAGTTGATTCCACAGTCCATTGTTGGATGCAAATATTAATATCGTGGCATCTAGAGTAGGAATTGATTTCCTAAGCTGCTACATGTTCTTAATCTTTTAATTGAGTTCAATACCATCTTATTCCCCCCATCACATTTGGTGTTTGTAGCAGTGTTCTTTTGGTCAGCTATGAAACTCTGAGGTAGTCCTCTTGTCTGTTCTGATGAAAACTATGGGAGGTTTTGTTAAACTCCCTGCATAATTTATCTAAAGTAGCCATTGTACAGGTTTAGTTCTTAAGTTTACGGAACTGGTTTCACATTGCCTTACTCTTAAAGTTAGCTTTCACTATTACCATAACATTCCTGGCTTTTACATTTCTTAAAAGCTTATAAGATGTATGATAATATTTCAGGTCATCGAATTGGGTGGAACACCAACTATTGGAGACTGTGCCATTATACTCCGAGCGGCTATAAGAGCTCCCCTCCCCTCAGCTTTCTTGAGAATTTTGCAGATTACACACAGCCTGGGTTATGCTTTTGGAAGGTAGGATCAAATCTTCTGCATAAGATAAATGGCAGAAGACTGATAATCCCATGTTAAGCTTCAAATTCATCAAAAAATCCAGGAAAATAAATAAAAATCCTCCAATCTATATATATATATATATATATATATATATATATATATATATATATATATATATATATATATATATATATATATATTTCCAAATAACAGATTATGGAAGCCAGTCACCATAAGGATCTTTTCCAGGGTATCCATCGGTTTCTGAAAATCAGGGTAATTTATTTCATCATCATCATGATCATCTAAACCTTATCCCAACTAATTGGCGTCGGTTACATGAATCCTTTTCTACCATTCCACTCTATCAAGGGCCATAACTTCAGTTAGGTCACAAGTTGTCAAGTCTTTTCTTACCACCTAAACCCACATCATTTTGGGTCTTCCCCTTGCCCTTTTAGAGCCTTCAACTTGTACTGACCTTCTAACTGGTGTAGTTCTTGGTCTCCGTTGTACTTGACCAAACCATTGAAGTTTACTTTCCCCCATCCTATTACCTACTGGCACTCCTTAATTCCCTCGAATGCATTCATTTCTAATTTTATCCTTTGTTGCCTTGCAACTCATCCATCTCAACATCCTTATGTCAGCTATACTCATCCTACTACAGCTTAACCCCTTTTCCAAGCTTAAGCTAACCTCAAGGGGACAAGTGAAATTTAGGATGTCAAAGAAATTGCAAATTTACAGGACAAATAGCCGAGACAGATGCTATGCGTACAGCAACCAGAGAGTGGAAGGTTTCTCTGTGTTTGAGAAGTCAGAAAAGCTCGACTCAAAGGTACCAGATTGCATTGAGGCTCAAAAAGAAAATTATCTTGTTGGATCGTTAAAGCTCAACAAAAACTTGAATTGTCAAGTCTACAATGTTATAATTTTAAAAGAACTTGACCAAGTTACTCGACTCAACACACTTCCGAGTTGACTCAAGCTTTTGAGTTTTAGGACTGTTCTAAATGGTTGTTTATGCTGAATTTTGGTGCTAGTTCCACACCGGACACTATTGTGTCAGTTTGATTCCATCCTGATGCATGTTCCCCCTGTCAGTTCAATTGAGGGTCTAACTCTTGCTGGTCAAACTTTGGTCATAGGTCACACCAACAGCCACTGATCAAGGACTACCTGTCATCCCTATCTGAACTAGGAATCTATTTTGTTTCTGGTGATCAGACCTGTGACATCAATGTAGCCACCCTTTTCTAGCCACCAATGCACTAGGTCCCACCCCAAAATTACTGAAATTTACTAATATCTTTTGTTTTTTTTTGGCAGCCCACTGTATGATGAAGTCATCTCACTGTGTCTTGATCTTGGAGAAGTCCATGCAGCCATTGCGATTGTTGCAGACATGGAGACCACCGGAATCAAAGTTCCTGATGATACCCTAGACAAGGTGCTCTCTGCAAGGCAGAACACTGATCCTGGCGACCCTGTTGTTGATGAATCTTGACAGCCCCCCAACCCATCTGCAATTAGAGCTCGATGCATTTCATGACCCTGTGCAGCACTTGCATCATCGTTTTTTCATGGTGCTGGTCATGCCGATTTGGCGCTTGGACTAGAGACATGCTGCAACTTTGTTTAACAAATGGGAAGTTGTTTCTGAACTGAGGTATTTTGTGGGCACACTTCGAGTGGTATAAATGGAAATGTCCAAAATGCTAATTTTTATTGGTTATCTTGCTTTAAACATGCAGCTATCTTAATACTAATGAAAATGGGAAATTTTCCTTCTTTTTTCCAACTTTGATCAATTGCAATTTTTTTGTTCTTGTTGATAAAGTCACAAGACTCACGATCCACAAAGTTCACTTCAATTGGAAAGAAGAGGTCAAAACATCACAAAAATAGTACAAAAAGTATTTCCTCTCAAGTCCCATTGAAATTTAAACCAAAGGTGTCCCTATTGCCGACTGTTAACACACCATGTAATGTACTAACAGACTCGTAAGAGTTATGGTAATCAATGGCTTCAAGTGTTCAATGGTAGGCAAGAGTGCGTGATTTGAGTGCCCATGTGGTGCAGTGTGTGTAAGAAAAAATGTTCAATCTAGGAGATTTTCTGGCATAACCATCCAATGGGAGCCCTGTTAAATCAACGGTCTGGCTCATTAAAAAAGGATCAAATTGACTGCTAGAGTCTAGGCATTTTCTTAATGTTTTGAGATGCTAAAAACTCACAACGGGCACCCACACACACCTAATGTCATGAATGTAGCAGTTGTATCCAGGTTATGTTGCATTGATCCAAACCATTTATATGATGGGCCATATGGCTGGGGATGGATGACCCCTCCACAATACCTTAAAGATTGGAAAGTCTATTATTGAGGTGCTTCCCCAAAGATGGAACCTACACAAAGCATGTTTGAAAGTAGTTCACATGATCAAGAGCAGATTAGGTGAGGCCCCAGCTTTATCCAAGATGGTGCAACCCTTAATGGGGACAGCCTTGATGCATGTATTCTGTAACCTCACCCTCCATCCGTTTTTTTGCATGATCCCAAAAATGAAGATCCAAATCTCAGATGGACCATACTCCAGGAAACGGTGGTGATTGAACACCATTAAAAACTTCTTAGGGCACCTGTTTCTGTATTGTTTATTTGCCATCCAATCTGTTGATAAGGTTACATAAGGGAAAGAACAAATATCAGCTTGATCCAAAACTTGTGGCCCATTAATGGTCAATCACCACTGATTCCTGTGGTGTGGTCCACCTTATAACTGGATCTGTTTCAATTTTTGGATGATTCTCTAAAATGATCTGGAAAAACATGGAAAGGGCTGCACTGTCTTGGGTGAGGCCGGGGTCTCACCTAATCGGCTCCACACATGACCAGGCCCATCTTTGACACCGACACCCACTGGCCATCCAATCAAATCCCATCTTGTCAGTGGAGGGAGCTCAGTACAGGCGGGGCTGTACCCAAACTGCATTCCTATTATTGGCTCCATAGCTCCAAAATGCCCCTGTAGACATTCAATACTTTTTGAGGGTTCAAATGCTACCCGGGAATTGTATTTTTTATTTTTTATTTGCAGGTAACGCCCATCCACGGGGCAAACGGTTGGATCATATGGCACTTTTAGGTAAGCCCCATCTACAGTAAGGTTCATCATGCAACCAGTTGGATCATTGCTCTTTCTAGGTAACCCCATCAACAGTGAGTTCCATCACATAAACAGTGGGATCATTGAAACTTGACCCATCCAACTGCTGCAATGCCAACAAAAATAAATAAATAAATAACAGATGCAACAGACCTCAATTAAGGTTCCTAGGTCCTGGGCAGATGTATAATTTAATGCTCTCATTTCTGTACAAATGGGATCCATAATCAAGTGATCCAAGGCATTGATCTCAAGGGCCCAACAACAAATAGAATCATCAACATAGGAAGATCCAAGCCCTCCAAAACCTAGCCTACCAATAGACTGTTCCATGAAGGGGAAAAAAAGGTACTGGCCCACATTCACAGGAGAAAAGAATGGCCGAAGAATGTATGCATTATGATCAAGATCTTCCAGTCTCCCGAGCCTACCAGATCAGCAGTATCTTTGAACATGGTCACAAACTCATGCAGGAAAAATCATTGCAACCACTGTAATAAGGAAAGCTACATGATAAATCTCAAAAAAGCTGATTGTCTCAAAATCCCCATCAACAATGCAACGTTAAGTTTATTCCAATAAAATTTATTTTTTAAGAAGCAAATACTCGATTTTCCCTAGGAAAACAATCAAGGGTGTGTTACAATTGGTGTTTTTGCAGCAAAAACAAAATTTCCTAATGATTACATTTATGGTTGGCCTCAATGCACAACGCTCAGTGTTCAAAAAGGGCTCCGGAGAAAAGATCCAAGGAAGGAACCCACCTCAAAATCCCTAAAGGTTTCTGTTTCAAGCATATAATATCAGCAAATTCGAATCGAAGCAATCTTGGGAAGACCTTTAATAATCCATGCCACCCATGCCACCACCCATAGCTGGAACCTCTTTCTCATCTTTAGGTAATTCAACAACAACTGCCTCGGTTGTAGTCATCAAAGACGACACACTGCAGCATATTTGAGTTGAGGTTACATATGAGACCAATAGGGAAATGACAATCATTCCAAAATCACACTAATAAAACTTTACATGAAAAAATAAAAAATAAAAAAAATCATGATGTGCTTTAAAATGGTCCAAGATGTTAGGATTCAAATGTGTTTTAGTGGTGGCCCCACTACATTGTATGCAGAGCTTTGAATTTTATTTTATGGAATGGCTGTATGCAGCTTTGATTGATACGGCTACCACCACTGCAATGCATTGTACACTTGCAGGGTGTGGGGCTCAGCACCTTTTCCAAGTAGGGTAAGCATTTAAATACTCGAGTGCACATTTCCCTTCAACTTTGAAAATCAAACTTCTAAAAATATGCAATCATTTTAATACATCTAGAGTATTTAGGTATATTTAATTACCTTGCAGCATCAACCAATGCAGTTCTAATAACTTTCAATGGGTCGATGATCCCTGACTTAACCATGTCTACATATTCACCTGATTACAAGGACAAGCGCAAACAAAACACAAGTTAGCATGCCACACAGGCAGTCTCAAAAGAAATTTCAGCGGGAGAATAATGTTAGATTAATAAAACAGTTGCCAAAGAATAATCACCTTTGGCCGCATCATATCCAAGATCAGGGTTGTCCTGCTCCAATAGCTTGCCAACAACCACAGCCCCTTCAACTCCAGCATTTGAAGCGATTGTATGCACAGGTGTCTGTCAGTCGGTCACCCAACATCTTCATTAATTTCAAACTAAAAATATAATGATAATAAAATCAGAACAACAATGGATATAAGGAATAAATTAGTGATTGCTGATGATGAAATCTGAACCTTCAGAGCATTCTGAATAATTTGAACCCCAATCTTCTGATCGAAGTTGGCAGTATGCAGCTTATCCAGCTCCCTCGAAGCATAAAGAAGTGCAACGCCACCACCTGCAAGCAGAAGCACTTTCAATGAGCCTGAATGAAGTCTTTGAAACAGGAGCTATGATCTCAGGCCAAACGACAGAGTAGAAAATGTTACCTGGTACAATGCCCTCCTCAACAGCAGCCTTGGTTGCATTAAGAGCATCAGTCACCCTATCCTTCTTCTCGCCAACTTCAGCTTCACTAGCTCCTCCAATCTGGCCAAAGCAAACCCAATAGAGATAAATATCTTGAATGGAGTACTTCTAGAATGAAGTGTCAACATAATGCAACGATAAGCATTGATGTACATCATGAAAAGGGAGACAAGACCTTAAGAACAGCAACACCTCCAGAAAGCTTTGCAAGTCTTTCTTGCAGCTTCTCCTTGTCATAATCAGAGGTATTCGATTCGATTGCAGACCTCAGCTGTCAGACAAACAAGTACATCAGGAAAAATACCCATCTCCAGAACTTCATGATGCGAACTGACTTGTTCCAGAATAAGTTGAAGAAGAAAGAAAGCCTACAAAGAACAGAACAAACCTGCTCACACCTTTCCTCAATGGCCTTCTTATCACCAGCCCCATCAAGGATGACAGTGTCATCTTTAGATATTGTGACCTACAATTATTAAATGTCACATAGTGAAGGACAGAGAGGCAAATGGAGATACATCTTCATTTATTGAAACAGAAAAAAAAAAATAAAGAGTCCACTAAATCAAGCTTTAATGTTAAGCAAGCAGCCTTGAAGCAGAATCTAATAATGTGCGCGTGCGTGTGCGTGTTTATCAGCAGTGGGCATTCAGTTATTTCGAATGCAACTAGATCACTCGAAAGCTCAAACACAACCTCTACTTGAAAATCAAACGCTCTGAATAGCACCAAAGGCCGCTTGTCTCATTCCTCAATTATATTCGGATTTTACAAATGGCAGTAGAATTTGATCACTAAAAACCAAGGTATTCCGTAACAGTAACAGTGGCCATATTGGCCACCACCGTTACCTTTACGATACGGGCCATAACGGCTGTTACAGGGCCGTAACAGCCGTTACGGTCTCTCTTTTTTATTGAAAAAAAAAACCCGAAAAACTATCCACCCCGTAATGTTGAAAAAATATTCCAAAAAACCTATATCTGCCCTGTAACAGACCATTACAGGGCTGTTACGGCCTTTACAGGGGGTGTAAAGGCCCATTAATGGCAGTTACAGGTTTTTTTTTTTCCATAACGGTTGTTACGGATGTTACGACCCCATAACATGTAATAGTTGCCACTGTTACACCTTTACGTAATGGCCTTTACAGTACACCATGCTAAAAACAATATCTAAAGATCATCTAATAATTGCTAAGAAACCTACATAAGTCGTATGGCTAAAAACAGCAAAAAGTCATCCAGAATATAGATCTCACCTTTTTGCACGTGCCTAGCATATCCAGTTCCACTTTATCAAGGTTCATTCCTAGTTCTTCAGTTATGAGCTACAAGAAGGAAATAGACAGACATTTAACAATACCATAGAAAACTTGAGAAAGCATAGAAGCCAGAAACTAGAAGAATGAACCCACATCACCGCCAGTGAGAGTAGCAAGATCCTGCAAACCGGCTTTCCTGTTTTCCCCAAAACCAGGTGCTTTAATGGCACAAACCTGGTTACACATTATTTTCCCCATTAGATCAACAGATAACCTCATTGACAAAACAATAAACAGAACTTCAGAAAACATTAAAACAATTCTTTAAGGGTAAAATATTGAAAGGAGAATACACCTTAATTCCAGCCCGGAGCTTATTGAGAATGAGAGTGGCCAATGCATCACTTTCCACATCTTCAGCAACAATCAACAAAGGTCTTTGCCTCTGAACATGCATATGCAAAAATCCAGATGCACAATCAGACAATAAATTACAAGGATATTACTAGTATATAGAAAGGCAGAAATCCAAACAGAGTACATGGAGTCATTTACCTTTAAGGCCAGCTCTAACACTTTTACCACTGCATTTATGCTTGAGATTTTCTTCTCATGTATTAGAATAAGAGGATCATCGAGTTCCTGTCCACACACACAACGCATATAATGTCAGAACAATGCAAATTTAAGAACAGAAGATAAAGAGGAATCAAGGATGTTGTGTTACAATCAAAGAAATGACCACACTAGCCATTGGAGACCAGTGAGAAAGGCAGCCATTAGCCTAGATGTTGTGGTTAAGATAACTAATTCAGAAATCAAAAAAGAAATGAAACTTACACATTTTTGGTTTTTCTGGTTAGTGATGAAATAGGGAGAAATATAGCCCCTATCCAGTTTCATTCCCTCGACAACTTCCAACTCATTATACAGAGTCTTGCCATCCTGCAAAGTTTTCATGGACCAGTAAGATCAACCAATCCCCAAGAATAACTAACATGCTTCTTAGCAGGAACAAATTATCACTAACAATAATAGATGCAAGAAAGCAGCACGATCTGAACTCCTAACAGAGAGTGTGATGCAGACAAAAGAAAATGGGCAAAAAGAAAATGGGCAAAAAAAAAAGAAGATATTTAGAGCTACTTAACTTTCATTCTCATGAAAACTGTAAGTAAAACACCTAATTGTTCCAAGAGATGGGCCTCATGCAGTATTCAAAGAAAAACATTGCAGCTGTCAATAATTTATTGTTGAGAAAACCCTCTTTAAGTTCTATTCATAGGTAACAAAATTTTGAGAGAAATATCTTAAACAAGTAATCATCCTTGTAAGTTATTTGGGGGCAAATTATAAAATGAAAAGAATGGCATATGAAGTAACTGACTGCCAGTCTTTGTAAACCAAATTGATCAAAAGAATTCGCTGCAAGACAAACAGTGAGCAAATTCTTGGCTGTTTTCTGCCAAGAGAAACATATAAATGCTGAAAGTAGCCCTAGTCCCCAAAATGCGGAGCCTTGGAAACTTATGGGGATTGCAATTTCATAAGCCTTGGAAACCAGATTTGGAAACTTATCTTTTAAGGCAAATGAGATTCAGAAACTAGTTTCCTTGTTCGAAGTAATGAATGCAGTGTCAATAATATCAGCCAATATACAGCTGATATTATCGGTATCACAGAGTACTGATACAATACTAGCCTTTAGTTTGGAAACTTCCCAGTATCAGTCAATATATATGTATTGCTATGTATCATACTGTATTGATGATACCTTAAGTGCATATTGAAGAAATCACTAAACCACAACCCCCCCCCCCCCAAACGAAAAAAAAAATATTTTTTTCTGAAATTTTTTGCTTTCATTACATTCCTAAGGAAATTTTGACCACTCCTTTTTTATTGTTTGGAGAGAAGGGGATTTGGTGGTAGAAATCAAATCAGAGAACACGTGGTACCGGAACCCAAATTGAGTTTTTGCAAATTTGAATAGTTTTCTTTAAATTCCATGGAATAAGTGGAATGAAGTTCATAATTCATAATTTTGCATATTTTGAGTAGTCAATAATGGGTTTTGACCTTCAATTTTCAAATCTGAAAAATTGGGGGAAATTAAAGAAATCCGAAATTTCCTCCTTTTCACCCATTTAAATTGCAACTAAAGGTTAGAAATTCACATTAGAGTGCTTTGAGGCTGATCTACAGCTTGACAGAACTTTTTGGAAAAAAATATTTTTAATTAAAAAATGTTAAAAATTAATTAAAAATAATTTTATTTTGAGAACAATTAGATTGACAAAATGTTATGTATGCCTAATATTTTATATTTATTAGTGTATACTGTTCTTAACATCAGCAACACTTCTTTATTTATTATTTTGCATGAACTGATTTTAATACAATTGCATCACTCTTATCTAACAGTGCATAGTTTAGTACTGTCTGTACAGAGAAATTTATTGTGTTGTACTTGATTTTTGTAACCTTTAGAGTTCCAAGTGTGTAATGATGTCTTTTTTTAACATTCCCTGAAGTTTCATTGACAAATTCAACTAATTTCCCAAAGTTTCCCAGAAATAGCGACTCATTAGGCGATACATCCAATGCTTCCCGTGCAATGCCCCATATATTCCTGTATCCCAAGGGTGAGATGCATCCATCGATACCAATACTGAAAACATTGGTTAGGAGAATCCTTTAATCTCATTCATAGAGAGGCTAATGATTTGCCCAACAATCTAAAGACTGCTTACCATTCTTGTTTATGTGCATGGTTCCTTTTATCTTTGTCATTCTTGTAAATTTACTTATCTTGAATAATATTTACATAATCGATAAGGAAAGAGAAAGTTCCTGAAAATAAAAGCATATCCATACACCAACAAAAAGGCTAAAACATACGCAAATATCAAGCAGCAAGCTTTTCAGTCAAGTAGCATGCAGGAAAAAAGCCACAAAGCTTTGCTGAGATCCAAATAAATCGACATGCAGATAAGTTAGACGAAAATCAGGCATCTGGTAGCTTACAGCAATAGTGATAACTCCCTCTTTGCCAACTTTCTCCATAGCCTTTGCTATCAGCTCACCAATCTCTCTTTCTCCATTTGCCGATATTGTGCCAACCTTTTCAAATTGAAATAAACAAGTCTGTCAGTCAAAACTCTAGCAATCACCAGTTCCACAACTTGTTAATATTACTCCAAAAAATCCAGTGCCGAGAGGATGACCAAAACTCCAGCAACCAGTAATGCCATAACTTGTATACTGTTACACATGAAGGCATCTTGTACATTGTTCATAAGATCCAACTTCAAATCGCGCTGCGTTCTCTTTCTTGTTTTCTTGAAAGAGATCACAAACCTGTGCTATTTCTTCTGATGTGCTGATCATCCGTGCTCTGCTCTTCAAGTTGGTCACCACAGAATCAACTGCCATCGTGATACCACGCCTTAGATCCATTGCATTCATCCCAGCTGCCACTGACTTGCACCCTTCAGCAAATATTGCACGTGTAAGGACCGTGGCACAAGTGGTACCTGCAGGCAACAACATATTTAGTCAATGTAACACACTTTGACACATGGTTAGACTAAAATGTGTAAAACATCTAGTTAACATGAGCAGTGGAAATAATAATATTAATAATAAGAAGAAGAAGACGAAGAATCAATCATCAGAGAAACATCAAGCATGACTTAGAACCTTACCATCGCCTGCAACATCATTGGTTGCGTTGGCGACCTGCTTCACAAGACTTGCACCCATATTCTTAACTCTGTCCTTAAACTCAATACTCTTTGCAACAGTCACGCCATCCTTTGTCACTTTGGGTGCACCAAAGCTTTGTTCCAAGACAACATTGCGGCCCTTCAAAAACCCCAATAGTAAAAAAACATTAAACAATCTAAACCCTTTGATATAAGATGGAAAATAAAGAGGAAACAAGAAATTGGTTTCTTGTTGACACACTTCCAATAGGTATTTGTTAGCAACAAATCACCAACAACGCAAGCAAAAAGAAAAGTCAACGAAAAGGTGAACACTTGAACAAGAAAAAAGGCAGAAGTGCATCTGTGGGCAACAAAGCAGAACCAAAATCAAATTTTAGAAAACACACATATCCAGTTTTCAGAGGACAAAGGCTCAATACACCAATTCAGAGCAAATCTCATTCTCGGTACCACTCAAATATCTTCCTCAATTCTCAATTTCAAAACAAATAACTGAAACAGGGATGGAAAATAGCTAGACATACTCAGACTAAAATCTAATCAATCCTATTGGTGGTACATGAGCCTCCATTTCAACATTGAGGTGTTGGTCTACAAAACGTAACCAATCCTGCAATCCCTAGTAAATTTCCGCCTTGTAAAACCAATACCCCCAATTGTTTAACCAAAACACAATCCATCACAAACTGTCTGACATCTAGAACGTCACATCTGGGGAAACCCAGTAACTGAGAGAAGACACCAAAAAAAAAATAATAATAATAAAATAAGAAGCTAGTTTCAGCAGCAGAAGTACATCTGTTAAAAAATGGAAGGATGCAATTTCATCATGCATCACAAAACATATCCTTAAATCTTCTTTTTTTCCAGACATTCTTGGCCAACCCCTTCAATCCAAACTATCCTAATCCGTCAAATAAGATGCTCAAAAAGCCTAAAAGACATCAGAAATTCTCCTCAGTAGTGAGACCCATCAATTATCTGTCCGCATTCCTAACAATTTTCACAAAACGTATCTTCCTGCTTCCAGTTTGAAAATACAAAAGGAAATGTAGTTTTCAACAAATGCATGATCATCCAAACAGACGGGTGATCTGCAATAAATTGCCAGACCACCAATTGAAGTGGTTCCAGAAAACATGATGATAATTATTAAAATAAAAATAAAAAATCCAACAATAATTACAATCCCAACAATAGCAAAAACAGCATTACATTACAACATAAGAAAACATTCTGCAATGAGAATAACTACCTTCGGGCCCATTGTCACTTCTACAGCATCGGTAAGCTCTTCAACACCCTTGAGCATCAAGGCGCGAGCTTCGACCCCGAACTTAATATCTTTCGCAGCATAGTTTCTGCTCCAACTCAACCGACTCCTGATCTAAACCACCAAACAGGCGAAAAGAAAACAACCATTTCACCCAACATCCAAAATCCATCACTGAAATCATAGAACCATAAAAAATAAAAAATAATATATATATATCCCACCTGAGAGCTACTGTTTCTGGCGATCCTGCAGCCATGAAAAAGAAAAATTACAGATAGAGAGATGACGAGAAATGAGTGAAATCCAGATGCAGAAACATTAAAAGAAGTGCAAAATAAATGGAGAAAAAAGAAGAGAATCTTTCTTCTGCAAACCTGGCTTTGGAAGCAAGGCTTGCAGCTACACGGTACATGGCGGAGAGATAGGATTAGGGAGTTCGGATTGCAAGGGATGATAATTGGGGTTAGGGTTTAAGAGCGTTTATATATATATATTTTTTGTTATTTTTGTGCAAGAAATAAGAATCCGAAGAAATGAGCTATTTAATGGTATGCAAGGGTCCAGAAGCGTCTTTCTATGGTTTAGGGTTTTAGCTTCTTTCTTTTAAAACCTCATGAAACTGAGAAATGGATCACATCCAACTGTTTGGACCATTAAGTTACCGTCCATCCAGATGATAAATTTCAACTAATACATTTAGTGAGAAATCTAATCCGTCCAATATTTTATAACAGTGAATAGTATCATCTAGAGACAAAATAAATCTAATATAATTATTTTTTGGATCACAAAATAGAAATAATTTATAACCTTTGATAAATAGCACGATTTAAAATAACCCTTTTATGAGTGGATGAGGCTGATTTTTTCATGATGAAGATTAAAATTGCAAGACAACGTATTGTACAGGTTGGATTTTTCACTCACTTGACATGTTAAATGTTTTTATTTGGATGGACGGTTAATTAGTATCCAACCAGTTAGATGTGAGCATTTTTTTCAATGTAATGAGCTTAACGTCCATCTTAATGGACCCTTGATTTCTCAAGCCTGATTATAATGGGCTGGATGTCTGGGCCTCACCTTGTGTTAGGGAGGGAATGCATGTTGCAAGATCTGGGTCATACACCTTGTGGGTCAGTAGTACATGGCCCACATGCACCTGCTTGGTATGATATCATGGTCAGTGGGATTGGTCAGATGCGAGATGAAAGGGCTGAGATATGCATCGATCGGGAGAACGCATCCGGTTTGCCCTGGTATAAGTGGACCATGTGTCAATAGATACGCTTCCGGGAGAAAGAAATCTGTTTACCATATCCTGCATTTCAAGTCCACTAATCATCCATGTCTTTAACCATTTGCCCATAATGGCAGGGAACACTAGATGGACGATCCCAACAGTTAAAATTATCCTGCCACGTGTATCGTGTTGAGATGGTTCTGCCTTTAACCCGGGGACGCAGGCTTTTGCAGGAAGTTGCTGTGCTGAGATGCTAAGTGGGGCCACTTTGATGTTTGCCAGAAATCCACCCCCCTTGCGAGTTCATTTTGTCATGTTCAACGAAAATGAGACAAATACAAAACTCAGGTAGGTCACATGAGAGATAAAATTAGGGAATGAAATTCCTACCATTGAAACTTTTCTGAGATCCACCCTGACGTTTATATGCCATCTAAACCATTTATAAAGTCGATGTTAATGAGATGAAGTGAAAACACTGAAAAGATTAGCCTAATATAAACCTTTTGTGGCCATATCAATATTTCAACAGTGGTAATTGAATTTCCATGGTTTTCTCTCTTGCAGCCCACTTGAGTTTTGAATTTGCCTCGCTTTTGGTGGAATTTCCTAAGATGAGCTCGCAAAATGGACTCATAAACATCACAGTGAGCCCCACCCAACATCCGTGAAGGCTTGTCACAGGAATCTGCATCCATGCCAAACATGGTTTTGCTAGGGTACCATATCCATAGAGGCACATGGTCCAATCAAATCCTCCGTCAGGACATCACCGAACACCAATGGTGTCAAGGTCACCATTCAATCTAATTGCCTTCTAGTCGAGCCCGTACATCACCGAACACCAATGGTGTCAAGGTCACCATTCAATCTAATTGCCTTCTAGTCGAGCCCGTATAGCATGTTTGGAAGTTGCACAATCAAAGGAAGTTGATTGCTTGGTGACCATGCTTCCAGGGACCTCCTTGGTAACAAGACATGACAGGATTTGATTGGGCCATTGTAGCAGTTAAAAAATGATGCAGTCTGGTATTTATAGAATCAAACAACTTTCAAACATGCTTTAATTGACCCAAACATTGATGAGAATCCAGGTTCTTCTACATAGGGAGGCAGAAAGGCAAAATCCATTGGCAACAGGTGAATATTCCTGTAATACCCATTGTTAGTCCCTTCCTCTACTACCCATTGTTGGTCCCAAGAGGGACAGAGGAGGCTAGGTTAGCCGAAAGATGGTTATCAGTTCAAGGATACATGTGCCAATCTTTAATTGCAACACTTTCAAGCATGCTTTGCATGAACCCTATATATGACAACAGCACGTCCCAATCAAATCCCACTGTGTTGGAGTTGCTGAATATCTAAGGTGCTTCGATCACTTGGCCAAGGCTCACCATGTAGGGTTAATAGATCCTGGAAAACTAGTGGCTCTCCAGAATGTGGAGGAATGCTCAGGTGCTCCCCCACAGCCCTCAAGACACCAGTTAACCGTGCCCCAGCCAACACGGGAGATTCCTGAAAGCAGAAGCTCATGCCCTGCCACAATGTTTCTGAGAAATTCTCCCGTGTTTGGACATGAGCCCAAAAATGAGATAGATCCAACACTCAAAAGTGGGCCACACTATAAGAAACAGTGGGAATGAAAATGCTCACAGTTGATACCCTTTTTTGAGCCCACAATGATTTTTTATATTCCATCCAAACTACTCACAAGGTCACTTCCACAAGGATGAACTGAAACACAGATGCTTCACTGCTGGGCGTGGTTCAATCCCCCACTGTTTCCTATCATGTCCCTCTTGAGTTTTGGATGTACGTCATTTTGGGCTCCTGTCCCAACATGAACTGGCGAAATGGATGACCCCGCAGAGCTTTTCCTAAAGGAACTTCCTGTTTGGCAGCACGGGCAACTGGCGTTAATCCACCAATTTGCCCTGGGAAATTCCATCTGAGCCGTGCATATTTTGAATGTTAGTATCTCAAATGTGTTCTAGAATTGATAGATGGTTCAGATCGATTGATTGCAATGTCCAAGTAAACCAATGCAACCATGGCAACACTAAATTCCAAGTTCTAGATCACGTGCACTACGACATGATCTAAGCATACGCTTCTGGGCATAGCCATATCCCTGCAAGGGCCAGCACGCATTCCAAACTGGAACAGATGGTGAATATCCCGACCATCCCCATCTATCCATAACCAGTTTAAAATTCATGCCATGGATCAGTTGATCAGCTCAATGCCTCCATGTAGTTCTATAGCCATCCATTGGCTTCTTATGCTGCGGCCCACCTGATGGATGGAACGTCCACATTCTAAATCATGTTGATGGGGGAGAGGCTAATCCAAATGCGCTGTTTTCGGTATTAAAAAAAAAAAATGTTATTACACCCAAGAAGGGGATCTTCCCTTTTGCACTAAACGGGTATGGGTTCCATTTTCACAATTTTGTTTTCCACCCCCAAGATTCTTACATCCCAAAAAACACACCACTCACAACCCAACCTCTTCCTCCCCTCAAAAAGGATATTTTCACACAATAAACATATACAGATATTAAAAGAAAAAAGGAATAACCAAACCCACAAACACCATGGATTTCTTCGAGATGAGCAAGCCTAACCATGGTTCACATCGACTGCAGCACCCGATCTCGCTTGCGATATCCGGTTGGCATAAATGGTCACCAGCCGCAACTGTGAGCTGTTAAGCCTCTCTAAATATGGCAAGAATGCTTTTCCAAGTATGATATAGATATCCACCAAACAGAAAACCACAGTCTGCAATTGCCCCACAAAAGAAAGCAAATCGCATAAGGATGAGATCAGTGGTAATGCGGACAGAAGCAACCAACAACTATTTTGATCCATTTTCAAAAGATGGGTGAGTTCTTAATAATAAGATGATAATATTCAGGTCTTCTCTGGTTTCTTTTTTGACAAGAGATGGGAATTTTGAGAGTTTTCTCCACCAGAGAATGTGAAAAGAAAAGAAATCATAGTAACTACAATTACAAAAAAGAAAAAGAAAAAGAAAATATCATGGCTATCATAGATCAAAGATGGTCATGCTAACCTTGCGGACATCAGCACTTGGGTTCCCAAATGCATCAAAAAGAGCAGGAAGGAATGAAGGTAACTGAGCCATTAGTTCCTCTTGTGAAAGCCTCCCCACAAGCTGAAGAGATGCAAGAGCCTTGAAGTGAGCATAACAGCAACGATAGTACAAAACACACCAATTACAAAATCAGCACCAAAAAAAGGAAAATCGATTCCTGTTTGCCTTGTCAACGGTTTCAAATCTGGGGGAGGAAATGGTATTAATTTAGGGCTTTTTTAGGTGGCTAAAAGGACTTTCAGTTCAATATAATGTTTCCTAATTTGCAAAGATTAGGAAATCTAAGCACTGGATGATGCTCTAAAAAAAGTTAAAGTGGATCTTTGAAACCCAGTTGTCAAGGAGTATCTGGAAAAGGCAATGGATCAAACAGCAAAAAGCACAGGATGTGAAAGCGGGATCCACAGGTAAATTCTGAGCTCAGTAATCCATTAAGGCCCTTGATGGACAGGAAGCCTTAACAAGATTTTCACCATCGATCTTTTGCAGCATCAAAATATATGTAAGCAAAACTATCACTAGACCTGGTCTACTCCATAGACCATTTGTTTGGTCTATTTCATATTATTTCTTGACCTTCTTTATAGATAGTTGATCAATGCCAGCTTTGACCATAGGTTTAGTTGGAGAGGGTGAACTAGCATTCCTCTGTCATGGATACAAAGGCAAGCGAAATGCAACAAAAACAGAAGCTTTTCTCTAAAAGATTCTAGAAAATGGCTTATTTTGCATTTTGTTGATCTTGTAATTTGGTAAATGCTGAGGGATGATTGTTAGATGATGGCATTCTCATAATAATGTAGTTTTAGGGGATTACAGGATCCTAACTATTTTAGAAATTTCGTAGATAGTCTTCCAATAGTAATCTTGTAGATTTAGAAGGATTCTAGAATCCTCAATAGATATTCCATAAATCTCCTAGTATGGAATACAAGTCTTCTCTTCTTCCCTATTCTTTTCCTCCTCCCTTTCCTGTTTGTATTAATGTTATCAGGTTTCTACTTTGACGGTCTCAAAGCAGGTTCATCCAATATTCATCTCATTTCACTAACTCTAAAAATCCTCTTCTCAAACTGTCTCCTTTCTCTCCTCTTCTTACAGTCTCTTCTTCTTCTCTTTTTATCCAGAGAACCTCAAATCCTTCTCCTCTTCTTTTTTTACAAAACCCCCATCTCTTGTTTTACTCAACCCAAAATCCCTTCCCTATTTCCCCCTCTCACTCCCATATCGACTCCAGATTCCGAAAAGAAAAGGAAAAAGAATCCTCTCTACCTTCTTTTTTCCTCCATAGCTTTCACACCCATCTCATCAGCCTCAACACCCTTCTCTAACTTACCTGTCTCCATCAATTCTCCAGCATGGCCATATCTAAAGGCCAAACGGAGACTCAACATCACTTGCTATCCACTTTGGTACAAAGCCAGTAATGACAGTATGAAAAGGCACACCATCCAGTCCTTTCCTCCTGACCATCATCCGTTCTCCAAGCACAATCCCATCGCCTTATGCTGTCCTTGACGCAATTGTGGAACAAACAAAGACTTCATATTGACATTTCTGGAGGATCTCTCCGTATCTTCTTCATGCTATGGGACAGTGACAGTCAAACTAAGGGCCTGTTTGCATGTGGACAGTACCTCTCAAATCATGTCGGATTGATGCAATCCATTTCATTTTGAGCAGGAGACTATGAAACAGATTGGAATAGGCAACCTTTTAATAGCTTTCTCACTTCCATCTGAGATGCTTCAAATAAACCAAAGAACACCTTGGTTTATCCTTCAAAAGAAAAGAAAAGAAAAGAAAAAACAACAACAATGACAAGGAGCATTTTTTACCACTCATAGAAAATGAGGCTTAAAGCCAATTGGTAGCATATAATCCTTTCTTCTTTTGTCTTAATTACCTATGAGATGAAATTAAGAAAACCATATATGGAAGTAAATTAAAGAGTCCAAAGAGACCAAGCCCAACTGCAGGAAATTATACACAACTGTATGGCTTGGAAGAGTTTTATGACTTGTACAAGTTCACATACATTTTATGGTTGGTGTGTAACACTTAACAATGAGTGTGGCTGGACTTGTGGGTCCCACTGTCCAGCCGGTTGTCAATCAAAGCGATCCAACTGGATCAATGGGCATGAGGCCACAATTTTTATCAGGATTCTTCATATTGTCCATGCATTCAATCGGGCCAATCTGGACCTTGAATGGTTCAGATCTTCAATCTGGATGTTAGATGGGCCTGATATTCAACTGGACAGTTAATGTGGTCCATAAATTAAATATGGATGGTTGTATGGGCATGTTCTTCAATTTTTACAGTTGATCTGGCCCATTGTTTCAACATGATCCCTTGGATGGTACCAATTTTCAGTCAGACAGCAACGGGATATAATCTGGGACCTAAACCAGTTCACCTTGTGGAAGGCTCAGATGTTATACACACTCGGTAAATGTTCACAAGGTAGACAATGAGTCAATGACTCATCGTCCAGCAAGGTATCAAGAGGTGTTCAAAATAAATACCTTTGTTAAACAGTTGATGCATGTAACAAGGGTTTTCTCATCTTCGCTGACCAATAAAGGGACAACAACCTGCAGCCAAAGAAAACAGTTAAACTGAGAACATTTGGCTTGAGCTTAACATTTCATGGAAGTCAATAAAAAGAGTTAGGTTTGCTATGCACATACGCTAAGGCATCTGTATGGATCATACTGGGATAAAACAATAGTCAAACAATGTTCTGCTTCATTTGAAACCTAAATTCAGATGAAAATGAAGGAAAAATTATGAGAAAAAAGAAAGAAAGATGCATAAAGATAATACATTTAAAACTAGTGCCTGAAAAGCACAATACCTTGGCAATCATATCCTTGGTAGCATGAAGCAACTTTTCAATAACAATTTCAACAGAATCCTCCATTGCTTCTCTCTGAAAGTAGCAATAGTACATAAAATCATTAGTATTTTCAATGTAGATCCTAAGACTGCTCAAGAATTAAGCAAGACAGTCTTGGACTTGTATCTTTGCAGAGGACGTGGAGAAGCAAAAGAAAAATGACTAGAGGCAGTTCATGGACCTGATTATTGAGCATTTCAAGTATCAAAGAAATAGCAAGTTCCCTGATGGAAGAATCAGGATCATCCAAGACTTCGAGTATGGCTGTCAGAATCTGGTTAAAGTACTGCAGAAAAAATGCCAATTGTTGTTAGCAAACAAAAAGAATCTAATAAAAATGTTTCACATCTTGTATCGATTAGGTATACCATGTGTTCTCATGAATTCAGTGATGTTTCACCATGATATGCCGAAAAGAAAATGCGCTGATCTCAGAAATTTACCTGCTCCTCAGAATAAAGTACGCATGAACAAAAAGTTTTTTTTAAGCAAAACCTACAGTAAATTGATCAGGATTGCCTTCAATTTCACGAGTGCTTCAACTTAAGCATCCCTGGACCTAATAATATTTAGTTATCGAGGGTATGGTCCAAGGAAACGAAAAACTTTTAACCAATATAATCAAATTTCCCAGGCCAACGCACAAAAAACAAACATTCAGCTTCAGCAAGAAAGGGAACATAACCATTGATCCTTCAAAAGAAATAAAAATAATAATTGTACTAAACAAAAAAAAAAAAAAAAAAAAAAAAAAAAAAAAAAAAAAAAAAAATCCCCATTGAGCATCACTTTCCAAAATTCCTAAAGTCAAAAATCTTGAGCTAAGAAATTTCATCCAAGAATCAATATACTCTCAGGAAATGCATGAAGGGGTGGACCACTGATCAGTTTTTAATCCATCCACTTGTTTTGTAAAGTATCAGGAACACATTAGTGAAGTATAATAAAACCTAGTCTGACACAAAGCATTAGATCAAAGTATCGGGGAACAGGACACAAGTAGGGTGAAGATGCTGTAGGCAAGTAGTGATTTAGATCTATTAACAAAATCATACCCTCTTAGCCATGTCCCAGATATCTGGGACCAGCTAAAAGAAACCTGTTACACTCAGGAACCATCCTCGAAAGCGCACAAGCCTTCATGTCCTTCTCATCACCTTGAGCCAAGTCCTTTCATGTCCTTCCCCACTCCATTACTTACCAAACTATTTCAGTACTATTATTTAGTCTGGGGATTGCAAAAACATATCAGGGCAACCATACCAGTACTACGTCACCATGTTCAGTCATTCTTATCCAACCATGATTTGGTTGGCTAACTGAACTTCATAATAATAGTTTCTTTGTATGCTAGTTGAAGGATACCAATTTATGCCATTCAACTAAGAAGCTAGAATCAACCCCTCACCTGGTTAGGCACAAAAATAATAACTCAAGGATCTTTCTGTCACCCAAAAGGAATCGGTAAACTAAAATCAGATAAGGGTGACAGTGACAAAGAAATAACGTTGATAATCTAAAGAATGAAGAACATGATTCACCAGAAGGCAAGGCAGTCATCATCGTCATCGTCATCTAAGCCTTATCCTAGAAGGCAAAGCAGATACATAGGATTTTCATTTTGCTATGGAAATGATGACCGAATAAAATTGAAAAGAAAAAGAAAGATATCCTGGCATGGAGAATTATCATGGAAAAAATAATAATCAGACATTTAAATCTCAAAATATAACCGCACCTTGTTCCACACAGAGTAATCATTAGCTACAGAAGCTTCGACCAATTGCTGAAGTGCCCTGCGTTTACTTGTAATTGAATTCTCATCATTGCCATTGCATATCTACAAAGGGCAGAAATTATCTTATGACTACAATGTCTCACACAATTTTCTAGAAGATCACCAAAGGCACAACGAATCGATAATGTTAAACAACGAAAAATTACAACAATTGCTTTGGTATACAAGCAGGGTGAGAAAATGAGTATTTTTCGGTGGAAGGAGAACTGATCTCAGCTCTCAGTTTTCTAGAGCTCACCTGGTGAAGAAGTTGAGGAATGCTAGGTTGAGAGTCTGCCGCAGGGTTATTCTTTGTAATAGTGATCTTCTCATGATTAAGCTCCAAATTAGCTTCACTGTCAAGCCTTAAACCTATAGCTTCCAACTGATCAGATGTCACCAATCCATCCAGTCCATTGATGTCCAGGAGTGGAGACGCTACATGACTCTCAAAATCTACACCGTGATCCACCTTATCAGGACGATTAGTCCAGGATCCCGCATTATCTACCATGAAATTAACTTCATGCTTCAGATCCTTGCTTTTAGAAAGAAGGGGCTCAGTGTTAGAGCCATCCTCAAAGTTTTGATACAACTGCTCATGTGTCTCATCAGAAGCTGACTGACCAATGGAGACACTGATCTGGGTTGATTCTTGCATGGAACTCCACTTCCTCCCACTATCACTATCAACTGAACCAGAAGAATACTTTCCAAAAAGGTGACTCTTCTTCGTTGTTCCAACATATCCTTCCTCGGAAGAACTTCCAACAACATCTGACTGGTCGTAAAAAGATTTAGAACGTTGGCGTTCTTTCTTGTTCTGCAGATAGTTCATGAGGTCCACCTCGATCCGAGGTGTATACTGCTTAAGTGCTCGTCTTAAGGAATTCTGTTCTTCAACTGATAAACTAAGAATAAAATTCAGGACTGATACTGAATCAAAATGGGAGTAAATTGATATAATACAGGTGATAGCTGCTTCCTTTAGCTTTGTATTTTTATCATTCACCAACGGTGCCAGCTTAGCAAGCCATAACTTCAGGAAGCCACTATTCCCAGCACCTTCTGAATTCAATGCATGCTTGTTAAACGAATTGATAGCGAAGTCGATGACAGCCAATTTTGCCTTTGGTGATCGTTGTTCATCCAGTGAACGTAGCAAAGCAGGTAGAAGGGATTCAATGCTATAAGTCTTGCCGATAAGTTCCAAGGTTGTTGAACATGGTTGCCTAACCAACTCCTTTGGGTCAATTAATCGTGAAAAGACATGAGGTAAGATCCTTTCAACATAACTTTCAAAAGGCTTTCTGCAAGCTGGAACGATCTCTGCTAGTGTTGTAAGAGCTGCCTGAGCGACTTTATGGTGAGGATCATCCAAGTGCCTAAAAAACAGCTTCATGACCTTTTCAAAACTCTGTGTAACTTCTTGAATGCCTTTGGGCCCCTGCTGCAGCAAAGTTCTAAGATAGTTAAAAGCTGAAACCCGAGCACCCCAATCAGAACTAGGACTCAGCCCCTCAGTAAGAGCCTCACTAAGACAAGACGGGCCATCCATGTAGCTAGACATATCACCAACTGAGAGTTGACTATCCTCAAAAGTATTTCTACTAATGGCAGGTGTCCTCCCAGTTACGTTCTTTCTCGAAAGTGGCCTCTGAAAATTAGGAATGTAACTGTTTTGTGAAACCCTAAAAGCGGCATCTTTATAAGGAGTATCCAGGTAGTGCTTATCAATGTGCATGTCTGTAAAATGCCTAATCGGCCTTATATCAGCATCCTCAATGGAACTTCTCTCATGCAGCCTTTCAGAAGATCTTCTAGCTGTGTAGGACAATGATAGGGCTGACAAAGAGTCATTCGTCAGATTACTGAAATATGATACTTTTCCAGAATCTTTGGAAGCTTGAACCCGAGGAGTAATGAGGTCAGAGACAATAGAGCCACCATTGTTTACACTACCTCTAGCAATATTAGCTGTAGCAGAATCAGCGAATGATGATTTCTGTAATGGGAGATGGTCCGTAGCAGGAGCAGCTGGAGGAAACGGTGGATCACGAGCTGATGGAGGGTCAACTCCTGCACTAGGAGCAATAAAAGGAAGGTTTAGCTGTTCATACAAATGGTTCAACCAAATTAAATCGTTCTGTCAACTCATAGAAGTGATTTTTATTTCCTATATTTGATAGATGATTATGACAAAGGAACTAATCCGAAGTAGCGAAATTCATTCATGATTCGGTGAATAAGAAAAAGGAACTAATCTGAAAAAATAGTATTGGGCAGTCACATAGATGATTCATTGTATACCTAGATCCAAACTAGTTGAGCGGGTAGCAGAAGAATTAAGCTTCTCAGATATACTACCACCTCTAAGCATGCTCTCAATAGCCGTAACCTTCTGTTTGCTTGCATGCAGCACACTTTCAAGGCTTCTTTCTCCACCTTTAGCAATTGGCTTTGTTTGTGAAAGAAGCACACCACTAGATGTGAGAGATGTTCCTGAAGTGATGCTAGCAGTCCTGTCCATCGCGACAATAGCAGAAGTTCCATACCCAAGTAAATTTGTAGTAGGTGTCTGAGATTGAGTGCGAGGCAGCTGCACACCTCTCTCACGAAGCGAGGGAGAAGCATATCTTCTGTGCACACCCCCATCTTCTTCATTTATTAGCTGTTCAAAGCACAGCATATTAGACAACAAGTTGCCACAAGGGCATAGAGGGATTTCAGTATGAAAACAGATACCCTTTGTATGACAGGATCGAAGGATGAAAACAAGCGCCGGGAACGCTCTGGCCAGGTTTTTGTGAACATTCGATAACAAGTCCTGGCAGTTGATCGTACCTACATGATTCCAGTAAGTTTGTCAAGTACATAATGAAATTTTGTGAAAACAATTGCTCATTAGGTAAGCAGAAGATTGAAAATAAAATGTCAAAGACATTTATTTGGTATGAAAAAATTGTGAGTAAAAGAGCATCACTTTCATGACTAGGGCATATGGCCCTTGATAGTGTAATGGCAGAACCTGACTCACGTAGCCAACCAACCCCCTTTAGTTGGGATAAGGCTTAGATAGCAACTATGATGATGAGGAACTGCAATACTAACACATGGGGCAAACTCTATTGATATAAAATCACAGAAACTATGAGATCTGGAAAATGCTGTCAAAGGAGAGAGGCGATTGGGTTAAGGGGAGGGATCCTTGGGTGTGGAAATGGGAGAGTTCAGGAAGGTTTACAGTCAGGTCATTCTATGGTGCGATCCGCGTTCCTGAGACGAGGACATTGAAACGCCCCACCGAATTTATTAGGTCATTGGGGGGTGAGAATAGAGTTATTGCATTTGCTTGGTCGGTATGAAGAAGGTTCTCACGGTAGATAATTTACAAAAATTACATGATCATTCCCAATATTTGTATCAAGTACTTCTCTTTTTTCTTTTTTTAATGTTCTTTTGTCAAAGTGGACAGTACAACCTGAATATTTACCAATAAAGCTAATAAGCAATACAAATTTGAGGAGAGGGCAAACAAAAACACACAAAGGATAACCATTTACGTTGAATATTTGAATCCCATATTTATCAGAAAAACAAGCAAGTTAACTTTTGAAGGCAGCTCCAACCAGCTAGAATAAACATGTCTTTGTTCCAAATCACAGGCACAATTTTCAAAGGGATCAGCGACAAAGTTCTCTAAACATATGAGATAAATTAGCATGCAACAGGAAAACTAGATTTTTAGCCTCTGATTTCAATCATTTCATTCCAAGTTATAGAGATCTGATTAAGGCTCATGTCCACACCATTATACTATTGTATTCCAACAATGGAAAGATATGCTGCTTGCACAACCAAAGAACATCGAAGAGTGCCATAAATTCCACAATCAAGTTAGATCAAAAGCAAAACTGAGATTACAGTTGTCATCTCCAAATGCGACGCACCTCCCCAATTCTGTAGGTTCCCATGATACACCCCATCTACATTCAATTCCAGGCATCCAGATGGAAGGCGAATCCATTTTGTAAAAATAAGCTTCCCTAGCACTATAGGCCCAATCTGCAACTTTAAATTTCCTTAACAGACCTAGTCTGCAGCTTTAAATTTCTGATTGATAACTTATTTAAAAATTTAAAAATTTAAAAAAAAAAAAAAAAAAACTACATTCCGAGCGTATAACTTTTTTAACGACAAATGATGAATGCCTCTTTATACCTTGATATCCGCAACAGTGTTTTAAATAGTGAATAGCGTATTAGCGTGTAGCATAGTGTTCACCCCTTTGAAGCGTGAGGCGTAAGCTACACACTACTTCTAGATTTTTAATCAAGGTGCTTGGTTGCACCAATGTAATGATATTCTTTATTAGATTAGATTGATTAATAATGAAATTTAACAAATTTTCATGAAATTTGGTGCAACAAAATGCAACCTAAAGTAATAGGAAAGGGCGGGCAATGATTAAGTATAGAGGTAAAGAAAGAGCAATGAAACTGATTTAATATTGTTATTTTTATTATTTTACTAAAAGCATTAAAAAGGTTAACTAATTTTTATCGGAAATGGAAAAAACATCATGTGAGCTATATAACGCGTAGCATAGCCTACATAACATGTAGCATATGCAAATTATGATGTAGCCGCGACTTAAGCTATTTTCATGAGCTGTGTCATTAAGACTATGCAGTGCTACATAGTGTAAGCTACACGCTACAGTGTAACTATTTAAAACACTGATCTGCACTGCTCTCACTCCTTCCATATTTCCCAAGCAATGAGGCCCAGCAGTAGACTGATGATCCAGGAGAACTGTTTTTTACAGGATGCCATGCAAAACCACATGTTGCACCTTAGAAGAAAGGATAAACCACTAAATTAGGAATATCCATGATAACACCAAATCTGCCCCATACCTCAAGTTAAAACATCAAAGCTAAGAACGTGATTTGCATCCTGTATTGCATGATTATCCCAGCATAAAATATGGAAGCAGGAGGGATGCCGAGCTTTTGTATGGAACAATTGACCAGAATTTTTCCTTGCAAAGCTTTCCATAGGAAGAAAGAAGTTTTAAGAGGAAAGTCTTCGCTCCATACCCACCATGGTTAGCCCATATCTGACCCCTCGCCATCTGATAATTGCATGCTGATCTAGTTGTGAAGCTTCCCCACTAGGTCCTAAGGTCCAAACCAGTTCGTCCTGATTATGAGAGGACTTGATATCCAAATGAACCATATCTTGCACCAGATAGACGCAGATATTGGCTAACTCCAGGTTTCCAGATCCATCCGTCCTCCAGGCATCTTTACCCTGGAAATTTCTAATCCCATCTGAACAAATGTTCGATGCAAGATTCCTTGGAGGCTCATTCCCCCACCAATAATCCTTAAAAAGGTTGACAGTGCCATGACCCCACAAGCCATCTAGAAACTAAGAAGAAAACTTCTATCAACTCAACCTACTCTCCCCAGGAACAAGAGCAAGACTTGGGTTTGACCACCTCTAATAAATTAGTCTTGCCCACATATTTACCCTTCATACAGTCCAACCATTTTGTCCTCATCAAGACCATTATCAAAAGCATCCTCATTCTGAATGCCTCCTTCACATCCCGAACAACTTTAATACCCATTCCACATTACAACAGAAGACGCAACTTATTCCACGCAACCAAATTATGCGAGACCATTCTCATCCTCACCTCAAAGAAATTAGGCAATACTCAACTCTGTTACCTGCGCTCCTTTTTCTGTTGATAGGGATGGTGTTTGATGTTCCTCTCTTCTTGTGCAAACTCAGTTCCCATTTTGTAACCATTCCTTGGGAAGTTTGTTATCCATCAAAAACAGGGAAAAACAAACAAACAAATAAAGCTTTAATTCCTCTCCAGTAGGCAATACTGGAGAGGAATTTCTAGCCCATGAGATGTCTCCAGGGGTACCCTGTCATTCGGAAATTCTTTCCCCTTCTTGCAATATGCTTCTCTCGTCCTTCTCTTAAAAAAGCATTCATTCATTGATTTACGAAAAAGATTAGTCAGAAATGGCATCCAGCTAAGTCAGAAAAACACAGCTCATTACGCAGCGCAGAGGACACTGGGCACAGAAGATGTATAAACTTTTTTTTCTTTTTCTTTTTTTCTTCCATCTCTTTTTTTATTTTTGAAAGATAGCGACATTTTATTAAGGTGCCAAAAGAACACAAAAGACTACAATCCAACCCACAGAGGAAAATTACGATCCTCAAACTCCTTTATACAAGAGGCCCATTCCACCGTCTCCAATGCCAAGTTTCCCATATTCTGAAAATGATAACCATTCCTTTTCCCACAAAGAGCCCAAAAGTGCACCATCAAAGCCAGTCTCCAAATAACCCTTCGTTCTTTCCCTATCCCTGCATCATGCCATGCCAAGAGAAGGTCACCACTTGTACCCGGCATCACCCACAGCACTTTAAAAAGACTAAGGAAGCTAGCACACACCTTTAGAGAATAAGGGCGGTGTATGATGATATGGTCAACTGATTCGCATTTGTCAAGCACCACATGCACATGTTGGGTATCACCATTGACCCTTTTTTTTTTAAGATTGTCAACAGTCAAAACCATATTTCTCCCAGCTAACCAAACAAAAGCCACTACTTTTGGAGGGGCACCATAGGACCATGGTTATGAATGTTGGTATCGGTCGGCCAGCCGGCAGAAAAAAGATATGATACAGCGTCGCGTATCGGTATAGGCGTCGTATCAGCCTGTATTGGTCAATTTTTTTAAAAAGTAAAATAATATGGAAATTATGAGAAAAATAGGGGGAAAATGAGATAATCAAGAATCTATCATTTTTTCAGTATTTTGAACATGCATTCAATGGTGTATCGGACCATTCCTTGATGAGAATGTTGACTGTTGATTTGACTTGTTGAAGGTCAACTAAATGGGCTCTAATTAAACACAAATCAAGCATGATTTGGTGAACAATGGCCCATTACATTGAAATACAACAAAAAGAAAATGAAAATATAAAAAAGAAAGTGAAGGTTTACCCTTCTTTCCGATTTTTCCCATAAGAGTCCACTTCACTTTGATTTGTCGAATCTCATTCAAATCATTTGTTTCGATCCCAAAATAGGTTTAGATCTAGCCTAAAATAAGTTTTTAAGCTTCTTCCATGGTTTAAATGAAAATAAGAAGAGAAGACGTGTGAAATTTTGAATATATATATATATATATATATATATATATATATATATATATCAAAATTGGGCTTTTATAGGCGTATCGGCGCTGTATCGGTGCCAATACGGGTCAATTTTTTTCATATCAGACCGATACGACCTCGTATCGGGTATTGGCTCGTGTCAATACGAATATGATACGGCAGTATCGGCCGATACGATATCAATATTCATATTCATGCATAGGACCAAATATATGACGTATGAACACATTTCTCTCTCACAAATGAAGACTGAAGCATTTTATTAAAAGAGGAACTGAGAAGTGCCTCGATTTGCCCTTGTTCAAAACCATCCTATCCTACTCCCTCACAGCATAAGCTTGTCTTATTTCCAATGGTGATTTATTAAAACGAAAGGGAGAAAGTTACAACCCAAATATCATCCCAAGAGGGATATGAAGGTGAGGATTGAGGAATTATCCATCCCTGAGAAATCTATAATCTACCCGATATGACCAAATTGAGGTGGTAAGACCAACTTCCTTTCAGTCTCACCCCCATGAGAGGAACATAGAAAGATTGCATTGAGAAGCACCTTGTCACGCCTCTTAGGTCCCTTTGAACATTCAGGGTCCACACAACCATGCCCTAGACAACCAATAACATTGCCCAACCTCCACCACTTTGGCTAGCAGTACCAGCACAAGAAAACGACCCTTGGATGGTCATGATTAGCTTGCAAACTCACTCTCGACACTTCAAGAACATCTAAATACAATAATTTAAAAAATAAACAACTATATTCACAAATTTAAATCTTGTTCTTACCAATAAGATACCAAGCATCACACCTTATATGAGCATAATATCATACCATGCTTGGTATTGAACAACACAACAAGTTTCAAGGGATCACTCCCAATTTTTTTTATTCAACTATTCATAAGGACTCTTTACATGTTTACATACTTTTTTTCTCGAAGCAAAAGAAAGTCCTAATATAATCCTGACCCTTAATTACTTCTTATCCTAACTGTTGTTTTTGTAAAACATTAAAAATGACTAAATATCCGTAAACATTAGAATTGCTTGAACTCGGTTTCTTTTGAAAGCTAATGCAATAAACTCTGAAATGGGACAAATTTCATCTAATTTTGGCATTGTTTCGTACTTGAAAAATGATCCACAAAATAGGTAACAAAATACTAAAGGATAACTCATTAAACAATTCACGATGAACTAACTCTAGACTTGTGTGGTCTAAGGTATTCCACAATGGTAATGGTGGCCCTAACAGTCACCTCCATTACCGTTACGGCCAAAAACCTATTTCAGACCCGTACGGACCTTTACAAGCCATTTTTCCATTACGGCCTTGTAACGCGTAATGATTACCAACCATTATCATTACGAATTTGTTTTGTAATAGCTTGGTACAGTCACAGTTTAATTGTATCATGTCTAGGGTATACAAACAAATCAACCACTCAAATGGGCCCACAGATTGTTCAAACCATTATTAGGGTCCACAAAATCGTCCTGGCATATCGTGGGGCCCAAATCTCTGATCATAGGGCCCATTCATTGGCTTTTGTGGGGCCTACTAGTAGAATGTATCAAGTACCATGTACAATAAAGCATTTCCGTACCAATTATCCTCGCAAAAGCTGGTCCGCATCACCACAACTCCAAAGGCTGCGCCTTTGGAAGCCTTATAGGCCTGTATCGAGATGAGGCCGAAACATAACCCCCCACCCTCCCTCGCACTGACCATGGTGGCTTGAGATTATTTACCTATAGGTTCATAATCTTCATTGTTTTATTTGTAGCCTCCTCCTTGCTTCTTAGGGTTAAACACCTACCGCCTATGCCTATTTTCCATTCCTTTCCAAATAAAGTCCCTTTGCAACCTCTCCAACCTATTGATTATGCTAATCGCATAGAGAAAACGTAGCATGTAAGTAAATCAGCATATTTGATAGCGTCAATTTAGTAAGTGTAAATTGGCCCCCAAAACATAAATAACTACTTTGTAAAGGGAAGAGTCATCTCCTCCACCACATCTCAAATAAGTTTTGCTGGATTAATCATGCACAAGGAGAGTCCAAGATAAGTAAACAGTAACCTTCCTGCTTTGCACCCTAACAATTCTGCCAGCGATGAACTTCTTCACCCTATAGCAGAACACTTTTTTTTTGTCAATTACCCCTCTAACCTGAAATCACTTTGAAGCATCTCTCAAAATGTTTTGCAGTCTCTAGACTTTTGTCCTACTTGCATCACAAAATTTTAATAATTAGAAGTGGACTTCCACAACTTTTCTTTTTTCTTTTTTCTTTTTCAACAGCACTTCCACGAGAAGTCAATGCTTCATTACAAAAGGCACGAGAAAAATGAGCGGAGAAAGAAGAATAAAACATCCAAATTCTGAAGACTTGAAGAATAAAACAGAAGGGCAAGTACAGATACAGGTATTATGGCAAGGATCAGGCTCTGACTGATCCTTAACATCCAAATTCTGAGATAAGACTAAGAGTATGGCAAGGATGCTATAAACTATCACTTTTTTGCTCAAAATCCCAGTATATGAAGACTTGAAGTCTTTAGGAAGGGGGATCCCATATCCATCTCCGTGTCCAAGGAACTGGGTATCTGACAAAGGTTCTCCATTTTCTCTGAAGGATCAGAGTATCGTAGATGGGAGCAAGAGGTGTAGCAACATGTGCAATTGAACAAGAATAAGAACATACATGCAAAGGTATGGAAAATTTAATCTAGGAAAGAAGCAAGCCCCACATCTATTTCTCCTTCTTCTAGCAAATCTGAGATGAGAAAAACCACAGCACAGTACTACCTCACTCATTGCATCTGCAACACAACACTTTATAAGATCTTCATAAAGATCAGCTGATCGTTGTATCTCAGGTGCATCAGCCCAGTACTCTAGGATAAGAAGCGCATATTCACAACATCTGCAATGACATGATATGTTGAAAAATGGAGAGAGAATGAACAGTAACTGAACCAGTTGTAAGCTACACATGGCATTAGGAATATGCATACCTGGCACGGAGCACCGAATTTCGATCATTCTTTGCACAATCAGCTATCCGAGGAAGTACACGGGCAACTTTGCAGTTACGTAACATCTGAAAAGAAAATAAGCAACTATAAAAACTTAATCAGAAACCATTTCATGTAAGATAATGTCCTGCAAGATTCATACCGTTTTTATGCAGTTGTCTGCAGACTCTGCAATTACAAGCACAGTTATGACCACCAGCTTGAAAAGCACCTGAAAGAGGTTGCAGAGACAGCCACAAAACTATTAGGATATGTTAAGACCACAATAATCAGTGAACAAAAGGTGATCTTACCGGAATGAACATCTCAGCACAAGCTTCAAAATCACCCAAAAGTTCCTTTGATAATAAGCATAATAGATGGCAAGCCTAGAGAAAGAGAAGCCCAGTCAGCAACATTTCAAAAAATACACTATTAAACTCTATGCCACTATCACATGAAATACTAACATCAACTTTCCACATAGTCATAGATAAATGAACAGAATGGGAAATCTAACAAGAAATCCAGAAAATGCAATGCAATTTCAAAATTAGACTAGAAACATGTCGTAGATCAAGAAATTTAACAATATGCCTGCATCTGCATGCATGTACATTTGTACGTACATACATATACATTTTCAAGGGTACAATTCATCATCATCATCATATAAGCCTTATCCCAACAAATTGGGGAATCTTTTCCACCATTCCACTCTATTGGAATGCCATAATTTTGGATACATGTTGGAAGTTACGGCATAAGTTTGACACCGGCTGCCAGCCTGACACAACCATTCTCCATTATCTAGCTTGGAACCGGCATTTTTTTTGAAAGGCGCTTGGGACTGGCAATAAGAGCTCCCACAGGTGCAATGCAGTCAACTATTCCATAGGTTGGTTACAATCAAGTGCTATCTAATAGTCTGTTACATAGGTTGGTTACAATCAACAAATTTGTCAAGGGTAAAATTGGAAACCAAAATTCTAAAAGCATAATTGTAAAGCAAAACTCAAGCCATAACCAACTGGTTGCCTCCATCTAGTGTTCCATAGCTGCATCTTTTCAATACAATAGAAGCGTCCCATTTTTTTTTTATTTGCCAAGAGCCAGAATTAATCATGAAAGATGCTGACTACAAATTATTGCAGGTGACAAGTCAATTTTAAAACACCTATGCCTGCTATGTATCAAAGTCTTTTGGATCTTTTAGGGTCATTATGGGTGAATAAGCATGTGAATTCCTGTTAGTTTTGGTTTGGGAAGCGTGTGGGCCCACCAGACGACCTTCCCCGGGCTAAAAACAAGAATGGATCAAAAAATGTTGTAATTTCTTCAAACCATCCCACAGGCCACGCCACTTGAGCCGATGTGAAAATACACATGCATTAATCACCCCGATAAGAAGTCTCGAACACAAGACCTCCCGCTCTGATACCACTTTGATGCAGAAACAATTGACCACTTGCTCTAAAAGCTCGAACTGATAGAGCATGGTGAATCATACCCTTTATCACATAACCTAGGCCCCACATCGCATGGGTTAGGACCTCGGCCAAAACCCCCTCGTGAGCCCCACTTCACATGGGTTCCGCTTCACACGAGCCACCCACCTCACACGGGCCGCCCACCCTGAGTGTGCCCCTACATCCCATAGGCAACCCCACTCGAGCCCAGTGTGAAAATGCCCCTGCATTAAATTAATACATTCCTAGTTTGAGTCCATAAGAGGCAAACTAAACAACCCAAGTGACAGCCCCACATGTTTCTTGAATGTAACAAAACCAGCATGAAACTGGCTTTCACCAAAAACAACCCCAAGTGTCAGGAACTACTTTTTTTTTTTGAACGGTGAATAAATTTATTAGAAGGCTGATGGGCCAAAATGCAGAACAAGAAAAAAAGAAAAAAGAGGAACAGAAAAAAAAAAAAAAAACAAAGATACAAGAGCAAGGAGCTCAAACCACCCATCCTCCTGTTTCCAATATTGGGGTCCCCACACTGATTGGATCAGATTTTATTTTTGGGAAAACATGTAAAAGGTCAGACCAAGTGGATGGATGGATTAGATCCCATGGGTGTATGCGATGCTGGCACATGTGTGACGTGCACATGAGCTTTATTGCACACACAGTTGCGCTTAGCAAAGCTCCATAATCAGTTCCAGAAAATGTACAAAATAAAAATGTGGCTTCTGACAAAAAAGAAGTTATGTCCTGGAGAAGCTGGACAAGGATGACTACAATTATATTGTTCATGGTCTAGTCAGAACATCAAACTTGGTCGTGAGAACCATGAAAAGTTATTTGTATAAATTTTGTACTAAAAACTAACAGTACTGGTCCAGAAAAGCATTATCAGACCTGTTTTACTATGCTAGATCGCCGATCAGATAACTGAGTGCATAGGGGAGCAACAAGTTGCTTCAAAAGCGTAGGGAAAGATGGATAATCAGCAGCACCTGATAAAAAAAAAATTTTAAAAATAAAAATCAAATAAATGCTGATATGAATATCACATGAAATGGGATAATGAATGTAGCCAAAGAGAACTTCAAAGTAGACATTAGTAACAAATGCAGCTGTTTACACACATTATCCAACAAAAACGAATTGACCATATTAGATCAATAAGATCACATTTTCCATGCCATCAGCCAAGTGCTAAACTTCAAATTAGAAGACAGGAATGGTGTGTCTAAGGAATTGTGAAAAAAGGATCACATTGTGTTATTGCTTTACATCACATGTAGTTGATACAGCTCAGAGCCTCAGAGAAATCCGAAATTCAGAAAAAGGGTAGGGCTATCAAACAAGCTAGAATTATGCATAGAGGTAGAGGTAGATTTCTCCAGGTAGTTGATAGAACGCAACTGTTACTGTAAATTAATCAAGGGCTCTTTATCAACATTAAAGGCATGCACACATGCCATGGTCACAAGAGCAGGTGAACCAAGGATTTAGAAATTTCAGATGCAACTCATCCAACTCAATTTGGCCTTTTGACCATGTCAGAATTCTTAGGAGAAACATTGTATGGCTAAAACCACAAGGATCTGAACAGTTAACAGTCTAATACATTTCATGGCGAGGTCATGAATCAGCTAAGTCATACATACAACTTAATTTCATCAGAAATGACAATGGATCACATTCCTTAACCATTCTGTTGGTTAACCCTCAGTATTGAGATAGATCTTTTGCAGCTTGGGAAGTTCAAGATTGAGACTGTATAACAAAAGCAGTAATCTTGTAATTCTTGTTGTGCAATTTTTCTCACATAAAACAGATACCTGTCCACATACAGTACATGTGTGATTGTGTATTCTTGCTGTGCAGCTCTTCTCACATAAACATGGAAATTACATACGGTACATAAGTCTGTACACGACAGCTTTTGATTGCTCAAGGAGGTTGTGGGAAACCATGCCCTCTTGAAATTGAGCAATGACTATTGAGCGCATCCATGATACAATACAAGTACTAAAACTATGACCCCTTCTCCCAGAGGATGACAAAATTCAATTTATGCCTCTCGGTTGTTGCATCATCAAGTTCGTACTCAGGCTATTTGCTAGTAAGGGAAACTAATCATAGTGGCTCACCACAACGGGTATAGCCTTCTGAGAATATGACAGAGAAACATCTTTGACTACTTGTGGTGGGAAAGCACATTCATTGAGCGTTGAGCAGCTGGTGTTTCATTAAGTGTTTGTGACTTGCATCACTCCACAACCAAATTCAAGTTTCTCTCAGATGGCCTCACATCCACATCTCTTCAAAGATCAGAATCCAGCCCTCTTGGGATTCTTCTTCCAACTTTGCATCCACAAAAATGCAATCTGCATCCATGATGGATACTACCAAAACCAGGCCATTCAAACATCACTTCAGAAGCCCCTGTTAAGAGGTTTGTGTCACACATGACCTCTAGTGACAGTTAAATGTGCCATGACAAAGAGGCCTGAGATCAACAACACACACAAGTACCCAAAAATGACAAGCAAAATTACATAAAGAAAAGCATGAGGCACAACAGGAAGCAATCGTAGACTCTCTTTTCCCTAAGAATGAGGAACTAATGGCACAGTAATGCAAACCGCCGAACAAAATCAAAGTGCCAAAGTGCATAGCCAACTCCGAGTACATGTGTGTGTGGTGCATAGCCAACTCCCAGTAAATGTGTGTGAAAATCATTAAAAAAAGACTGCAGATAAATAAAGTTCACAGAACACAAACATGATCAGGCTTAACTTCCACTCAGAAACTTCTATTGACACTGAACCCACAGAAAACCTTTTAACTTTTGCTGGGAAAATCAAATACAAAAATACAAGTTAAAAGAGAAAATAGAGTGTTTATAAGCAGTGTTCGCAGTATGGATGTCGCCACATGTATCGCTGGCTGGGGATATTAATCATGTATCAATATCACTGACTCAGGCAAACATTGGGGAAACATGGGGAAAATGGTAGAATTTATCAATGAAACTTCAGGATATGCTAAAATACACATTTGCATATGTAAGAATCAAATAATATCAAAAAAAGACGCATATATGCATATTTAGAAATCAAATAATAAGTTTCCCTTTAATGGGGCCTTAAAAGCATGTATTGTTGACTCAGATAAACATTGAGGAAACATGGGGGAAAATGGTGGATCCATCCATCCATTCATGCATGCATGCAGATACATACAAACAAACACACATGCATGATCCATCCATCCATGCATGCATCGATACATAAAATTACACATACGTATATACATACATGCATAGATACATACATACATACAATGACACATACACTTGTACATACATGCATCATGCATCCATGCATGCATACACACATATATAAATACACCCATCATCCATCCATCTGTCCGTCAAGTCCATCCAACCATCGATGCATACATACATCCAGCTATGATCCATCCATCCGTGCATGCATGCATACACATACACGCATACAAACATGCATTACATCATACAACCATGCACCCATAAAAGATTTTGAAATGAAATCTGTGTCTAGCAAACAGATTTTTTGCAATATCAATACATTGGTGATACAAACAACACCTGAAATTTACAAAGTCGAAAACATTGGCGATACTCAGCGATATATCACCGATACCAATAATACTGATAATAGCACCGATGCTTTAAACACTGTTCATAAGTAGGGGTTATACCACAACCAACCTATTCTCATTCATCCTTTTCTCGATACAAAAGTAACAAATCCTGCAAGAAGAAGTATCATGAAGCTTTTCTCAACCTAAATGATTAAGGAACTGAAATAGGCTAGGAATGAATGACTCAGACGACTGGCATCTTTTCTATTGAATTGTTTATCCAAATTAATACTACCATCACTGTGTAAGTGAGCAAGAATTAGCCAACACCCTCTACTCTGTTTAGGCGGTGTTTGGGTATTACTAAATTCCCATCGAGCGGAATGGCCATTATGCATGTTTTTTCTATCAGGAGAAACGAGCTCACTCGCTATTTTGGGCCAGTTTGACAAAAAGTCCATTTCACGAAATTAATATTGCAATTTCCACACTTCCAAACAGCATGCTCTTCAAAATGAATGTGGCCGCTGAGAATGTTGGGAGCCTATTTGAACTCTTCTCCAAATGATGCTTAGTTCATAAATCGATAATATCTTTCTCAAGAATTAAATTTAAAAAAAGATAAGGGCCTTGAAGATTATCATATTTTCCATTACAATTTCATAATAATAAGCTTTAGAAACTTCGAATAGTTTAGACACTGGAAACCAAAAACCCAATTGAGAGCGAGGCGCATGCGTTTGTGCGCCCAAATGCACCTGTAGGTGAAAAACAATAAAAGTATAAGTTGATACAAACCTCCAAAAACAAGGCCTTCAACTCTCTGCATAGCAGCTATTCTTACTGACCAATCTTTCTCTGGTACCAGAGTAGATGCAATCTTCTCAAATTCCCTAATTAATTCCTTTTCCGAATACACTTTAATGGGGTCAACCGATTTTTCTGCAGCATCACTTTCTCCTATATCTCATGAAGAGGAGGGTGGTGTGAGCATAAATATAGATGACTAGATGCATTTAAGAAGGAAAAGCTTCAAAGGATGACTAATTCTAGACAAGAAACACAATTGCATATAATATTAACAGCCAAATGAAAGGATGTCATAATTATATTTTCTCAAATTATTAGTACAGAGTCACAAAGATCATATGAATATAAAAAGTCAAAAACAAATACAGAAATAGTAATACATGCAACCGCAATTCCATAACATACATTTATTCCACAATAAGGTCAACCAGACAAGCGGTACACAAGATTATCCTTTTTGCAAGGAGGATGCTAGAGTTTTCAACAGATCCATGTTGTTAAAGAAGGCCACTGGGAACAAGAACAAAATAGAGAAAACAATACACAAGAAACTCCGAACAACAAAATCCCAAAGCCAATGTTTAGAAAAGAGTCAAGTAAAGCAACTGCATTGATGTTGTGACTACTTAAATAATTTTTTCCTGTTTAATTGACATGCAATACCGCCCAACCCCCCCAAGATTGACCAGTTTTCTTGGCCAGTTTGGTCAAACCAATCAGACCCACTTCTTTTTTTTTTCAAAAGTAATGAAATTATATTAAAAAGGAAAGGAGCTTACAAAAGGGGACTGCTGAGATAGCAGAACTGGAAACCTACAAACCTAAAAACAAAAGATTATAGTCTTTAAGACCCTTTACATTAACCACCCATTAATTATTAGATTTTTCGCAAAAGAACCCACTGCTTGAGCCGAACCCAATCAGACCCACTTGGCCCTTTTCTGCCTAGAAATATGCTTCATTTAAGATAATAAATTAGATAGAAATCAACAGCCAATCAATCAGCTGTTAGCCTAGTGGCAAGTGTTTGGTTTCTAAGTAGAAGTTATTCCACTTTTTTAACAGAATATATCCCCATACCAGACCACGGTTTTAGGGTGACCTACCTCATTTTGGTGGTAGTTGCAGTCCAATCCAATCTGACCACCCGGTCCTGTCCAGGTTTTAGAACATGGCCTCACCTTATCGACCACACTACACCCTACTACCATAGATCATCACCACAATGGTTTCAGCCAACTGTCTCTCAGCACTAACCCATGAGCAACCCTCCACAGGATGGGTCCAAACCTTTATGACCTTGAATTCACCATTCAACACTAGATATGCACATCTCGAAGATTAAGTCATGCATTTGGAAGTAGGAAATGAGTCAAATTATGAAATGCAAATGGCTAATTAAATCAGTAACTCATTTCCTGCACAACATCCCTCCTCTGCAATCCCATTCTAGGCCTTACCTCTCGCTACCCTAAGAGTATGGAGCCATTGAATTAATAGTTATCCACCACTCAACACGAAACAATCCAACTTATCGCAAGCTTGCTGTCAAAATCGCCCAAATTGTACAAGGTGCTTCCATTTTTTATGATCTAGATCACCACCACCCCTTTACATCTCATGAGCAGTGTTCTGCATATCGATGATATTGGCTGAAATACAAAAGATCCTGTGTAGCGATAGAATTATCATTAATACATGCCAATATATTGCTACATCTGCGATATTTCTTGATATTTCTCACAACATATGCAATGTTTAGCAATACTTTGATATTTCCCTCTTGTATCTTCCACTTAGAGAACTTAATGAAATTGGTTTCTATTGATTAATCTGCCTACCACACACTTCATCTTCTTTGTAGCTTTCAATCATGAAGTGCAATTTAATCGCTAATACTGTAACTCCCTTGTCATGTCTTGTTCCTTAAAGATCCTTTTCTTTCACTATCTACCAATAGCTCCCTTAATACTCACGTCCCTATTTAATTTCCATATTTCGTAAACTGCCCTATATTGTTTCTCCCAATGGACCACATGATATACAATATTCTATCCCTTTTATTTGTGAGTTGTTTACTCCATAAAATCTTGCTAATTCTAATACCTGGCAGTCTACCCAAGTTACACGAGCACTCAAAAGAAGATCACACTCAATTTAGCACAACAACACTCTTCTTTGTGCTAACCTGCTTTTTCTTTTCTTTGAGTGGGTTGTAAGCTTTTGCACCATCTTGGTGCTTCTTTAATAAATCTCAGTTATCTTTTTTCTTTTTTTTTAACACGCACACACAGACCCCACACACTCACGCTGGTGGAATTTCACCACACATGGGTACTCGAACCCTTGACCGGGAGTTGAAACTCCTGAGAGTCTACCACCCGAGCAAGAGTGAGGACCCAATAAATCTCAGTTATCTTTAAAAACAAAAAACAAAAAATGTATAGTACCATAATCATCTAGGCCTTATCCCAACTAATTGGGGTCAGCTGCTTGTCATGTATAGCATTTTAGTGATTTTTTATTTTTTTTTTTGAAGGATGATCTTTATTAAAGGCAGGAGCCAAAAGAAAAACAGCAAAACACAAACAGAAAGAAACATTAAATATACAACAAACTAGCCCTATGGTATAGCATCTTAATGATATGAACTCATTTTAGATATAATTGCATCACTTGTGACCAACATCATATAGTTTTGTTCCCTAAACAATGGAAAACTATACGCATATATCTTTTGTAATGCTTTGGGTCCAAGTGAGTAATCATGTCATTTAACATCTCCTGAAGTTTAAGTGAACAATTACACCATTTTCCCAAAATTTCCCCAATGTTTCCCTCAGACTGAGAGGCATGCAATATTACCCAATGTTTCCCACAATATTTTTGTATCCCAAGGTTGCAATACATAATGAAATACCAATAGTTCAAGCACAAGTCATTCGTGAACAATTAACATCACCATCAAAGTTGGCAGCAAGCAATATTAGGATCTAATCTCATCTGCATGACTGACTTGAAAATGCTCATTCCCAAATTTTAGGAAAAGTTCAAAGACAAGCAATCGAAGAAATTCCGCAATATACACTATAGGCAGATAGCCACAACCATTAAATACTATAGAATTGTCCTTGATAATTAAGGAACAACAAAGAAGGAAATTAAGGTTTGAAACTGGCAGCCAAGTGACTCTAAAAATGTTTTATCCTACATTCTTCACCAAATTTGGATCCTTGGAAGCTAAATTTTGTGCTTGACGATATATGCATCATCACCTTAAGGATGAACTTTTCATTTTCCATATAGGGAGACAGGCAAACGAGATTGTGGATGCACTTGCAAAAGAAGATCTTAGTTGTGAGTCTCTTTGTATAGGAATCCTTTCTCAATTAAATTTTCTCACAAAAAAGAGAAGTGGCAATCAATTATTGAAACAATCAGGTTTGTTAATCCAAGGGCATTTTCACACCAAGCTCAAGTGGGGTGGCCTGTGGGATGCAGGGGCACACTTGAGGTGGGCGGCACGTGTAAGGCGGGTGGCTTGTGTGAGGCAGAACCCATGTGATGTGGGGCCCGTGAGGTGGGTTTGGCCGAGTACCTAATCCATGGGATGTGGGCCCTACGCTATGAGATAAAGGGATTGATTCGCCAAACTCTATCAGCTCAAGCTCAAGCTTTTAGAGCAAGTGGTTAGTTGTCCTGCATCGAAGTGGTATCAGAGCGGGAGGTCTCTTATTCAACTGATCATCGGGGGGATTAATGCAAGGGTATTTTCACACTGAGCTCGAGTGGGGTGGCCTATGGAATACGGGGGCACACTCGAGGTAGAAAGCCCGTGTGAGGCGGGTGGCTCGTGTGAGGTGAGCTCCACTCATGTGAGGCGGGTGGCTCGTGTGAGGCAGAACCCATGTGATGTGGGGCCCACAAGAGGGTTTCGGCCATGAACCTAATCCATGGGATGTGGGGCCTAGGCTATGAGATAAAGGGATTGATTCGCCACGCTCTATCAGTTCGAACTTTTAGAGCAATTGGTTAGTTGTCCTGCATCATTTGTTCATGTCATTTTTATTAATGTCATTTACCAAGGAGTTCTCTATAAATAATGACCTTATTCGACAAACAAGGTGGTTCCCAAAAGGGTCTGAGATTGTTCAAACAGAGTAATGGACTAAGAATTCTCTCTCTTGTTGGTCTATCTGCAAAAACATTAGCATTCTAAGAAATTTAAACACTATAAACATCCATAGGATCACACTATAAACATCCATAGGATCTATGACATCCTAAATTTCATCAATAACACTACTAAGGTTAATGGGCCAGGATTCTTTTTAGAGGACAGCTTTTGGAGGATTGGATTTCTGGCATCGATCTGGCTAGTGTGGAAGGCCAGGAAGTTGAAGTCAATGAGAATGTTATTTCATAGAGTTATGGGTTATATGTCAAGATGGGGCTCTAAGGGATTAAGGGATTCCATTGTCTAAGGCATGTAACTCAAAAGAGATAAGAGTCTCCAGCTTTGGTTAGGAAGATTTCCAGTGTGAAGGTTTTCCTGTATAGCTTGGCATGTAATTTATTGTATTTTCTTGTTTTGGTTAATATATTTTCCATTTTCATCATTCAAAGACAGATTAACGATTCATTTTAGACACCCACGAGTTAACATTAGAAGAGACACCACCCTGATCAGCCAACAAAACAAATATTACTACAATTCTTAAGCCCTTCCAAACAAGGTATTCTATATCGATAACAATTGCCATAACGGTCACCACCATTACCGATACGGCGGAGTAACAACCATTACGACCCTCTTAATGGTTGAAAATTTTCTTTTGCCCGAAAAATTCTAAAAAATATATCTAGAAAATCAAGAATAATGTAAATATTTCAAATATGTATTCATTTTTTGTTTTGAAGATGTTTATGGTAGTGTAACGGTCCACCCTTTGGTAAGAGTGTTGTATCGGGCTGTCTAGTGAATTGTTTAATATGATTATGTCTCTAATGTTTACACATTACAATCAAGCATTAAAACTAGAAATCAAAAAAGGGCGTAAATTCTGCATTGTCAATTTTTGAAAAAAAGGCCCCTGGAGATTCTATTCGCTCAAATCACTTCAATTCACAGTTTTAATCTTAAAAGCTATAATAAGAGTAGTCGAAATTTGTTGTAAAATGATATACGAGAGTTTTGGAATGAGAAAAGTGAAAAAGAGGAGAAAAATGAATTTAAATAAAATTAAAAAAAAAAAGTGATCGAGTAACGGTCGCCTTATAATAGCCTTTACGGCCAACGTAACGGCTAATACAGTCTCGAAAAACTAATAGCCCCTTTTCACTCTCATATCATGTAACGGTTATAGCCGTTACCTATACATATCAGCCTTTACGGATCTATTGTAACGGATACGGAACACCTTACTTCTAAAAGATTGTTGGTTTGGCTTCATTGGAAACCTTGCCTCCTCTAGGTCAGGAGAACGCAACAACAATTATCTTCATCATCACAAACCAAACCGCCAACCTTGAAAGACTAGGATTACAAAAGAAACACCATCAAATTGTACCTCTGAAAAGAAAAAAGTTTGCAAACTCCAACAGGTGAAGCCTTCCATTGAGCCTCTGAATCTTCTAACACCTTGCTCTTCCTTAAGCTCCCAACAACCAATTATAAACCTATAGACACCCACCCCCAAAAACTGTGCACTTATCTTAAACGAAAGCTTATGTCTAAGAGCTTAAAATCCTTAGGAAAACCTACTCAACTGACCATAACCCGGTTCATAATTAAGTACAAGGACCATGCAGGACCACTCGAACTCATCAGAAAAATCTAGGCGCCAAATTCCATATGATTGCCGCCCACACCTATTTGGCACATCTAGGCCCATCGAAGACCATCAGTGTCACAAATTTGATCAAGTATGCGAGTTTGACAAAGGGTGGCAATCGGATTGCCGCCTATTGCCAACATCATTTTGCACACTGCACAGATTGTGAGAGAGATTCAGCGACTGGGCAATCTGATTGCCACCCCAACGGTAAAACAATCATTTTCCCTTTCTAAATGGTAAAAATACAAAGAATATCACCTATCAAACATACCCAAAGGTGCAATGTGTCTCCCAGCCAACCACAACCCTTCAATCACATGGCATGTTGCCCTTAAAATTCAAATTTATTACCAAAAAAAATGTCTGTCTCTATAAATGAGTTGCCCCTTCTCGTTTCTACACACAGACTTAGCTCTCTAAACTTGGTTGCCTAGAGAGAGTGAAAGTAACAGTGAAGAGTGTGGGAAGAGTGAGAGTGAGCGTAGACTAAAGAGAGGGAGAGAGAGAGAGAGAGAGAGAGAGAGAGAGATCACCCATCCAAGCCATTCACCTCATCCAACCTTCAAACCTATCCTCTTCAAGCATCCAAGCCACCTCAAGGGGTTCAATTTGATCGAGGCAAGGCCGGAATTTGAGATCCACGATCATCTCCTCTTAGGAGTGCCATAGCTCTCTTCTCCTCCTCCCATATCTCCACGTGCACGAGCAGCAATCCAACCGTCCATTTTTATTTTCTTTCTTTATATTACGCATCTCCTTTCTTATACACCCCCCTGCTTATTATTCAAGCGACTCTTAAGTGTATGCTCTACACATTGTCAAATCCCCATATCCTGGTGTATCAAAAATCAAGTGTTGGTTGATTTTGTCCATAATTTTATTTGTTCATTAGTTCACAACTCATTTGCCTATGCTTTTATTTTTCTTTTGCAACTACTATTTTCTCGAGTTCTTACCTAGGTTAAGACATTGCAATCTCCTTGGTAGTAGCTTGAGTCGACTAGTCACTTTTTTAATGTTGTTTACAACCGGCTACTTAGATAGAACCCCAAATATCCCTAAAAATCTTAAAATCCCATAAAGTAGAGACCGTACATAAGTGCAGGCTGAGAAGGGTACCTACCTCATTCCTTCTCTGTCACCCAGGTCCTTACCTAGAATCTCTGGCCACAGACCACATCCAGGAGTCATCTTAGTGGGAGAATTAGAGACTCCCCAATCCAAGGCAACTCTACGGTGTCTAACCAACCGTAAATTCTAGGCTTTTATTGGCTAGTGGCGACTCCAAGTCTTTCAAATGTAACATTTTGGGTCCACACCACACCCATTCTAAAACCAAGGCCAACATAGAAACACATGCACCTCAATAGTGTGCACGCCCACCCCATGTAGAAAGCGAACACAAATCTTTCCTTCCAAGGTGGATTTTTCTTATGAGTTCGAGGTGTCCTGCAGGTCTTTATGCCTTATTATGGACTAAGTCATCGTCAGTTGGGTAGGTTTTCCTAAGGGTTTCAAATTATCAATCATTGGTTCTGGTTCAAGATGAGTGCATGGTTTGCTTGGGTGGTTTGATAAGCATTTCGGGAGGTATGGGTGATCTCTCTCTCTCTCTCTCTCTCTCTCTCTCTCTCTCTCTCTCTCTCTCTCTCTCTCTCTCTCTCTCTACTCTTGCTCTTATGCTCTCCTTAAGTAACCAAGTATAGAGCTAAGTGTGCTTGTAGAAATGTGAGGGTGGGATATTTATGGAGAAAGGAATGGTTTTTTGTAGTAAGTATGAATTTTAAGGGCAAACATGCCATGTGGAGGATTTTAGTTGGCTAAAAGAGTCGCAACACCTTTGGATAAGTTTGATAAGTAGTATTCTTTGTAATTTCATCACCCGAGAAGGGAAAATGACCATTTTATCCCCAAGGCAACAATCCAATTGCCTCCCAATAGCCGAATCTCTCTAATAGATGACTCGGGGATCATGGGGATCTATGCGCGGTTTACGAAATGATGTTGACTGTCGGTGGCAATCGAATTGTCGTCCTTTTTCAAACTTGTAAACTTAATCAAATATGTAACAATAATGGTCTCCGACAACGTTGTCAAAATCCTTATTGTATTGCAAATCGTAATAGGGGTTGAATCGTATCGAATCACAAATCATATCGTAAATCGTAAGAATTTTTATAATTTTCTTAAAAAAATTGAAAAAATATGAAATATATAAATAAATTAGAAAAAAAATCAAAACTCATCAGTCATCCTTTTGCCATTAAAATGCACCCATTAATACTATGTCATGATATTGTTAAACGATTCTTATATTTCCTTCTTTTTTTGTCTTTCAAGAAATATCGCTTAAAAACATACAAGGATCCTTTAATAATGTAGGTTCTTGTTACCTTTCTTGAATGTAGAATCACATTCAAAAAGCGACATTTGATTTTGTAGACCAATGAAAAAAGATAGTTTGATTTCTAACTATCACTCCCACAATACATACAAGTCAACATGATTGTAACCATCCATAAAAATATTCCAAATAAGATATACATCAATTTGGTGTTTTGACCAATTAATAAGTAAGAAACCATTTAAATAAAATTTAAAAAAAAAAAACTCGATAATTTAACGTTGAAGAGAATATATATCATTTAATCTCTAATAAAGAATAAATAAAATAATTTACCTTTTTTAAATGACTATGATTTAACATTGAAGAGAAAATATATCATTTAATCTCTTATAAATAACAAAATAAAATAATTTACCCTTTTCTAAATGATTCCTAAAGCCCTCACCAATTTAAAAACAGAAAATGATAGCCAAGGGAAGCTTAAAATAGAAGAGAACAAGTATAATTTGAATCGTAAGTCAGGATTTGAATAAATTGTCAGACTCAAATCATAGAATTGTAGGATTCCTATAAAAAAGGGATTCAACGTGGGATTCAAATCATTTTGCTAAAGATTTGACACAAATCGTATATCGTAAATCGTAAGATTTTAACAACACTTGTCTCCGATGGGCCTTGATGTGCCAAATAGGTGTGGGTGGCAATCAGACTGGATGAGTGCATTAAATTCCTTGAACATCAGTTCCAATGTGACACATCTTGAACATGAGTTCCATTAAATTCCTTTCTATTTATCATGAATGTGATACTGGTGACCTTGAGTCTCTACAGTAATTTTCAAAAGAAGACTGCTAACAGAAGCACCAGACTCCTTTCTTCCAGATTCTGACAAGGCACTGCAATTGGATCAGGGTACTCCAAATCGGTTACGTAACGGTAACGGAGGCAACCGTTACGCGATTTGGCCCCGTATCGGCCGATTCATTTTTTTGCATCGTATCGGCCGATACGGCCGTTACAGGGCGTATCGGCCGTTACGGGCCCCTTACGGGTCATTACAGGCCCGTAACAGGCCCGTATCGACATTTTTCCATTTTAAGCTTTGTTTTTGCTGTTTTTTTGAAACTTCTTGCTTCCAAACTGTTTCTCACTCCTTCTACTACTAATTTTGACCAACTTTGGCTAAGTATTTAAGATAAAAATACATTATATTATGGATTTTCTTGAATCAAAGCTCGGTGGGCCATTTTTCAAAAATTCGTCAAAAATAGGTATTTATACTTTTTTTAATATGTCTTGTTGTTTTAATCATACCATATGATGTGTTAATCATAGTAAAACATGTTAATGTGCATTTTACAGATTTGGGGTGCCATTTTATATTTTTTTCTATTTACGCATGAATTTTGGCCTTTTTTTTTTAAATTCGAAAAATCAATTTTTAATGGTTGTATTGTTGTTTTAATCATGCCATTTGATGTGTTAATCATAGTAGAACATGTTAATGTGCATTTTACAGATTTTGGGTGCCATTTTATATTTTTTTTATATTTTTTTCTATTTACGCATTTATTTTGGCCCTTTTTTTGAAAATTCGAAAAATCATTTTTTAATGATTCTTTTGCTGTTTTAATGATGTCATATGATGTATTAATCATAGTAGAACATGTTAATGTGTATTTTACAGATTTGGAGTGCCATTTTATGTTTTTTTCTATTTACGCATGAAATTTGGCCCCTTTTTTTAAAATTCGAAAAAGCAATTTTTAATAGTTGTTTTATTGTTTTAATCATGCCATATGATGTGTTAATCATAGTAGAACATGTTAATGTGCATTTTATAGATTTGGGGTGCCATTTTATATATTTTTAAATATTTTTTCTATTTAAGCATTTATTTTGGCCCTTTTTTTGAAAATTCGAAAAATCATTTTTTAATGATTCTTTTGCTGTTTTAATGATGTCATATGATGTGTTAATCATAGTAGAACATGTTAATGTGCATTTTACAGATTTGGGGTGCCATATTATATATATATATATATATATATTTCTATTTACGCATTTATTTTGGCCCTTTTTTTAAAAATTCGAAAAATCATTTTTTTAATGATTCTTTTGTTGTTTTAATGATGCCATGTGATGTGTTAATCATAGTAGAACATGTTAATGTGCATTTTACATATTTGGAGTGCCATTTTATTTTATTTTTTTATATTTTTTTCTATTTACGCATGAATTTTGGCCCTCAAAAATAATTGCAAACACCTAAATGTAAGATATTTTCATATTACATTCATTCTAATATATCTATCATTGATAGTAGATAGTTAGAAAATTAAATATATGAATTTTGTAGTCAAATTCAAGTTATCTGGTTCATAAATTCATCAGACAGTTCGATACAACTTCTGACCAAAGAGTGGACCGTTACACCACCTTAAACATGTTCCAATTTATAAATGAATGCATATTTGGAATGCTTAGAATATTTCGAATTTAATCCATATTTTTTTGGCAAAAAAAAATTGGGCCGTTACGCCCCCGTATCCGTATCGGTTTCGGAGGGCACCGTTGCGCCAACCGATACCGATACGGGACACCTTGAATTGGATAGCTTTAATGATACTCCCGTCCAGTGTTGTAAATAGCATGTAGTGTTTGGCCTTCTATAGCGTGTAGCGTTAAGCTACACAATACTTAATATTTTTAAATTAAAATAATAGAAAAATATTATAAAATTCGCAGAATGCATAATTCCTATGAGTTCTTGACTGCGAATCTGGATCACCAACCACATATTTTCATGCAAAATCTCACCGTCTCTTTGCCTTTAGACATCTCTAAGTGTGAGCTCTTTTTTTATTTATTGAAACGTCACAAATTCATGATATGGACCACAATTTGGATGGTCTGGATTGATCTAATGTAGTGCCCATGTAATGGGAAAGAGTCACCACCATTTTAAAATAGGTGTTGAACTAACATGGAAGAAATACTTAAAAAAAGAAAGAGAGATTTCAGGTAGCGTGCGCTACATGTAGCATCAGGTAGTGTATGATACATGTGGCATACGTTAGATGCCCTGTAACTTACGCTACCAGGTAGCTATACTACATAGCGTTTTATCTACACAATAAGTGCTACTGAAAACACTAATCCCACCTGTCGAAATTTTACATCACACACGTAAAAATCTTGAACCTTTTTTTTTACACACACTCACACCCCACACACACCCAAGCATTCACACCACAATGAGATTTCACCACAATGGGTTCTCAAACCCATGAACTTGTGTTGAAACTCTTGTGAGTCTACGACCGAGGCATGAGTAAAAAATCTTGAACCTGTATCTGGTAAAACTCAACTTATCTAAACATGCAAGAAACATATAGTTGATGATTGTTTGACCGAACAGATGATTCATGTTTCTTCTTTACACATCATACATCTAACCAGGACTGTCGACTCTTGAGAGTTGAGATACCTGCATGTCAAAACTTGTCCACCACAGCCAGCCAACAGAACACATCTCATAAGGCTCTGGACCACCCAAAGCCTTAAGAAAGAGTGAAGGAAGCTGGACAGAACAATTATAAACAGCTTCACACAACAATGCGATAAGAAAGGTGCATGGCCACCAAAGCTGGAGACAACATTGTGAAACCTTAAGCTCCTTTTGTGTCAGTATTCTGGTTACCAAACCTCATTCATCTTATATCTGCTTAAGTTTCAAACCATAGACAGAATTTGGTGCCTCCAAGTGAGATGTCCCATTCTAGAAGCATTTAACTAGCTTCTTTGCAAGTTATAAAGCACGGTGTAAAAGTTCGTACACATACCATCGAAATTACAAACATTCTATTAAAGATCATCTACGAGTGCAAAGAGGAGTACAACTGTAAAACATGCAAGATGCATCTCTTTTTGTTAATCAAAATATCAATGCATCTCAATGGCACTGTCATTATTTCTGATCCCTGTGATATTTCCATTTTCCCCTTCAGACTGGGAAGAAGATAGCTGAATCCAGCTGCAGGTGGCCACAAGGGGGCTAGTAGTTATGCATAATGTAGTTATGTCTAAAAATAATAAACAGATACAAGAAAGCATATTGCAGAAGAAAAATAATGATAAGGCACGGCATACAGGCATCATAAAATGTGCAATAAACATACCTTTGTAGGATTGTTGTAACAGAAGGATAAACGAACACCAGAATCTCTAAAGTATTCAAGGCAAAAGTCCACTAACCTCCAGAGAAGGATGATTCACGTGCAGTATTCTTAGTCTTGGGGCTGTTTCTTTTTTGGTTATATGCAGGCAGACTAGTAGACTTCATTTCTAGTGGGATGAAATGACCTGTAGGTCCATCAGAAGAGTGAATCTTTGGCTCAATCTTCTCTAGCCTAGCATTTATTTCTTTCACCTGCAGTATGAGGTGGAAGTGAAAATTAAGGCAAATAAGTAAAAGGACAAACCCAGAGCTTCTTTATTTTCTCTGAATAACACTGTTGGAAATATCTAGTAATTTATCGTATATATGTCAATGCAAACTGTCTACGTCTAACTATTACACAGATATATCCAGACTGTGTAGAACTAAAGGTCAAATAGAAAGGCAGTATGAGAGGAGAATGTTTGACCCTGTGATGATTACCAAAGATGTAGGAAGATGATGACGCTGCAATTCATCACGGAATTGAGGTCCGACTTGCGTGTACATCTCCTGGAGGAAGGGGGAAAAAGCCACTGTTAATTAAGTAGATTAATGCCCTGCCTTTCAACAATTTAGCACATCAGTTAACAAGCCAATCAGAAGCTATACTATGATAAGTAACACCACATGTTAGAGTGTTAAAAAGACTTTAAAACCACATTAAACTTCCACTTTCTGCATCCATTTAAAATGGCAATGAACAGAATCAAATTATTGCTATGTAAGGAAACCATATATTGCTGCATTTGTAACTTACATAGCCCATCGTTACTTCGTTATAAACTCACGAGGAAGAACTTGGAATCCCAGAATATACAATATGGTCATAATATACTTAAAGAAAAGCTTTTCAACTATCTAGTTGATTATAAAACAGAGAAGAAAAGGACCGTCCATGGAACCACCACCAAGGAATTCGATCATAAGCCTCATCCCAGTCTATGCTTTTACACAATCTATCATCAATCCCAATATTGTCTAGAATCTTGATTGAATCTCGCATGCATATCCAAGATGGTTATGGCAATCAACACAGGACCTTTGGTCCTTGCACACCAGAAGTTGTGAAGAACTCTAAACAACATCAATCAACAAAATGACTGGTCAAAGTTTACAGAGGTACAAAAGGCATTTCTTAAGAAAAAGAAAATGAATGATCATTACTAACCTCAATGCACAAAGTAGCCGCTTCCCTAACGCCATGATTTGAGTCATTCAACAACTGCAAAACCTGACAATTCAAAATACACTTACTATGAAACTGGGATTTTACCCTACAAGGAAAAACCATGTAAGAAAATGCATATCTTTTCCAACCCAACAATCAGGTAGTAGACATACAGGAGGAAGTAGAACACGTTGAAGAGGAAGCTCGGTAGATGCAAAAAGACCAATTGCTGATGTGACAGTGCGTGCAAACTCTTCACGGACTCTCCAGCTCTTGTGTGTCCATGCATAACTGCCAGCTCTTTCAACAATGATCGTTGGTGAAGAGACCTAATTCACATACAAACACTCAAAAGTTTCACTTCATTTTTCCTTGTTCAAAAAAATCAATGGAAAACAGTATCTTGGCTAACACAAACCCAACTCCAGTGGGGTTTGAAAGACACACACACACACACACACACACACACACACACACACACACACACACACACACACACACACACTCCAACAGCAGGGAGAACAAATAATTATTCATTCCACTGAGTTTTTTTTTTTTTTTTTTGCAAGGGAGGGGAACCAGAAGCTCATTACTTGGATATATAAATCCTTCAATCAGTCTGGAACACAAGCACCAGAGGATCGACTAAATTGAGAGTAATAAAATAATCAGATTGTACATGGGTGTACCACTCAAGATAACCAAGACATTATTTGAGCCAGAGTCTCATCATCAGTAACTTGGCATGAAAGAATCCCTCCTGCCCATCTTTCTGGGAATACCCAGAGACACCAAAAGTCCGATCAGAAACAACCTGCTAATTTAGGGCGCACATGCGTCCCCACCCAAATTGAGCCAACGAGTGGTTTTTCACATCATAATTTGTAACATGGTCATTCAAGCGGTAGATATTGTTTGCTCCAAATCACAAGCAGCGATTTTTTCAGGTCCTGCTATAAAGGGGAAAAGAAAATACAAAGAAATCCTACTACAAATGTCGCTGCTTGAAATCCATTCAACTCGCAATTGCTGACAAATCCCAAAGCCCTATTCCTAAAACCGGTGCCAAATTACCAATCCCAAAGCCCTAAATTTCTTAACCCGCCACCAAATTACCATCCCCTTTGTCCAGAATTTGCAGAAGAATCATAAAAAATAAAAATGCACAACCGAACTAGTGAGAATTCCCCAAGAAATCATTAAAAAAAAAACAACTGAAAGTCTTGCCGGGATCTTTCTAGGACTCTTCCTACCTCCATGAGTGTAAGCAACAGCCGTCGTGCTGCGTCCCGCACTGGCTGCTTTCCGTCCCCCAGCCTCTCTACGGCGGCCGGCAAGAGCGCATTGAAATGCAGCTTCAGATGCTCCCCTGACAGCACAGCAGCAGACGCCAAAGCCTGCAGCGCGCCTTGCGAGACCCTGAAGTTGTTGTCTTTGAGGAGATCCATGCAGCAGTCGACCAGGGAGGTGACTTCGGAAGACGACAGGCTCTTCCTGGAAGCTTCTAAAAGCTGGTGGAGGCGCTCCACCCCGGCCATCCGCTCCTTCGTGTCTTTGGCACGTGCCAGTTCCAGAGCCTCCTCCATTGATGGAAGCTCGGGTTAGGATTAGGGTTTTGGATCTAAGGTTAGGGTTAGGGTTGGAGGTCTGAGACAGTAATAGAGGAAGAAAACGGGGAAGATGGGAAGGAGATGGAAGTCGAGAAAAACGCGAGGGTAATATGATAGTGGAAAAACCAGAAAGTTCGGTAGATTTGAAGGAAGCGAGTAGCTATCTGAGTACTGAGGATTGGTAAGTCTATTCGATCGCTTGGGATGAAGAGTGACTATCTCCGCACAAGTGCCAACGTGGCATTTTCTAACAAATCACGGACGTCCGTCAAGCTCATCACACCTAGATTATACCCTTAGGTCCAATGCTAGATTCTATTTAACTTCCGAACAGGCCACTTCGAACCGAAGCCTTTAGCAATTTTATCTAACCGTTTATTTTTTTTCATACATATTTGTATGATCTAATCAATCGAGAAGAAATTTTATGTTTTCAGAGATATGGCTGATATTCTTGGTACATGATGAATGGTTTATAATTATCATACGACTTCTACATTGGCACTTTTGCTGAGAAGAATTGAATTCTCACGCGAGCGATTTCACTTTGTACCGCTCTTTTTGGGAAGTTACTTACCCTGAGATTAACCTTGGTTTTTATAAAATTAACGGGACGATGCCACTTTGCTTTGGGAGTGAGCAAAGAGAGATGCATTTTGCCATTTTTGGTAAAGGGCATGCATGCCTGCTAGGAGGGGTACATCGAAAACTGGAGTCGTCGCCAGTTTCGTGGGGTGGGGACACTGATCAGCGGTTCAGGATGTTTCCTTTGTGGGTAATGCAAATTGCACTCGCGCAAGTAATCACGTGACAATTCACAACAAGTGCGAGATCTAAGCCATTTAAAATACTCTGCATCAACAAATAATAGCCGCCCATTATCTAGTTGGCCGCGTTTGTTTCCAAAAGTTGGGCAATTTTCATTGGCCACCCAAATATTTGTGTGTGGGTTTGGAGGAAACCGCTATCATATATGGTAAAAGCAGTTATAGGTACGGCTCGCTGATGAACGGCTCATATCTTCACCCGATGCGTTTGTGGAGGATGACTACGAGAAAATTTGAACACGCGCGAGTGAATTAAGAGAACTGTGACAGTTGTAAGTACGTAACTCGCGCGGACGCGTATTGCCTACCTACGCTGCCAGTGGCGAGGTGGCTACTGGACGGTTCTCTGTGGGCAATGAGTTTCATCCACGCCATCCAAATGTTTTTCCAGATCATTTTATTGCATAATCCCAAAAACTAGGAAGATCCAAATCTCAAGGGGACCACACCACAAGAAGACTGCTGATTGAACACTCGCCCTTAAAACCTTCCTAAGGCCAACTATATTTTTTATTTTCCATTAAACCTATTGATTATGTCACCAACACCTTATTTTTACAAATATCGGTCACATCCAAAACTTTTTGTGGCTGTCAAACAGCTTTTTAATGGCGGGTGTTCAATCACATTCTTGTAATGTGGTCCACACGAGACTTGGATATACTATATTTTTTGTATCATGCATTAAATAAGAGAAATTTCTAACTGTACGACCATTATATGGCCCATTCCCTTGACGAAGCCCGCCCCATTTTACATCCCAAGAATACTCCCTAAGTTCGCGGACACCTTCCCAAAGGTCGAAAATGCCTCTACTTTTTCCTTCAAGCAGATCGGACGCGGAACGAAGACGAGCGATGACGCTCGTCAAACTCCGAGTTATACGAACGGTTCAAAAGAGATCAACGTTACATGTGCTCCATAGTTATGTATTTATTATATCCACAACGTTCATCCAAATTTTGAGATCATTTCGAAGCATTATTCCAAAAAAAAAATCATATCCAAAGATCAACTGGACCACACCACAAAGAGCAGTAAAAAATTGATTTTCAACGTTGAAACTTTTGTAGGGCTAAACATAACATTTATCTTCCATCTAATTCATTCATGAGGTCACAAAGACCTGAATGAATAGGAAAAAAAAAATCGTAATGATCCAAAACTTCCGTGACCTCTGAAAGAGTTTCAACGATAGACGTTCAAAGCAGAATAGTGTTACAATTTGCTACGGTCAGATCTATGGCTACGGATTATAACCGTAGCCATAGATACCATAATCTGTAGCAATAGGGTCCGTCCGGAGTGGGCGCGCCGAACTAGCGACCCCCCGCACCACTTACTAGCCTGTCCGGCACGGCCACGCCGATCTGGCGAGGCCGCCCCTAAAGGGTAGGCCCTATGGCTACGGATTATAACCGTAGCTAAAGTCCATAGCAACAGATTTTTTTTTATTTTTTTGTGTTTTTTTGTGATTTTTTATAATGGAGAACTTTATTCTACCTATAATTTTTTCTAACACATATCTATATAAATATGTATATATAAGCATATAAATTTTTTTTTCTCTTTTTTTCCATTTCTTTCTTTATTCATTTAACAATAATATCTTCTAAACTAAAATTAGTTACTTGATGTACCCTATATGATTTTGGGGTAGGAGAAGCTACTTTAACCAACCGACTTAGTTATTTTCCAAGATTTCATCAGCTCGATGATCGAAAATCCATTTCATTCACTTAGCGGTCAATTTCATTCATTTCATTTATATGCATTTCACGGTCATTTCACTTCAATTCATCATCACTTCCATGCATTTCACGGTCATCCAAAACATTTTCGTGTTGATTCACGGTCATTTCGAGGCATTTCACGGTCAAACTCCTTCACTTCACGGTCATTTGCATGCATTTCACGGTCATTTCGCTTCAATTCATGATCACTTCCATGCATTTCACGGTCGTCCGAAACAATTCCGCGTTGATTCACGGTCATTTCGAGGCATTTCACGGTCAAACTCCTTCACTTCACGGTCATTTGCATGCATTTCACAGTCATTTCGCTTCAATTCATCATCACTTCCATGCATTTCACGGTCATCCGAAACAATTCGGTGTTGATTCACGGTCATTTCGAGGCATTTCACGGTCAAACTCCTTCACTTCACGGTCATTTACATGCATTTCAGGGTCATTTCGCTTCAATTCATTATCACTTCCATGCATTTCACGGTCATCCGAAACAATTCTGTGTTGATTCACAGTCATTTTGAGGCATTTCACAGTCAAACTCCTTCACTTCACGGTCATTTGCATGCATTTCACGGTCATTTCGCTTCAATTCATCATCACTTCCATGCATTTCACGGTCATCCGAAATAATTCCATGTTGATTCACGGTCATTTCGAAGCATTTCACGGTCTAACTCCTTCACTTCACGGTCATTTGCATGCATTTCACGGTCATTTTGCTTCAATTTATCATCACTTCCATGCATTTCACGGTCATCCGAAACATTTCCGTGTTGATTCACGGTCATTTCGAGGCATTTCACGGTCAAACTCCTTCACTTCACGGTCATTTGCATGCATTTCAGGGTCATTTCGCTTCAATTCATTATCACTTCCATGCATTTCACGGTCATCCGAAACAATTCTGTGTTGATTCACAGTCATTTCGAGGCATTTCACAGTCAAACTCCTTCACTTCACGGTCATTTGCATGCATTTCACGGTCATTTCGCTTCAATTCATCATCACTTCCACGCATTTCACAGTCATCCAAAACAATTCCGTGTTGATTCACGGTCATTTCGAGACATTTCACAGTCAAACTCCTTCACTTTACAGTCATTTGCATGCATTTCACGGTCATTTCGCTTCAATTCGTCATCACTTCCATGCATTTCACGGTCATCCGAAACAATTCTGTGTTGATTCACGGTCATTTCGAGGCATTTCACGGTCAAACTCCTTCACTTCACGGTCATTTGCATGCATTTCAGGGTCATTTCGTTTCAATTCATTATCACTTCCATGCATTTCACGGTCATCCGAAACAGTTCCGTGTTGATTCACGGTCATTTTGAGGCATTTCACGTCAAACTCCTTCACTTCACGGTCATTTTGCTTCAATTCATCATCACTTCCATGCATTTCACGGTCATCCAAAACAATTCCGTGTTGATTCACGGTCATTTCGAGGCATTTCACAGTCAAACTCCTTCAATTCACAGTCATTTGCATGCATTTCACGGTTATTTCGCTTCAATTCATGATCACTTCCATGCATTTCACGGTCATCCAAAACAATTCCATGTTGATTCACGGTCATTTCGAGGCATTTCACGATCAAACTCGTTCATTTCACGGTCATTTGCATGCATTTCATGGTCATTTCCACGCATTTCGTGGTCCAATCGCTTCACTTCACGGTCATTTCCATGCATTTCACGATCATTCCCGGCAATTTCGTATTGATTCATGGCCATTTCCCTAAACATTAACCTATACCCTAACCTAAACCTATACTTATAACCTAAACGTATTCTCCAATCCCAAAACATATAATTTAAACCTAAACCTAAACCTATAACCTATAGCAAATGACCTTAACCTACACCCTAACCTTAACCTATTACCTAGAACCTAAACCTATTCTCAAATCCCAAAGGTTATAGGTTTTGGTTTAGGTTATAGGTTATAGGTTTAGGCTAAGGTTTAGGTTTAGGTTTTGGGATTTGAGAATGGGTTCGGGTTTAGGTTATAAGTTAACGTTTAGGTTAAGGTTTAGGTTTAGGTTATAGGTTTTTGGATTTAAGAATGGGTTCGGGTTTAGGCTATAGGTTTTGGTTTAGGTTATAGGTTTTGGGATTTGAGAATGGGTTCGGGTTTAGGCTATAGGTTTTGGTTTAGGTTTAGGTTATAGCTTTTGGGATTTGGGAATGGGTTCGGGTTTAGGTTATATGTTTTGGTTTTGGTTTAGGTTATAGGTTATAGGTTTATGTTAAGGTTTAGGTTTAGGTTTTGGGATTTGAGAATGGGTTTGGATTTAGGTTAAAGGTTTTGGTTTTGGTTTTGGTTATAGGTTATAGGTTTAGGTTAAGATTTTGGTTTTGATTTTGGTTATAGGTTTTGAGATTTGAGAATGGGTTCGGGTTAGGTTATAGGTTTTGGTTTTGGTTTTGGTTATAGGTTATAGGTTTAGGTAAAGGTTTTGGTTTAGGTTTAGGTTATAGGTTTTGAGATTTGAGAATGAGTTCGGGTTAGGTTATAGGTTTTGGTTTTGGTTTAGATTAAGGTTAGAGGTTTTGGGATTTGAGAATGGGTTCGGGTTTAGGTTATAGGTTTAGGTTTTGCTTTAGGTTATAGGTTTTAAGATTTGATAATGGGTTCGGGTTTAGGTTATAGGTTTTGGTTTTGGTTTTGGTTTTGGTTTTGGTTATAGGTTTTCGGATTTAAGAATGGGTTATGGTTTAGGTTATAGGTTATAGGTTTAGGTTAAGGTTTTGGTTTGGATTTAGGTTATAGGTTTTGGGATTTGAGAATGGGTTCGGGTTAGGTTATAGGTTTTGGTTTTGGTTTAGGTTATAGGTTTTGGTTTAGGTTATGGTTTAGGTTTAAGTTAGAGGTTTTGAGATTTGAGAATGGGTTCGGGTTTAGGTTATAGGTTTTGGTTTAAGTTTAAGTTATAGGTTTTGGGATTTGAGAATGGGTTCGGATTTTGGTTTAGGTTTAGGTTTAAGTTATAGGTTTTGGCATTTAAGACCAAAACCTATAAATCCAAAACCTAAACCAAAACCTAAACCTATAACCTATAACCTAAACCAAAACAAAAACCTATAACCTAAACCCGAACCCATTCTCAAATCCCGAAACCTATAACCTAAACTAAAACCAAAACCTATAGCCTAAACCTAAACCAAAACCAATACCAAAACCTATAAATCCAAAACCTATAACCTATAACCTAAACCAAAACAAAAACCTATAACCTAAATCCGAACTCATTCTCAAATCCCAAAATCTATAACCTAAACTAAAACCAAAACCTATAGCCTAAACCCGAACCCATTCTCAAAATCAAAACCTATAACCTAAACCTGAACCCATTCTCAAATTCCAAAACCTATAACCTAAACCTAAATCAAAACCTTAACCTAAACCTATAACATATAACCAAAACCAAAACCAAAACCTATAACCTAAACCCAAACCCATTCTCAAATCCCAAAACCTATAACCTAAACCAAAACCTATAACCTAAACTAAAACCAAAACCTATACCCTAAACCCGAACCCATTCTCAAATCCAAAAACCTATAACCTAAACCTAAACCTTGACCCAAACCCATTCTCAAATCCCAAAACCTATAACCTAAACCAAAACCTATAACCTAAACTAAAACTAAAACCTATAGCCTAAACCCGAACTCATTCTCAAATTCAAAAACCTATAACCTAAACCTAAACCTTAACCTAAACCGTTAACCTATAACCTAAACCGAAACCGAAACTTATAACATAAACTCGAGCCCATTCTCAAATCCTAAAACCTAAACCTAAACCTGCCCATTCTCAAATCCTAAAACCTAAACCTAAACCTATAACTTATAACTTAAACCAAAACCAAAACCTATAACCTAAACCCGAACCCATTCTCAAATCCCAAAACCTATAACCAAAACCAAAACCAAAACCTATAACCTAAACCCGAACCCATTCTCAAATCCAAAAACCTATAACCTAAACCTAAACCATTAACCTATAACCTAAACCGAAACTAAAACCTATAACCTAAACCCGAACCCATTTTCAAATCCCAAAACCTAAACCGTGAAATTGTAACACCCTGGATTTTTTGCCAACCTGGGATTAGACGTCCTTAGGCAATGGGTCAACCAAAACACCTTGGTAACCGCTCGGAACCCAATTGTCATTTTATATTTTCAGAGCACTCATGTATATTCTTTCTTTCTATTTTGAGGTATACATGTATATGTTTAACCTGGTAACATGTTCACACTCCGGAGACTTACAATCAATTATATATTATATGTATGTATCACAGTCTTCCGCTTGTTAATTTAACTGTCTCTGGAGTATGATATGCCGTTCTGGCTTAATCCCACCCATGTTTAATACATTAACACAGACAACATTCAATCGTACACAATTATGTTGCATAAATAACATTTTGAAACTCGGGAGTTGGGTTTTTACTCGACCCCTGATTTTCGGGATGTTACAGAAATGAACACGGAATCGCTAGAAATGACCGTGAAATGCATGGAAATGACGGTGAAGTGAAGTGAAATGACCACGAAGTGCATTGAAATGGCCGTGAAGTGAAGTGAATTGACCGTGAAGTGCGTCAAATTGACCGTGAATGAACACAGAATCGCAGGGAATGACCGTGAAATGCATAAAAATGATGGCGAAGTTAAGTAAATTGACCGCAAAGTGCTTGAAAATGGTCGTGAAGTGAAGTGAATTGATCGTGAAGTGCGTCAAAATGATCGTAAATGAACACGGAATCGCCGGGAATGACCGTGAAATGCATGGAAATGGCGGTGAAGTGAAGTGAAATGACCGCGAAGTGCGTGGAAATGGCCGTGAAGTGAAGTGAAGTGAATTGACTGTGAATGAACACGGAATCGCTAGGAATGACCGTGAAATGCATGGAAATGACGGTGAAGTGAAGGTGTTTGACCGTGAAATGCCTCGAAATGACCGTGAATCAACACAGAATTATTTCAGATGACCGTAAAATGCATGGAAGTGATGATGAATTGAAGCAAAATGACCGTGAAATGCATGCAAATGACCGTGAGTGAAGGAGTTTGACCGTGAAATGCCTCGAAATGACCGTGAATCAACACGGAATTGTTTCGGATGACCGTGAAATGCATGGAAGTGATGATGAATTGAAGCGAAATGACCGTGAAATGCATGCAAATGACCGTGAAGTGAAGTGGAGTTTGACTGTGAAATGCCTCGAAATAACCGTGAATCAACACGGAACTGTTTCGGATGACCGTGAAATGCATAGAAGTGATGATGAATTGAAGCGAAATAACTGTGAAATGCATGCAAATGACCGTGAAGTGAAGGAGTTTGACCGTGAAATGCCTCGAAATAACCGTGAATCAACACGGAATTGTTTCGGATGACCGTGAAATGCATGGAAGTGATAATGAATTGAAGTGAAATGACCCTGAAATGCATGCAAATGACTGTGAAGTGAAGGAGTTTGACCATGAAATGCTTCGAAATGACCGTGAATCAACACAGACTTGTTTCCGATGACCGTGAAATGCATGGAAGTGATGATGAATTGAAGCGAAATGACCGTGAAATGCATGCAAATGACCGTGAAGTGGAGTTAGACCGTGAAATGCCTCGAAATGACCGTGAATCAACACGGAATTGTTTCGAACGACCATGAAATGCATGGAAGTGATGATGAATTGAAGCGAAATGACCGTAAAATGCATGCAAATGACCGTGAAGTGAAGGAGTTTGACCGTGAAATGCCTCGAAATGACCGTGAATCAACACGAAAATAGTTTGGATGACCGTGAAATGCATGCAAGTGATGATGAATTGAAGTGAAATGACCGTGAAATGCATGTAAATGAAATGAACGAAATTGACCGCTAAGTGAATGAAATGGATTTTCGATCATTGAGCTGATGAAATCTTGGAAAATAACTAAGTTGGTTGGTTTAAGTAGCTTCTCCTACCCCAAAATCATATAAGGTACATCAAGTAACTAATTTTAGTTTAGAAGATATTCTTGTTAAATGAATAAAGAAAGAAATGAAAAAAAAAGAGAAAAAAAATTTTATATGCTTATATATACATATTTATATAGATATGTGTTAGAAAAAATTATACGTAGAATAAAGTTCTCCATTATTTATAATTAAAAATAAAAAAATAAAAAAAACACAAAAAAATATAAAAAACCAAAAAAAACTTGTTGTTACGGACTTTAGCTATGGTTATTATCCATAGCCATAGGGCCCACCCTATGGGCGCGGCCTCGCCAGATCGGCGTGGCCGTGCCGGACAGGCCAGCAAGTGACACGGGGGGCCGCTAGTTCGGCGCACCCACCCCGGACGGATCCTATTGCTACGGATTATGGTACCTATGGCTACGGTTATAATCCGTAGCCATAGGTCTGACCGTAGCAAATGGTAACGGCATTCTGCTTTGAACGTCTACCGTTGAAACCCTTTCAGGGGTCACGGAAGTTTTGGATCATTACTAAATTTGTTTTTCCTATTCATCCAGGTCTTTGTGACCTTATGAATAGATTGGATGGAAAATAAATGTTGTGGTGGGCCCTACAAAAGTTTCAACAGTGAAAATCAATTTTTTGCTGCTCTTTGTGGTGTGGTCTAGTTGATCTTTGGATATGTTTTTTTTATTATTATTATGCTCTGAAATGATCTCAAAATATGGATGAACGTTGTGGATATAATAAATACATAACTGATGGGCCCATGTAATGTTGATCTCCTTTGAACCGTTCGTACAATTAGGAGTTCGACGATCGTCAACACTTGAAGGAAAAAGCAGGGGCATTTTTGACCTTTTGCAGGGCGTCCTTACACCCAGGGAGTATTATTGGAAAGTAAAATGGGGTGGGCTTCGTCTCAGGAATGGGCCATATAGTGGTCGTACAGTTGGAAATTTCTCATTAAATAATCCGAAAAAATGAATGGATGGGGAAACCATACCGGCATAGGCTCTCTTAATCCAACGTGATAAATAGGTTTTATACACTCCGTCCATCCATTTTACCTATCATATCAAGATATGAGTCATATCTAAGATTCAAGTGAACCACACCACTCAGTCAGTTGTAATAATGGCGCCCATTGTTGAAACCTTCTTAGGGCCTTCTATGATATTTATTTGCCATCTAACCTGTTTCAAGAGGCAACACAGTAATATCAGCTTGATTCAAGCCTTTTGTATCTCCTGTGATGTTTTTAATGGCTGAGAGTTCATTTCCAACAGTTTGTTCAATTTATGCATTGGAATTGTATCAGATTTAAGTTGTGCCTTAAAATGACATATAACAAATGAACGAATAAAACGTATGTATTACTGGAGCCCTGTCTGGATTAAAAATGGTTCCCCCGGGGGACCCAGTCCACTTCCGTCGCGGCATTTCCGTGTATTACAGATTTCGACGATCACACTACCCGTTCTCATTCGTATGTAACAGATTTCGACGGATCGAGCACTCGTTCTCATTCGTACATAACAGAGCCTCACATGCATTAGCCACATGATCAGGGAAACGGATTGGCTACTCCCCTGCCACCAGCCTGGTTGTTGTAGTCGGTGCTCCGTTAGCCCCAACAGGATGTATGTGTTTCATCGATGCCTGTTCATCTATTTTTTAAAAATCATTTTATGTTATAAGATAAAAAATGAGGTATATCACAATCTTAAGTGGATCACATTATGAGAAAAAGTGTTGAATAAATATTGACAATTAAAAACTTTTCTGGGGCCCCAAAAGTTTTGGATCAAGGTGGTCTTTGTTTTTTATATTCATATGGATCTGTATGACTTAATCAACAGAGTGGATGTCAAATAAACAGTACATTAGGCCTTAGAATGATTTTAATAGTGAATATATAATCACTATTGTTTTCCTGTGACATGGTTCACCTGAGATTTATACCCCTCTCATATTTGGTATCGAGCCTGAAATGATATGTAAAAATGAATGAAGGGAATAGATGAAACACATACATCACATGGGGCCCATAGAGCACCAATCACTGGTGGCAAGGGGAGTAGCCTGTCCGTTTCCCATGATCAACGAATTCTTTTGGACCTTGATACCTTGCGCGCGTGGTGTGGCATACGCCTTCGAATCGGATCTCCTTGGGCTGTTGATGTCACCAAGTTCCGTAGGCCCTGTTCTGATGTATGTTTCATGTCCACGCCATCTATTCATATTGCCTAATCATTTTAGAACATGCCCTAAAAATGAAGGGGGTCCATAGCTCAAATGAATAACACCATATTAAACAAGTTTTAGATTAAGCTAATATTTTGTTATCCCTTCGTTTAGGTCCGTGTGACATAGTCAACGGGTTAAATAGCAAATAAACATAATGTGAGAAGGCTAAAAGGTGGATGTCAATGTCAAAACTACTTTATGTGGTCTTGTCCACGTATGTTTTGGATCTACTTTGCTTTTTGGCCCGTGACCTGAAATTGATCTCCAAAAATGGATAGACGGGAGAGATAACATATACCCCATGGTGGGTCCGAAGAACTTGGTGACGTCAACACACCTCACAATCTGGTTTAATTTATAGTGTGTTATGTGTTGACTAAACTAAGTTCCATGGATTCCACCTTGATCTATGTTTTATATCTGTACTATATTCACACCATTTACATATTTTTCGATATCATTTTAGGTCATTGTCAAAAAAAAAAAAAACATAGATTTTAAGTTCAAGTGGACCACACCATAAAATGCAATAGGGAATTGAATTGAAAAAAAAAAAAAAAAACTGATTTTAAGCTTAAGTGGACCACACCATAAAAAATGGTAGGGAATTGAATTGAATGCAAAAAAAAAAAAAGAAAAAAAAAAAGAGACAGATTTTAAGCTTAAGTGGACCACGCCATAAAAAGCAATGGGGTATCAAATTGAATGTGAAGAAAAAAAAAAGGAGGGAGAGAGATTTTAAGCTCAAGTGGACCACACCATAAAACACAGTGGGCCACGATGTGGGATTGGTTCAAAAGGTAGGGCCCTTGATACAAAAGGCCACTTTGGCATTATTCATTGATTTTTTTGTATTGGAGTGAACCACAATAAGAGCCGAAGCTTATTTGATTGTCAGTAGTTGTACACACGGACACCACACCATCTTGATGGTGCGGTGGTTCCATTCCATTTAAAGATGTTTTTATTTTGTTTCTCGTTTTTTTTTTGTATGAATGGTTAGAATTTGTGAAATAGAATATGATTTGGTGTTTAAATGAATGGTAGAGAGCGTGGTGGTCCCATATGAAAAGTCGGGGTTTATTCTAGGTTTTTTTTTTTTTTTTTTTGTAAAAGGTCAAGTGATGAGGATTGCCAATAGACACCGATCCGCATTGACTATTGACAATTCACACTAACTGCTCGTTATTCGCTTGTATTAAATGTTTTTTAACTATCAACCATTTTTAATCTCATCATTTCATGTTGTTAATCTTATTATAGAAAGTAATCTCTTTTGCCATGTCTTTTGATGCTACTCATCATGTCATTATCTATATGAATTATATTTTTTAGTTAGATTTGTTAAATATGAGTCTTGCAGGAAAGGATTGATAGATTATTGTACATCTCTAAGAACTCATTCCCTTTGAGAATATAGACCCTTACGTGCAAGAATTGGTGGTTGTTTTATGGCTGGTTCAAGCCATTCTCCAAAGAATTATAAGAGGCCCAACAATTTTATATCATGATGACATAACGAATTCATACTCATCAAGTTTTTCATGGAGAACTTAGATAACTATGAGAAGACATTAACTATGTCCAAGCCATCATACATCATCGTCATACGAAATATCGTAATGGTTATCACTTTGTTCAACAACTCTCTACGGTCACATATAAATGAAGACGTCAAATAAAATGAGATGGCCACCTCGTAGAATTGTAAGATCTTTTTCATGAAGTCATATTTACACTCTAAGAAGCCCATCGTGTAACACTATTTTTGGTTGAATTAGTGAAAATATCTTAAGATCTCTTAAACAAAGAGTAGGAGCTCTATGTGAGTTTAATTGCCCGCTATGATCAAGAAAATATTGAAACAATTTCATGGAGGGAGTAATTATCATAGACTGCTATGGACTTTGTCGATTGTACCTCTCGATATGAATTGTTGCGAAATATAAAAAATTAAGATATCTTTTATTTTGTACCTTTATCACCATCCATTTGTATATGTAGTCACCACACTTTGCATTATGTGCGTTGGATCATCAATGCAGACTATGCATTGCCAATAGTTACTATGGGTTACCAAAACACATTATGGGTATCGACAATCCATAATGTGTATCAGCACTCTACGATGTATCATCGACGCACACTTGCATTTAATGCGCCCTTTAAGTATGAAAAAATCAACCATAGAAAACCAAGCCCCTTCATGCAGTGAAATAATGGGGATTAATTTTTAGTATCACCCTTTTTATGAAAGAAAAAATCAAACTTGAAGAATGAAGCCCCATTTATGCAATGAATTAATGGAAATTAATTTTCAGTGTCACCTTTTGAGAAACAAAAAATTAAGCATGGTGAACCAGTCACCCTTCATACAATGAATTAATGGGGATTAATTTTCAGTGTCATTCTTTTGAAAATGAAAATATCAAGCATGAAGAACCAATCCCCTTTTATGCAATGAATTAATGAGGATCAATTTTTTATATTGCCCTTTGAGAAAAGAAAAATCAACCACAAAGAACTAAACCCTTATCAGGCAATGAATTAATTTAAATCAATTTTCTTGCTTATATATGCTCTATGACTATAACCATTAATCCCACTCTATAATTTTTATAATCATCTTGCAAAAAGTACTCTCTCTTGTTATAGCTTCTGAAGTCATTCACCATGTTGTTTCTTTATTGGCTTTTATGTAATAATTAGATTTGTTGTCTTTGAGTCTTGCAGGTAGGAATGGAGAGATCGATATACATATTGAACAACTCCATCTTGAAATTTCAAACACTTTTACAAAGGAAGTGGCTACTATTTCATGAATGGTTCGAGCCATTCTTCCATCATTCCGAGAGGCCCAACCATTTTACATATTGATAACATAATGACTCCGTTCTCATTAAGTTCCCAAGGAGCAGCCAAAACAAGCACGAGAAGACCGTCACCGTGATCAAATCATCGCACATGCCTCTTGCATGGCTTACCATATTGCTCATCAATCTGTCCTACAGCTCTTTATACTTAAAGGTATATTGCAACGTCAACTCGGAAGAGAAAGCCACCTCAGAGAAGTGTGTTGCGCAGCACGCCAACAACGCAGTGAGCCTAGATCCAATCTCAGGCCTCACCCACAAACGATAAACAAGAAGAAATATAAACTAGAAATAGATCAAAGCAATCAAAACAAACCACAAGACAGGATATACGTGGAAAAACCCCAAACTAAGGTAAAAAATCACGAATACAAACTTCCACTATGAAGAAGAACGAAGATTATAAGGCAAAATATTAACCTCTCCCTTGGAAGATCATAGAAAACCCTTAGCCCACACCTTAGAATAACTTTCATCTTGCCTAAAAAAGCTTTAGGAACCCCTATTTATAGTTTAGGCAACTCTCATTCCGCACCCTTGCGAAATACGACACCAAAATTCGCAGTCCGCATTGGATTCGAAAATGAATCGGCGTAATTATGACCGGTTGAGCATAACCCACAACCGTTTGAGAGAACTCCATGACCGGTTGTGAATGGTTCAGGACCGGTGGAGCACCTTGGGACCCAAAAACGATGCTTACTGGACTTTGAGTTGAGCCGATCCATGATCGGTCGAGCGGGCCTCTATGACTGGTCAAGTATAGTCGATGACTGGTCGAAGATGGCCCTAGATATGGCTCCACATATCAACAATCTCTCACTTGAAGACACATCGCCATAAACCTGTCTTCTTCATCCGAAGTGCACCACCTCCTTGTCTTCAAGCCTAAAGACCAATCAAAGTTGAACAGAGCTTCAGCTTCTCCAGTGTGACCACCTTGGTCAGTATATCCGCAGGATTCTCATTTATATGAATCTTTTTTAGACTAATCGATCCATCTTCTAGTAACGAACGTATAAAGTGATATCCGATGGTAATATGCTTGGTCCTTGAATGAAAGGCTGAATTCTTAGCCAAGTGTATTGCACTTTGACTATCACTGTACAACATGCAATCTACTTGCTTCCTACCCAACTCTTCTATAAAATCTTACATCCACACCATCTCCTTGCATGCTTTTGTGGCCACAACATATTTTGCTTTTGTCGTACTGATAGATACTATCTTCTATAATTGAGAGACCCAACTGACTGTAGCACTGCCCAGAGTAAAAACATAACCTGTAATGCTTCTTCTGTTGTCGATATCTCCTGCCAAATCTAAATCCACGTAGGCTTGTAGCTTAATTTTTAATCCACCATAACACAACCCTACTTTCTTAGTACCTACCACGTATCTAAGGATCTACTTCACAGCTTCCTAATGTTCATTCTCGGGGTTGTTCATGAACCTTCTAACAACTCTCACTGCTTGAGCAATGTCTGGCCTCATACTTACCATAGCATACATGAGACTCTCAATAGCTGACGCGTATGAGACTTTAGCCATGTAGTCTCGTTCCTCCTGTGCATTTGCCTCTTGTTCCTTAGAGAGCTTGAAGTGGCTGGCTAATGGAGTGCTAACCAGCTTAACACCTCACATATTGAATCGATCAAGTACCTTGGCTATATACTCTGCCCGTGACAAAATTAGTTTCTTATTTTTCCTGTTACGCTTTATCCTTATGCATAGGATTTATTTTGCAGCTCCTAAATCCTTCATGGTAAATTCTCTAGACAGTTGTCTTTTGATATCTGAGATGTCTTTCATGCTTGAACCGATCACAAGCATATCATCAATGTACAGAAGAAAGATGATGTATGACGTGTTAAACTTTTTCAAATAACATCAATGGTCTACATGACATCTCCTAAAACCATTTCCCGATATGAAACTATCAAACTTCTTTTACCACTGCCTCGGGACCTGCTTCAGGCCATATAGACTCTTATTCAGTTTGCACACTTTGTTCTCCTTTCCTAGTGTCACGTATCCTATCGGCTGATGCATATATATCTCTTCTTCAAGGTCCCCATGAAGAAAGGTTGTCTTAACATCTAGCTACTTTAGATGTAAGTCCTTTGTAGCTACTATACTCAAGACCACGCGAATCGTAGACATTTTCAGCACAGGTGAACATATTTCAGTAAAATCGATACCTGCCTTTTATTGAAACCCTTTCACAACTAATCTAGTCTTGTACCGTTTCGAACCATCATGCTCCTCCTTCAGTCTGTAAACTCACTTGTTATGAAGAGCTTTCTTACGCTTAGGTAGAGTGACTAGCTCCCATGTATGACTAGACTCAAGAGAGTCCATCTCATCATCCATGGCCTGCTCCCACTTAACCCGTGTGTCTGACTGTAAGGCCTCTTCAAAATACTCTGGCTCGCCATTATCTGTCAGCAGTAGATAATGTAAAGAGGCTGAGTATCAGACCATGGGTCTCCTCTCCCGAGCAGACCTCCTCACAACCAGTGTCAGTGGCTCTGCCTCATAATGCTCCTGTGCATGATCGTCTTGTGGTGCTGTAACACCCGTGTTCGGTAACTCTTCCAACTCTACGAATTCATTTTCCTTGGCTTTATTTTCTTGCATACTGTCCTTATGCATCACTTTTTCATTGAAGATTACGTCCTTACTTCGAATGATTTTTCTATTTTTTGTATCCCAAAACCTATAGCCAAAATCATGTTGCCCGTAGCTTATAAACGTGCACCTCTTGGATTTCGCATCTAGCTTGTTACTATGCTTTGTATCAATGTGAACATATAAAGTGCAACTAAATACTCTGAGATATGCAAGGTTCATTTCTTTCTCAGTCCACGTTTCTTTTGGTAGCCCACCATCTAATGGTGCTGAGGGACTTCTATTGATAAGTTATATGACAGTATTCAGAGCATTTGCCCAAAAGGTCTTGGGCAACCTTGCGTGTAACCTCATGCTCTTGGCGAGCTCAAGGATGGTCCTGTTAATGCGCTCAGCCACGCCATTCTGCAGTGGTATCCTTGAAATCATTTTCTGATATTTAATTCCACTTGCTGCACAATACTCCTCAAACCTTTTATCACAATACTCTCCCTCATTATAAGATTTGAGACACTTTACTGTTTTACCTGTCTCATTTTGTACCATAACTTTTCACTTCTTAAATGCATCAAATACATCAAATTTATGCTTTAAGAAAGAAATACCATAATTTTCTACTAGTATCATCAATAAAAGAAACAAAATAATGTGAGCCACCAAGAGATGATACCTGTGCCGGTCCCCACACATCAGTGTGTACAAGCTCCAACAGATGCGTCTTTGGAGTGCTTTCTGTCTTCTTGAAGCTTATCCTCCTGTTTACCATACATGCAGTCCTCGCAGAATTCCAAGTCAATAGACTTCAGCCCTGGTAGCTTCTCTTTTAACTATAATACTTTCATCCCATTCTCACTCATATGTCCCAACCTCTGATGTCATAACTGCCCATTCACTCCAGTCGATGCGACTGTGAGTGAACTATACGATCCTAAAGTCACGTACAAAGTACCTTCTTTTTTGCTTCCAGATATCACTAAGGCACCTTTTGTGATATTCAAGGAATCACCGGTGAATGTCGCCACGTAACAAGTATCGACCAACTGCCCCACTGAGATCAGATTCTTTCTCAAACTCTGTACATGTCTGACATCCTTCAATTTCAAAACCGTTCCGTCTTTTTGATTGACCCGAATATCTCATTTTCCAACGATACTGCACGTCTCATCATCACCCAGGTAGACTCTCCCAAAGTCACCTGACACATAATCACGCAAAACTTTCTTACATGAAGTGACATGAAACGAAGCACCCGAGTCTATAACCTAAGACTCATTCCTCCTATCAAGAGACAAGATCAACGCCTCTGTATCGCTCTCTTCATACAGATTCACTGAATCCTTCCCAACTTGAGAGCTTCCATCTTGTTTCTTAAGCGCCCTACAATCACGTTTCGTATGCCCCTTCTTACTGCAATGCCAACACCCGTCTTTGTCTTTCGGTCCCTTAGACTTCTTCCTTGACTTAGAACGCCCGTATTTATTACCTCATTTGTTCAGCGATCTTCCTCTTTCTTCAACGTTTAGAGCATTTCCTGAATCCCCTGAAACTCCTAATGTCTTCCTTTTAGCTTCTTCGCTGAGAATTAGACCAACCACATCATCAAATTTCAGCTCTGTCGACCCTGAAGAATTGCTCACAACAATCACCAAACCATCCCAACTGTCTGACAGACTGGATAAGATCAATAGTGCCCTGACCTCATCTTAAAAAATGATGTCAAAGGATTTCAACTGGCTCGTGACTGTATTGAAATCGTTTAGATGTTCAGCCACGCTCCAACCATCTGACATCTTTATGTTGAATAATTGTTTCATAAGATGAACTTTGTTGGACGCTAAAGGTTTTTCATACATGGTGGCTAGGGCTTCCATTAATTCTTTTGTCGTTTTTACCTTGGATATATTGAAGGCGACGCTTTTAAACAAAGAAAGCCGGATCGTTCCTAAAGCCTTCTTATCCAGTAAAAACCATTCATCATCTGTCATCTTTTCTGGTTTCTTCTCTTTTCCTCCTAGATGAATATAGAGGTCCTTCTGATACAGATAATCCTCCATCTACATATTCCATAAGGCAAAGTTTGAACCATCAAACTTCTCAATTATAGTTTTTCCTTCTTCCGCCATCGTTCCCAGTAGAACTAAACCAATAGCTCTGATATCAGTTGTTGCGCAGCATGCCAACAACGCAGTGAGCCTAGATCTAATCTCACGCCTCACTCACAAACGATAAATAGGAAGAAATATAAACTAAAAATATATCAAATCAATCAAAACAAACCACAAGACAAGATATACATGGAAAAACTCCAAACTATGGTAAAAAATCACGGATGCAAACTTTCACTATGAATAAGAATGAAAATTATAAGGTAAAATACTAACCTCTTCTTTGGAAGAACATAGAAAACCCTTAACCCACACCTTAGAATAACTTTCATCCTGCCTAGAAAAGCTCTAAGAACCCCTATTTATAGTTTAGGCAACTCTCCTTCCGCACCCTTGCGAAAGGCGACACCAAAATTCGCAGTCCGCATTGGATTTAGAAACGAATTTGCGTAACTACGACTGGTCGAGCATACCCCACGACCGATCGAGAGAACCCTATGACCTATCGTGAATGGTTCACGACTAGTCGAGCACCTCGGGACCCAAAAATGATGCTCGCTAGACTTTAAGTCGATCCGGTCTACAACCGGTCGAGCATAGCCCACGACCGGTCTAAGACAACCCCGGATGTGGCTCTACATCTTAACAAAGTGGAATGCGGTCTTCATGATATCAACATTCAACTTCATAGAGCTTGTCACGCCCCAAACTCGGAAACCGGGCTCACAAAATTTCTGATCGCAGAATCTGGCACCGACAGCTTCTGTAGAACCCTATTCTCGGCTCCCAGCTCCCATTCGTCAGGTTCCGATCCTGGGATGATACGATGAGAATTTTCAAAATCAGTTTGAATCGTGATAAGTATAACCAAAGACATAACCCACAAACAACAACTAAAAACTCCATTACATTTCCACTATGATAAAAAACTTTACAAGTACAATAAGATTAAATGAAAATACAATGATGATGAATAAAAGCTCCAAGATAATCTGCAAAGTGCTCCTGCCTCAGCACTGCTGCGCACCAACGTCACATGCACGCAACGATCGTGCATAAGCTTATAGAAAGCTTAGAGAGTGATGAAAGTATGTGCGCAAGTGGTAATGCAATTATACAGTATTAGAGTAATGCAGAACATAATGATGAAAGCTAAGAATACCATTAGCCATACCAAGGCCATGCGGTGCAAAGCATGAATGATGTCGGCCATACCAAAGCCATGCGATGCGAAATGCAACTTAAGCATACAAATCCTCATCTAAGTCCACATATCAATACAGCTCAACTCTGGGATATCACCGGGGTCTAGTACACTCTAAACCAGATCGTCACCTCATCGGGTGTAATAAGGTAAGTGGAAGAGACCTCGCTATCCGTCTGCCAATATTAGGCTCGACTCGCTGATAGCGGACCCATTTCTCGAGTTGGTCAAACTCAGCCTAGCTTTACCCCCTACTCTCGGGCGGGTAAGGTCGCACCCCCTCCAACCGACCACGATACAGTGAAAAGCACGACCGTCTGGTAATCGACAGTCGGCGCTCCTGTACCCACTTGGTGTAGACGTTGGAGCAACCTCTTGGTACCATAAGGGTTTAAAGACTTTCACCTAGGGATATCTATAACACCTCATGTATAACAAGATTTTCGATATCCAATCCTACCATCCACAATATGCCCGTGGAGGCTACAGCCCTGATGTCACTAAGGCGTAAAGTAACCATAGCACACAATGCAAAATGCATGAATCACGCTATCCAGTCATGCAGCAAATCCTACGCGTATCGTGCGTTCATGTAGGGCAACACCGCCTAACCGGGAGCATATAAACAACCTCCTCGAAGGCATATACTATGATCAGTCACCTCTCATATCAAGCATACATATGATGCGTATGATCATGAGTCATGGAACTATATTAAACATGTAATAAAGTAATGAACTATCATTACAACGCAGGTGGCCTAGACAGCCGACACACAACAAGTACTACCTATTAATGGGCCCTAGGGAGAGTCGTAATGTGGACATCCAACCAACATTATACTCGCACTGTGGACGTCAAACCAACATTGCTCCCAAGGCGCGATCGTTGTGAACATCATTACATAATCCGTGTTGGGATCACACATTACAATGGACCTTAGGTACATCCCATTGGGCCTTAAATATATCAAATGGGCCACATTTTATGGGCCTTATATTCATCAAGTGGGCCGCACCAATGGGCCGCACCAATGGGCCTTAAGTGCAATTCTCATTGGACCTTAAATATATCAAATGGGCCACATCCTATGAGCCTTATATTCGTTAAGTAGGCCACATCAATGGACCGCACCAATGGGCCTTAAGCGTAATTCCCATTGGGCCTTAAGTGTAATTTCCATTGGGCCTTAAATATATCAAATGGGCCACATCCTATGGGCCTTATATTCTTCAAGTGGGCCGCACCAATGAGCCTTAAGTGCAATTCTCATTGGGCCTTAAATATATCAAATGGGCCACATCCACATCAAAGTGGGCCCCCAATGAACTACTACAACTATATTAAGATGGGCCTTAAAACAGGCCAGGGTGGGGTCCACTTGGACTATGGATCTGGCTCATCTTAGCCTCAAGTTATGAGCTTTTAAAATGGATAGACAGTTTGGATTCAACACATGTATCACGGTGGGTCCACATGAGCTAAGGATCTGACTCATTCTTTTAGCTCAAGCCATAAAATGAGCTCCCAAAATGAGTGGATGGATAGGATGCAACACATGTATCGTGGTGGGCCCCACTGTCAATGGACAGTGTGTATAAAACACGTGCATCAGGGGTCCACCGTCCAGGCGGACGGTGTGAATAAAACCCATGTATTATGGTGGGTTCCATCGTCCATGCCAGTGGATGGTGTGGCAAACACAAGCATCATTGTGGGTCCCACGTGTGTGGCCCACCCTAATGTTTATTTTCCATCCAAGATGTTGATAAGGTCGCATAGACCTGGATGATGAGGAAAAATAAATTTCATCTTGATCCAAAACTTTTGTGGCCCATAAAAAGTATTTCAATGGTAGAGTTCAATCACCGTTGTTTCTTGTGGTGTGGGCCACCTGAGATCTGGATCAACCTGAGCTTTGGAGGGGACCCACCTCAGGGGGTGGTCCACCTCATGGATGGTGTGGATACAAAATATACATTATGGTGGGGTCCACATGTGGGGCCGTGGGTCCCTGGCGACCGCCCGCCCAAACGCAGCAAGGTGCTGCTGTTGTCAGGGGGCAGCAGGCGCTACCCCTTATGCATGCTTTTTTTAAAAAAAAAAATCATAATTCTTGTGGTTTTTCACAGGTGGGGTCCTCATCAAGTAAATCCAACCCGTTCATCACATTTTGTGGCTCAAAACAAGCCCAACGAGTCTAATATTGGCATTTTTCAGCGTATAGAAAAAATTCGGGGAACTTTAGATGGTGGAGATCACTATTTACTAAGTTATGGCCCACCAGATGCTCCGATCAATCTCATTTTCTGGCTCAATGCCTAAAATGAGTTGGTGCATAGGATAGACGGTGTGGATTTAATACATACATCAAGGTAGGGTATGTATGAGTGAGTTATCTCACAAGCTTATAACCAAGTTAATATTTGTGTTTTCACAGAGACGTCCAGCATCTCTGTGAATGGTAAGGGTAAGGGTACAACAAACATAAGGTGGACCCCACTCATAGACGGCTTGGGTAAAATACTTACCCCGTGATGGGTTCCATTCAAGTGGGCCACACGGCTAAATCATCACAAAAAAATATATAAAAAAGAAAAGAAGAGAGAGAGAGTGCTAGGGAGTGGGACACGCTTATGATGGAGGGCTCCGCCACTATGAGCCCTCCCTTGTAAGTAATCATATATCAAATGGATCCCTCTACACATGGGACCATCGAAATCTAAAATCAACGGTGGAGATCCTTTCCCCACCAATATAGACGGTCTAGATGACCTTTCTAAAGCAAGAAAATAAACATTATGATGGGGTGATGGAGAATAGCCTCATCATGGAATGATCATGATGATCCTAGTGGGTCATCGGTCATATCTTAGGGTCCCAAGTGAGATCCAAACCATTGATCGGTTGGCTTCACTTGGCCCATCTTAAAAACATGAAAACTACTTTTATCAAGCACCCACCGTTCGATCTTCTTGCTCCTATGGTTTCCTTAGCTCTTTAGCTTCGATTTCAATGGAGAAGATGAGGAATGGATGAATAGGATGAGAGATCTTGGGATAGAAAGGTGGGCCACACTTGGAGTTTGAAAGAGAGGGAGAGGCTTATACGTATGGAGGTTCTCTTGCTTGGGACTGGTTTGAAAAGAAATGAGAAAGAGAGTTGTAAAGAGAGAGGAGTGATGAGTGATGGAGTGATGGATGTAGTGGTGATGGGTGTAAGAGCCTCTTTTTTACTTTTGTGGCCATTTGTGTAAGAAAAGTATGGCTTGTGTAAGAACTTTTTAACTTTGGAGGCATTTTGTGTATGAAAGGTATGGGCTTGTAAGAATTTTTTTTGACTTTTGTGACTTGTTTGGGAAAGGGTGTGAGGTGATGTGTACTTGACATGTACTTGATATGTTGAGATTGATTGATTGATGGATTGATTTGATAAGCCGTTGAGATTCTCTTAGATTTCGCAACGCGCGGCGTTTTTCTCGCACCGAACGCTGGCCCATATCTCCTGACCAGGGTATCGCCTCGGCGCGCGAGTCGCGGCATCGGAACCGCAACAACGACGCGGTCGCCATGGTAAAGGTCTTAGGTTGAGTTGATACGGGTTGACGGCATATGAATCAGGGTCGCGCGTAAATATCAGTTAAGGGTCGAAAGTTGTCGAAATTCGACCGATAAGACCGCGGAAGTCTATGAAACGGTACGGTCTAGGATACGGGACTTACAGAGCTTGACAAGTAACACTATTGAGGACCGAGTTAATGAAAAGACGTCAAACATCTTTTAACCAGGGAACAAATCCTCTTACGAGAATACTTGCCCACTATGAAGATGAAGAGGTACAATAAATTACCTGGAGGGATAATTTATTCAAAAATGACAAATTTAAGATGTATTTTACTTATACATGAATAAATATAATTTTATTCTTTTTTTTTTTGTAAAAAAAAAACTTTATCTGTGACCATACTGTCTTTTCTTTTTTACCATGCGAATGTGGATTATTAATAAAGATTGGTGATCGCTGATAAACACATTGGTCCGCGAATAAACATTATGGATCACCAATAAACAATGTGGATCATCGATAAATATCGTGGATTGTCGATACACTTTATGGATCGTTGATAAACACTTTGAATCATCGATACACACTATGGATTGCCGATAAACACTCCAGGTCACTGATAACACTAGATCGTTGATAAACACTTCGAATCATGGATACACTGTGGATTGTTGATGAACATGCTGAATTGCTGATGCACACCATGGATTTCTAATATTCATTGAATACATGTGGATTTGCTTTAAATTCAATCTTTTGATAAACACATAGGTCAATATTATGAATCGCCTACAGATATTGACCAATCATACATTGGATAATTCTAGTTGAAGTGTTGGGTAAAGCTGTCGAACCCGTATATATAAGTGGTTGTTGGAAAGTATAACTAGTATTAAATATACATTGGTTAACGCATGTATAACACCCTGAAAATCGGGGGTCATGCATAAACCCGACCCCCGAGTTCCAGACCGTCACTTATGCAACAAATATGATTATGATTCCCTGTTGTCTGAGTTAAAGCATTCGCATGAGTAAAATTATACCAAAACTACAATCCATACTCCAGATTCAGTGATAAAAGCAAGCGGAAGACTGAAGAATATATATATATCACTATATGGAAAATAAAATAAATCTCAGCTGTCTCCAAAGTATGAATACATCTCTGAGTCTCATATACATGTAATAAAACAAAATTAAAATGTTAGAAGTCCAACTAGTATGTCCCGCCAATCCAGCCCACCTATGCAAAGCCGTCGTGAAACTGCATATATGAGAACTTGTCCTGGTCCTCATCATAATCCGGCTCTGCCTCCTGTATCGCTGCCTCACCTGCATCTAAGACAGGGTCTGGTGGGTGTTGCAAACATCATCCCATAACGTGGGAGTGAGTGATCAACTCAGTGGAATAATAGAGCAGAGATTAGCATGTTCTCAAATCAATCACACGATAATAGTAAAGCAATTAATCAAACATTCCTAAATACTGTTGTTAATGCAATATGACATGACATGATGGATGCCCTCACCGACGATCTCCCTCATACGGCACCATCTTACGCCCGCGGCATGCTTTCTTCCCACAGTGCTCCACATCTTCCAGGCACAGGCAATGTGATAGTGATATGATTACCGAGTTATTATTAGTCCATTCATACAGCAGTATTGGAAAACTAAGGTACCTTACTTATATTAATCCCAACACAGATCCTGTCTAGGGTCGTCACTCCTAGTAATCTCATACGATGTATATTTTGTAGGTTGCTGCAAGGGCTGCCAGGGCTGTTGCTCGCACTCGTTGCACCGCTCTTCCATCACCTTATCAATACAGGCCTACTGTACTCTCATTGCTACGGAAGGGTCGTTGCCTCCCGTAGACTCAGAATACGCTCGCGGTCACTACAAAGGGCTCGTCACCTGATCAGTGTAGGCCGACAGCAAGAATATAGTGTCCCATACCACCATAATCTGCTCACGAGTCGTAGGTGCTCACTAGTCACTACGGGGAGGTTTGTGGCCCCAGCGTAGGCCGACAGCTCGACCACGGTGTCCCATACTACCATGCCCGGCTCATGAGTCTTTGTGGATCAAGGTACCATGGTTAACAGGGTTTCCAGCGGTAAGTTTAGTACCCTAGGTTCAAGCAGTTATGATTCATACAGGGTGAACAATTAACGGCCAGTCGGGTTACTTGACGGGCTTGACTAGGACGAGCGCATCGCAAGTCGAACTACATGAAGTGCGTGAAACACTCCGCGTGGCCTAACCACTGCCGCCGACTTCAAACACGACTCGCGTTCATCGACGCGTCCTTCGTGGCAAATACAAGCCAGCCACGAATTTTCTCTGTTACCGATTGCTTGGACTAAGTATAGCCCTAAATATTTGTGAATCCACAACATCAATCATATAAGAGTAATGGAAATGAAATACAACCATATAAGCATGTTGAAACATGTTATAACATACAACTTAAGTGAATCATCTATCACATGCATTTCATACAGATAATGAAATCATGCATATCGCTAATATGAAGGAAATCATTTACATCAGCATATTATATGAGAATTCAATCTCAAACTAATTCACAACACCATTTAATTCAATACATACTAATACAAATATTTATACAAACACTTAGTCTACACACTTAAGTCTACATAGTGTATGTCGACTCAAAGTGCGCATTTAGGTGAATCTCTTCGCCAATCCAATTATACACGCATTCCTAATATCCTAATGCAACAAAAAGCCATGTCAATCATTTCAGCAAAATATGGATGTATACAGTATTTCCTACAAATAACTAAAATGCCCTAAATCTCATATTTTTCCTACGTTTACAAAACAGGAAACGGACAGCATGTTGTACATGTCAAACGGCGTTGCCGTCGATAATCTACTATTAAACGACATTGAAAGCTTTGAAATCAGTCAATCAAAGTGTTTAAAATCCGTACCTTTTTCTCTAAAGGTGTATCGTTTCGAACGGAGCGTATACGCTTCGTCTACGGCGAACAGACAACCTAATACACAAGATTCGTAAGCTATATCGCTAAGGAATCGATAAAACCTTAAATCAACAAGTAGTTAGGGTCTTTTCTTACCTAGAAATGCGGCGGAATCACCGAAAAAGTGATTGAGATGCGTTGCTTAAGCACGTGCAACAGGTAGTGCAAGTGGCAGGAAGATCACTCCCACTTTCTCTCACAAACTCTCACTTTCTCCCTCACACCAGCTAGGGTTTCTAGCAAATTCGGATGGGTGAGATAAGTGAGGGTTTAAAGCCCTTTTATAAACTAAAATATTTCCAAAATAGGCTTAGGAACAATGTTTACTTGAGGTCTAACCAAATCGGGGCTGTTCTGGTCCAAAAAGGCATTTCGGGAGGTCCCCTGGCCGAACTCGATCGGACTTAAGCTCTTAGTCGCCGAATGTTGCTCACATCCCATTTTTAGACCGGTAGTGTTCGTAGATCGCACGTGGCGGTCCAGTTTCAGTTCAGCGGTCATCGCACGTAGATCAGGTCTACAAGTCTCATAATATGAAAGAGAAATTTTTTCTAATCCGATGGTGTAATTTGGCTGAATTCTGACGGTCAGAACGCTTAATAATAACGTGCCAAGTCACGTGCCAGATTTGAATTTAATTTCTTAAGCATTTGCCCTATTCTCACTCTCTTCACTCCAGGCTCAATGAAATAGCCTCTGAACGTCAGTTGGGTTTGATTTTCGAAATGATTGTCAAGTCCAGCTAAACGGTCATAACGGTCTAAGATTGTAAGTATCGGACTTTCGACGCGCGGTGTAGATCCAATACAAAGTTTCAAAGGGTTCCTGAGGACAAACCGGTTTAGAGTTTGATCCTAGGTTTCGGGATATTATAGCGTCATGAATTCTATAAGTTTTGAGTCTTGTAAAACGTATTTAAAGTGATCAGGGACTATTTCACAGCTATTCTAGCGTTGCGCTAGCTAACTTATGCTTATTTTCTAAAGAAATTAATCCTACGTGATTTCTGGTCGAGTTAGTACTCGAGTTTCAGTACGGATTTTTCCAGGGCGTTACAGCATGAGATGGAAGAATCTTATAATTCACCGCGGATCGTCGATATTCACTGTTAATTGCCAATCGACGTTTAGTATCGATGATCGTCATTGAGAATCAGTGATCTACAATGAATATTGACAATCCTCGGTGACTATAGGCAATCCGTAGTGAGTGTCGATGATCTATGGTCCGTATTGCTCCATTACAACATCCCCCTAAAGCATGTATCTATTACAACAACCATTAATTACGACACTCATCCATTTCAACATTCTTATATTTCGACTTTCTTTTAAATCAACATTCATCTATCTTAACAGTCATCAATTACATCATTAATCTATATAAATATTCCTCGATCTCATCGATTTGAACATACATCAATTGTCATATTTGTCTATCATAAAAAAATAATTAAATTAATGAATTAATAATTACAACACTAATGCACATTAATTTATTTTTTTTAAAAAAAAGAAGAAAAAAAGAGTGGAACAGGAAGTGAATAATGAAACATCATTGGATTTGTTTTTATCTTTCAGAATGAATATCTATGAGTGGTTTTGATCCTATCGGGGAGTCTAAAATATATAACATCTACCTTGACTTCTTGCTTTTTAGTCTCAATCAATTTAGTTTCTTACATTTTAGTCTTTCTAAATTATCAAAGATAGATGAAAGACAATGTCTCTCTAAAATAAGAGATTTGATTATGCAAATTAATATTATTTAAGACATGATGAATAAGCAATAATGAATCAGAATAAAAAAAAAATCATAAGAATCTTAACGGGTTGAATACAATCTCACAGTTGCTACACATGAAATCGATGTATTTCACCATGAACACCCCACATTTATGGCCAATTGTCCATTTCAAGATCCCACTCATTATTTTGAAAATCCATCCAAATTTTCAAAAAACATTCCCCACGTCACATAGATGGAACAACAATCTCAACCCATCTGTGAAACCAATTATAAATTTATCGCATTTGTTGTCCCATTTCGCATATATGTGATCGAGCAACCTAATAAGTATTCTTTGTTAGTGGATGACAATCAAGACCCAATGATGGTTTCCTGCGTTGTGTGAAAATTGCACCTACAAAACACATAAGTAGTATTATAAATATATATAAATTAAATACAACGCATAACGATTAGTCGACCAAGTCACGTAATAGTGTAATGAGAAACCTACACAATCGAATTTCCACATCTCATTTCGTAAGTCATCTCCTATAATAATAGTAAAATCATTAAGATTAATCTAATTCGAGATGTCATGTATATCTATATAAATATGCATCCTGACACCATATGCATATAAAAGGTTAATGTTGTTATTCAAAGGTTGTTGTTATAAATGAATCAGACTACTATAAATTATATTGATTACAATATAAGTTAAATGTGCATATAAGAAAATAGACATTATCCATGACATTATTGTTAAAAACATGCAATGTTGAGGATACACTTCAGGATATTATAGAAGTCGATCGGTAAATAATTCTATATATAGGTTAATTATTTGTGTAAGTCCTAAATTATTAGTAAACATTTATAATATAAATTGAAGTATGTAAAAGACTTTCGTGCTAAACTTGTACTCGATTATCGACCCATGCATTCTCCCATAAACTTTTTTAACCAAGCATGAGCACCGTTAATATAAGACACCTTCACAAATCCATATTCTCGATGCTAAGCCATCTTAACGAGTCTATAAATACTGACTCGTCAAATCGGGAAGGTTGAACCTGCGCCATGATCCCTGTTGACTCGTCATGTGCACCTTGCATGAGCATTACATATATTAGTTACCTCGCAATAAATAAGGCTCGAACACAAAAACAATTGAAAATTTAAATAACTTTAGCCACTCCATCTCGGCTCGTAGAAAGCTAACTTTGTTCGCAATCGGATATTCTCATTTTCATAATTTGTAACTTTTTCTGATAACATTTTCATGCGGGAGGCTATTATTCTCGAGTGGGTCTCTTTCGAGATCTTATTCCTCCTCTTCACACTACTCTTTGCCCTCGCCTCCATCTCCTTTATTATCTTCCACATGGTCATACTCTCCTTTACCAGCTCTCTCTTCTCGAATTCTTTCCTCTCATTAACAAATTCTTGAACTTGTTCAACGTTGACATTTTTTATCTTATCTATGATAGGGATGAGTTCTCAGCTAAGCATAAGTTGCAATAATGTGTTTGTAATGTCATAAACACTAAAATATAACACAAACAAAGTAAGTTTGAGGTTATATTTCAACATACCTCAACATTCACAAAAACTTTTCATGGTCGCAAGTATTTGACCACCTCAGTCACCTTTCAATTCAAAATTTATGGAATCATAATTAAACTTCCTTCGAGGGTCACATGTTGAAGAAAACCGCATACTCCCAAATCCATTGAATGAGTAAAATGATAAATATTAAATTAAGGCATATTATAGAGATATAATACTTTATGGAAATTAATATGAAAAAAAAAAAAATTACAAGCAGGGCATATGGGCATCTGCGAAACTTGTAAGAGTTTGGAATGTATTTCTTAATTATAATATTCAATTCTCCTTTTAAAACCTCGTACCCCCTACCCTTAAAAGGGTGATCATCAAATACATCAAAATTATTTGCTAAATATATACTTTGTTATACACATCCATTCTTTTTGGGTAATCAAGCAAGTTTTACATGCACATCAACATCGCCAACCTTATGGCCACCACGTTATTGATACTCCATAGGAGAGATAGAAATGCATTCCGCAAATCTACCTTTATATACTTTGTTATACACATCCATTCTTTTTGGGTAATCAAGCAAGTTTTACATGCACATCAACATCGCCAACCTTATGGCCACCACGTTATTGATACTCCATAGGAGAGATAGAAATGCATTCCGCAAATCTACCTTTATAATACAAGATCGATATTTAAATAATTAATTCCTAATACTCTTCAAATTTTATGATTTTCGACCTATCTCTAAAGATTCATCAATTAATGTTCTATATACCTTTTATTATCCTTTATTAAAATCAAATAAATACTTGAATTGAATTCTTTTAAATATATTTTCTCTAATTGATGCATACTTTGCGTATCAAATGCCTTAAAAATAAAGCAAATCGAAGCCTCATACTGTACACACTACAAGAAACAGTGATGATTGTTGCCCATCCATAAAAACACATCTTGTAGGCCACAAAGTTTTGGATTAAGCTAATATTTGTATTTACTTTTGTTCTATGCCTATGTGATCTCGTAAACAAGTTGTATGGTAAATAAACACTAGGTAGGAAGAAGTTTTTAATGGTGGGTGTAAATCACCACTGTTGCTTGAGGTGTGGTCCACCCGAGAGCTGGATCTGCTTCACTTTTGGTACCATACCATAAAATGATATGGAAAAACTGATTAACGGTTGTAAATGCAACCCATACATCAAGCTGGGCCTCATGGCAACGGCCTGACCGAACTTGATGTTGCCCCTACCTGACGTAATCCGCTCCCGTAAAAAGATGATTAGGTGGCTGTATTTTAACAATCAGCGGTTGAAGATGGGACCCCCAAGACGCTGGGGCAGGCATCCTTTGTACTCGGATGAGATAGATGAGGTTTAATGGACACGTGCCAGCATAACGTACGTGTACAGGAAGCGGACCGTTGGTCAGTAGCGTGCACTGGATTCGTCCTTCACGTAGACCAAGAATCCTAGCAGCCAATCAGGCAGGAAACACGTGCCGTCGATTGTGGTTGTTGGTCATTCTTTCCTACCCGTCCATTTCTTTCTGCATATGCGACCGTCCGATGAATCGATTGATTTGATTATTGACCCAGAGCATAACTCAGAACATAATGAACGGACCAGATTTCTCACATATGTATCATGTTGGTACACGTGCCGCGAAGCCCATCCATCTCACGACCAGCGAGTACAGTTCAAACCGCGTCGTAGTCGGTGTGTGAAAGGAAAATGGCCCCGTGCTGACAAGAAATTTCCTGCACTAAAGTGCTCAACCACTCTTGTCTTCTGTAATCCAAATTACCAACTGGGAAAGATTACATACGTTCGGACATATGTGAATATCCGTACGTCCAAGCTTTATAGGGTCTCACCATGAAGATTTTTGTAGAATCCAAACCGTGAATCATGTGAATTTCTAATTTTCATCGTACATACCAAGCATCCAGACAATTCAGGACGCCAGTTGATGACACTACACTTAAAAAGTAAAGATGGGCCTACAGACAATCTGAAAGTTTCTGCAGTGAGTTTTCCCATCCCATTGTACTGTCGGACGGAGTTGGCAACTGATTAGGTGTGGCCCCGGCCCTTACTGTAGGGTTCAATCTTGTTATATGTATTTTATATTTATGCCATCCATCTATTTTTTCAATTCATTTTAAGGAGATTAACTTAAAATTGGAATAGATTCAAATATCAGGTGGACCACACTATAGAAACAGTAACAATTGAACACTCCAGTTAAAAGCTTCCTAAGGCCCATTGTAATGTTTATTTTCCATCTAACCTGTTTGATGGAAAATATCAACTTTATAAGGAAATTTTTTGGCTGACAAGGTAATTTAATGGTCAATTCCCATTCTTTAATGTGGTATGGCCCAGTTGAGATCTGCATCTCTGTTGAAATTTGGGCTCAACTCCTAAGGGGGCGTTTGGGGCAGTTTAGTAGATGAAATTAGGTGGGATAGAATCACGTTTGGTACGGTACAATTCTATCAAGTAGTTAAAGAGGACGGTAAAGATCAGCATTAGGTAAGATGGAATTGCATTCGGTCCATGTAAGAATTTTGTGGATTTTAAAATGTGAGCCTGACATTGATACAAGTGTTTATCTATGCCATCCATTCATATACATTGTTTACTTGTGACATTCTAATTATATGTGTATACAAGTAGATAACATCTATTGTAAATTTAGTCCATTGATTATAATTCCATGATCCACCTAACATAATTTTGCTTATTTCTAAGTTTTCCCCTAATCAAATTTTTATACCAAATAAGGAATTAGGTTGCCACAATACAATGGTATTTTCAAGTATGCAATCATTGTAATATCATTCAATTCCACGGACCAAACACTCTAAAATGATCTAGAAAAATGAGTAAACAATGTAGATATAGAATATATACATCAATGTTGGCCGGCTCCTCACTGAGTTTTAAGCTAGCAGATTTTTGGGCTATTGGTGTAGCTCATGGATGCAACTGATGGACGGGTGGGATGGAATAAACACATCGTCAGGCCCCACAGAGCTCGACCGTTTGGGAAACATACTTTCTAGAAGTCGTGATCATTCCCTCTGCCTAATGATAGGCGATGGACTTATGTGATGGTCCAAGGAGGACATGTAGGCATGTATATGGACCATCAATGTGGTGGGCCCGTTGTGATGGGGCATATTCCGAAAATCAAACCATAACATGCATCCGATTTTACCCATTCAGTTTGGACCGCTAATCTGTCTTTTTTTTCCTTGTTCTTGTCCAATTAGCCAGTTGGATCCTTTGGTCAGCACTTTTTCATGTTCAATCCGCAAATGGGTCCCACCATACGAATTAGATAGACCGGTCTGGACTTGCGTGCATACATGGATGGTGGATTTGGTCACCATCATTTTTAAAATGGTGGCGAATCATCACACTCTTCTTTGTCGTTTTATACACGATAACAAGTGTGTCTTTTCTGCTATTTGATTCGGTTAAGTGGTTAATATGTTTAGTTTGAACAGGAATGAAATGGTGTGAAACGCATACGACAAGCATGGAGTGTATAAGTAACAGCACCTTATGAGAATCGAAGGAGGTGAATAGGGCCCACCACCAATTAAGGAGCTATGGGGCCCACAAAACAAGATTGAATGTCAAGCAAGCGTGCCCCTTTCTCCTCCCATTACCACCGTCCATCATGATTTGATAATGTCATTGGCCATTGATTGGTCTGGTACGCTTTACATTGAATAATCCCTCTGCAATTGATGGCAACATCGTCTTGACAGAAAACTTTTAATACTCTGGCAGAATGCGACGGATGACACGCATGCACTTAAATTTAGCTAGAAATTACAGACAAGGAATATAAATAGTTCAAGATAAACTGTCCACATTGTGGGCCCCATCTTAGATGCGTCGTGAATCAAAAATTTTCTATTACTTGATTAGCCGACTATCTAGCTGGTGGACATTTACTGGACGGTTGAGAATGAAAATATCCAACGGTAATACTTCTACAAGCAACTGAACAAGTGTCCTCGAATATGAGGTAAGGATTTTTCGACCAATCAAATCTTGGGACTTTGACTAAGCGATGGCAAGAACCACCATTTAGACGGTTTAATTTGAGTTAGGATATGCTTCATATTTTATTTCTGAGTGCCTGTGCATCAGGCGCAGCCAGAGTATCAGATAACTCCACTTATCGTAATTTGGATAGAAATGGTGAGATTCATGAGCTTGGGCTGTACCAGAAGTTCCGATACAGCTAGCTTTTCCCACCAATATGTCATATGAGAAGAAAATCCAATCCGTAAATAATCTGAACGGAATCATCATGATCGACTGATGTGAAAATTATATAGAATGGTATAGATCCGCCCATCGAGTAGGACACGGCGTCAAAATCAATGGATATATAATGATATACTGGTGTGGACCATTCAATGAGTTCCTTAGATTAATTTTCTTTTGGAATTGTCGTGACAGTGTGGCTTACCTTTTCAAGGACTGGATATTATTACACGTGTCATTTTGGTGGAAAAAGAGTTAGTTGTACTCGGATACAATTACTGTATCTGACTATCATTTCTTCCGGTACCGTTGCATGTCGACACATCCTCTAGAAAGCTGGACAGTTAAGGGTGCACGTAGCCACTGTACACGTAGTCTGTATGGACGTCACATGAGGCTGTCCAAACCATGGCCCACTTTAGATTGATCATAAACAAGAATTCACACTGAATGAATAATCCCAGCTGTCCAAGTGGTGGATATTTAATGGATGGATTAGATGTTAAAAACAATTAACGGATCGGATTCACCGAACATATGCCCCGTCATCGGAGGTCAGCGCAGTCTATCAATATGATGCCGTGGCTACCTCCCACCTACAATGGTCCGCATTATCTGGAGGGTTTTTGGACTCGGGTGAATGAATGCCACGTGCTCAATTGCTGTGATCATGCGTGTGGTCCACCTACTCTGCAAGCGTATCAAGCTCCTCCTCTAACAACATGGCACCTGCCAAGCTCATGTCATCAACGGCTGCAGTTCATGTGTCGGTGTCCTCGACCGTCGATATGGTTGAGAATTATAGGATCCATGGCCATAAGCATTTTGGTGAGAATGGTCCGTCTCAAAATTTGACAAGTAGATCCCGTGGTTCAACGATCGAGACCATTGGTCTATTGCATTCCACCCTGGATGGTCCATTTCCAAAAAATCTCCTCCACTGGGTCATTACAATCCTTCAATTTATGGCCTACAAGTAGACGGTTGAGAAGAGAAAGAATTCCCACATGGGTGACAAGATCTTCCTATCTGGGATTTTTTTGGATGGTGCAGGATTGAATAAAGGTCCAGATCACTGAATTATAGGTCCCAATGGTCAGAACTAAAAACCCGCGTGGGAAAAAAAAACCCGAGTATCCATTGTAGAAGGCATTTGATGCTCATATCATTGATAAAACTCAATCAATCCCTTTTGGTTGGTAGTAAGCTACAATTCTCTCCACTTCACCGGCCCATGGATTAGAATTCTTTATGGGACCACTAAATAGAAGATGCATGGATGAGGACAAAAAAAGGATAAAAACTAGCTACCCACCTTCCATTTTTAAATGATAATATATATTATAAACAAGCCCCAAGAAAGCAATGGTCTATATCTTAATTCACTCCTGGACCATCCATGTAGGTTGGCTTGTCAAACCGGTTGAATTGTGGTCGGATTCTAAGCGTATTCACGCGGAGACCCACTTGAGGATGGTGGGTATGGGTTTGATCTATTCAAGTTGGGGTCTAGATTGTATGATTTTTTCATATTAGTGAACTTAAAAGAAATTCATAAACTAAAGAGACCAGAGGCATTCCCATTTCAAGCCATGATCCCTTTTTTCTCAGTGCATTTATTTATAGATGTTTATAATGGAAAGAAGCAGGGTTAGAGAAGGAGAAGGAGAAGATAAAAGTAGGAGGAGAGTAGAGTTCTGGTGACTTAATCCACACGTGTCTCACACATGTGGGCACTTGAAGTCTTTCATTACCACTTCACATCAGGATGGAGGATGGTGGTGACATCACACTCGGCTTGATAAAAAATAACCTTTACGGAAAGCTTTATGAAGATGTTATCAATTTATTGCCAAGAAACAAATCTTATTATTTGCATTTTGCGTGTAATGGATTTGACACCTATTTGATATTCAATCAAACAAAAAGTCACACGTGTTAATGGAAAGGTTTGTATTTAGTCAAACTTGTGTGATTAGGAAAGTGTGGGCATACTAGAGTTGTATTAAACTTGAGTTCGATTGAATGTCCATCACCCTAAGTGTCATATCAGCTATAGGATTAGAGTCATGAATGTTAAGTTGCCATATCAGCTGTAGGATTAAGACTTATGAATGGCATCCATTCTTTGGTGGGGGTGGCCAACTGTGAAGTGTGAACTGACAATGACTGTACTAACATGAAAAAAAAAACCACCAATATTATATTGATAGGGTGATTTAGAATGTAAGGGTTAGTCATTATAAATAGATTTGTTTTGCTTTTAGATAAAGATTTTTCTTTCAATGGCGATCGTAAGCTTAAAGTTTCTAACTAATGCGACAATGGAGGGAAAGAATTAAAATTTAAATGCTAAATCATCTATTTTATTGATTATACTAGGTTTAATACAATCAGCAAAAAATTAACTAAACTAAGTAAAAAAATAAATAAATAGAAGATAAACACTTGCGATCGCCTATATGGACAACCAATCAAGGTGGATAGTCACCAAGATATGATCTTCCTAGTAAGGATTTGATTGATTGGAGATATAATGACAGTAAACAGTTGATATTTATACTACTCATAAACATACAATAGAGATGACGTTAGACGTCAATGATCTAAGCCATCTTAAACTTTGGATGTTCTGCAATAAGGCTTGACAAAAGTGGAAGAACTAAAGCTAAAACTATGATAAACAATGTTATGATGTTTAGAGAGATTGTGTGCGGCATCGAGTCCGAGCTCCTTATCGCTTGTTGTTTATATAGCTCGCGATATGGTAACCCTTATTGGGTTTCTTTGCTGGCTCGAGATCCTTGAAGGTTACTAGGTGAAATCTTTTTTTAGATATCCTTGTTGGCTTGGCTATAGATATCATTGAAGGTTATAGGTTCTGACTGTATCATTGTCCAATTCGAATTCCTTATTACGTCTTCAAATTTTTTTTCGCTTTAAGAGAAATAGGCTTCTTGAACTTTCGTATTCTCTATGAAAGCACCAATTATCTCTAGAGAGGTTCCCCATTTTGATAGGATTGTGTGAGATGGCTTTACCAAGTGTATTTAGATTATGATAGATGTGTTCCATCATAATGGGTCTTTATAAACTCGTCGAACACATTGCTTCGACCACAAGTGTCACTTGTGTGAGGGTCGTGCGTCCTTCGTTGCGGTGTCTCATATGTGAGCGTGAGTTGCTTTACTTTTGACATTTGACACATTGCCGAAGGATATATAATAAAATATATCATTGAGGTGTGAGTAGAATTTCGTCCGTCATTAGTACGTTGTGTTGACACGTGACAACATCTCACTAGCATGCATGGACGTGCCACGATATGTGTAAACAACATCATCTTGCATTTTGTCATCTTATATGAGTTTAGTTGACAGGGCTTCATTACGAAGATTTTTCGACTATAAGACTTTGAATCAGTGAAATAATTATTATAAAACACCAAAACTGAAAAGGTAATTATGCAAATCCATGGAGTGCTAGAAAAAGAGAATAATTATAAATAAGTTTTTTTTAGAGAGATTGGAGATGGAGGTTTTGGGGAAAAGTCGAGGGACAACAAAAGGAAATAAAAGGATTAAAGATAGAAATAGAGGTTGATAATCTTCATGTCGATTTCACCACTGTTACAACAAGAGCTGAATGAGTTGGAATCGTCGCAGGATCATAGATAAGTGAGTTTTGGCCACTATTGTCATTACTCACCAAATAGTTGGGTGTTTGGATTTTTTAGAGATTACGTAGACGAATATGGGTTTATAGGAGAGTTTTGAAGAAGATCTGAGGGGACATGTTGAACTTGGTAACTTCAAACCAAGTCGACTCATTTGGAGTTACCTAAGGTGTGATGTTGAATAGGGGTACAATAATGCTATGAAGAAAGTCATAAACCAATAAGAGATGAGAGGCGTTCACACTTCAACATGTGATCACTCTTACTCAATGTATGTATTTACTAATCTTTATAATAGGAAAAAACAATCCAAGGGGAGAGAAGTTGAAGTAGAAGTAGAATAGTAAGAGAAGTAAAAGTATAAGAGGAGAAAGATGAGTAAAAGTAGATGAATAGGAAAGTTAAAGGTAAAAGAGTATGAGAAGTATAAGGAGAATTCATGTGACTTCCTCTACACATGCCTCACACGTGTGGGGACTTGAAGTCTTTCTTTATCAAGGCCACCAAGGATTAGTGGTTTAAATCAAATCTATTCGGAATATTCTGTTTGTATTAAGTAAATGGACATGTTGGTGGACTATGTTACTGGTGAAAATGTAAATATAATTAGGGTGACAATACTATCCTTAGGTCATCGCGTATAAAAAGAAAATCTTTGTGGATATGGTGTCTTTGTAGCAGCCAAGGACCATAAGCAATTTTATGAAATTTCAAAGTTAATGGATGGAGTGGATCTCACACATATACAATGGCGGACCCCACAAATGTTGTACGAATGCCCTTAGAAATATTTTTCTTATTATGTACTCCGTTAGAGAAGTTTTTGACGATAGGAGTTTAATCACCATTGTTTCTTATAGTATAGTCCAATTAAGCCTTTGGTCTGCCTCCCTTCGGGACTCGTGCTCTAATTTGTTCTGCTAAGACAAATAGACTGCATGGAGGGTTGATACTATCATGTGTTCGAGGTTGTCATGCATTAAGTGTCGAGGTTGTCACATGTTAAGGGACGAGGTTGTCAAGTGTTGAGGGTCGAGGTTGTCATGTGTTGAGCGTTAATGTTGTTAAGGTTGAAGTTGTCATGTGTTAAAGGCCAAGCTTATCATGTATTGAGGGTTGAGGTTGTTATATATTTACTACAAAAATGGAACAAATGCTATAGATTAGATCCGTATCGAAAGAATTTTTAGTCCATTGCTATTGGTACAATAGCCTGTTGGTGTTGAGAAAAGGCTTGACTTGATCTGTAGCAAAAGTATGTTTTAGTTCATAGCCATTTGTACTGTAGCCATTGCTTTTGAAAGGTTGGAGTTGTCATGTGCTAAGGGTCTAAGTTACTGTGTGTCAACCTCAACCCTTCATACATGACAACTTTGACCCATAACACATGATAACTTATACCTTTGGCACATGATGATCCTGACCCAAGCCCTTAATATATGATAACTTAGACCATTAACACATGACAACCATGCATGACTCAAACTCTTAATACATGATAACTTATACTTTAACACATGACAATCTAGACTCTTAACACATGAGAACCCATATCTAAATTCTTGACACATAACAACCTATACCCTTAACACATGACAACCACTTTAACCAAGGCAATATATTAAAAAAATCTAAATTATATCTCTTTCATTGTCTTCCATATGACAATTCTACAATTGTTCTTATCTACCTTACATCCCTTTCAACAATCACTTCTTTCCACGATAATAACAACTACGACCATTTTTCTTTATCTATAACAAAGAATATCTTTTATTTTTTTAAAAATGTTATTATAAAATAAAATAAAATAAAATAATTTATTTAAAATATTTTTCACATATCAGTGACTTATATCTCTAAGAAATGTGGTTGTGAGAGTAAAAATAACACTTTTACAGGACCTTAGAAGTTGTTGTCGGTATCCATACGTCAGAAAAGTTGATATCGGTGAATGTATGTCTGAAAATGCAGTCGAAGAGAGTGGTGGTGATTTCTTAAAAGACATGTTTGAAAATGAAGAATAAGTTCAAAGAAACGAAAGAAAGAAAAAAAGAAAAAAAAAACCTCGATAAGGGGACTAAATTCCAAAGAAGGGATATTTTCATCCACTAACTCTTCAAAAAGTAATCAGAAGACTAAATAAATAATATATTTGAGATAACAATTTTTTAGAACATTTGGCAATACCACAAGACTATTATGGTCAAAATCCCATTCTATGAATATGACAATATTTGGTGTTAAGTGCTATGTTCATTGTATGCTAGAGAGAGAATCACGCTAGGCGCTGTGTTATTAAGGCATTACATCAGGAACATTATCAATTTAAACATACTAAGGGTGCAAACTATCTTAAAAATTGTGATCCAATCTACACCTTGTTCAAGTCACAAATTTGAGCTCATCTTCTTTTACAACTATTCCAAATAAGTGTTAGGGTTATATATATATATATATATATATATATATATATATATATATATATATATATATATATATATATATATATATATATATATATATTGAATATTGAATATCTCATTAATGTGGTTAGAATCTCAAAGGCAACGCGTCATCTAAAACTAATTACTCTGGAAAAATATCCCTGCCTCCACTGTGGTACCATTAGATATTGATAGCTAAAGCTGCGGCGTGCAATGCACGTGAAAGCGTGACAGCAGTTTGTTAGACGTGAGAAAGGAGAAGATGAGAAATTCAAATGGCAAACTTTTTCGGTGGTAGCCTGTTGTAACCTGTACAAAGAGGTTAAACACCCCAATTATGTGGGACCCACTCTCTGTGCTATGTGTGATCCACTCCATCCATCGGGTGCCCCTAAAATGTAGGCTCTCTTTAAAAATAGACACTCGATCCATAAAGCAGGTGGGCTGCACCACATGGAATAATTGGAATGGGATGCCAATCATAGGCTTGTGTGCGGGCCAATGATGGTGTGTTTATTATTCTATTCAATCTGGTTTGATCATCTAAGTATGAATCGCCCAAATGAGGAAAATCTTAAAAAATTAAAATGATCCAAAAATCAAGTAGGCCACATCACATGAAAAGGTAAATATATTTTGAGATTTCTTTTATTATTCTATTCAATCTGGTTTGATCATCTAAGTATGAATCGCCCAAATGAGGAAAATCTTAAAAAATCAAAATGATCCGAAAATCAAGCAGGCCACATCACATGAAAAGGTAAATATATTTTGAGATTTCTCCTCATATTTTTATTCACTTGAGTTTAATTTTGGATTTGCGGTGATAATGTAAGGATACGTCGGATGGATGGACTGGATGTTATGAAAAAAAACACAGTGGGCCCTAGAGAACTCGGTGTTGAACCCACTTCATACATCCCTAGTTGTACTAAAGGTTCCCGGTTCGACATTTAGAGCCTGTTTGATGCACCACATTAGATGGTATTTGATGGGATTGAAGTGGAAAATTCGGTTTTTCTAACCTTGTTGCTGTTTGGTTATTAGGTTTGTTGGCATTGGATTAGGCTTTAAAACCACAAATGATAGAAATTTGAATTAAGGAGGTTCTCCCAGTCCCACTTGATTTACCACAGCTGGAGTGAGGGATTCAAGAGGGAGAGATTCCGAAGCTAATTGTGTAACCGTGTATTATCATCACCAAGTTTTATGGGCGCAACATCATATACATATATATTATAGCCATACCATTTATTTATTTTTTGAGATCATATTAGGTGATGAGTACAAAAATGAGTTGGATCCAGAGCATAAGTGAACCACACCACATAAAATAATGAGGACAAATATACACATGTATTATATCCATGCTGTTTTCCATTTTTTGAGATTATATCATGCGCACAAAAATGAAACAAATCCAAAGCTCAAGTGAACCACACCACATAAAGCAACGGAGACAATGGTTATGACGGTTGAAACCCTCTTAGGGCCGTCATGATATACGTATGTCATCTAAGCTATTCATGAGGTCACATGGACCCCAATGAAGGGAAAAAACAAATATTAGTTTGACCTAAACTTCGGTAACCCCCCCATGAGGTTTTCAATAATACACGTTAAATCTCCATTGCTTTATATGTTGTGGTCCACTTGAGGTTTAAATATACCTTGTTTTTGGGCACATACCTTAAAATGATATAGTAAAATGGAGAGATTATGTGGATATAATACACACGTCATTGTGGGGCCCACAGAACTGTGTGATAAAAACACACATGGAGGTGCATCTATCACAGCTGACTGTATCTCTTCCACACCTATGCCATCGGAGCCGGTGGGTTTTCACCTTGCCATCCAAACATGGCGTTTGATTCATCTATCATATGCATGAGAGATTTTTTTAACTCCAGACATGAAATTGGATGAGATTGAAAATTTTTAAGTCTACTGCAAACTTTTACTGTCTGTAATGATTGTTTTCAAACAATTCGTTTATCTCACCTAATCCCAGGCGCTAAACGCACCCTTCATACGTGTGGATAAAATCTCCATCATTATCGGGCAAACGCAATACCGCGAGAAGCATACAGCTAAAGTCAGATGCATTGGCTACTGAGGACACAGATTAGCTATTGAGTAATGAGATTGAAGTGTTGTCACCAAGTTTTGTGGGTTTCATCATAATATATATGTTCTGTACCCATTCCGTTCATCCATTTAGAGAGATCATATTGAGGCATGATCTAAAAAATGAGTCAGATTTAAAGCTTGAGTGGACCCACCACAAAAAAGTGGGGAGAGTGACGCCCACCATTAAAAAGCTCTAAGGGCTACAAAAGTTTTGATATTTGTGTTTTCCCTTCCTTCATGCCTAGGTTAACATGTGAACAATTTGGTCTCAAATAAACATCATGATGGACCTCCTGAAGGATTTGGCAGTGACAATCACTCTCTCCTCTGTTTTCTTTGATGGGGTTCAATCCAGCTTTGTATTGACTCATTCTTTGGATCATGCCTTAAAATTATCTCTCAAAATGTATGGATGGTGTGGATATAACACATACATCATAGTAAGACATGAAACTTGATGATGTCACTTCAATAGCAATCTGGCTACTCAACCTGTCAGCTACTAATCTACATCCAGCAACTGAACCCTGCTGAAGTGATGTCACCACGTACTTCATGCCCACCATGACTTATGTATTGTACCCATCTATTTGAAGAGATCATTTTATGGCATAAGGCAAATAATGAAGAAGATCCAAAATTCAAGTGAACCCACTATTGAAAAGAGTGGGGATAGTGATGCACACCATTGAAATCTTCCTAGGGCCCACCTTAATATTTATTTGAGATCCAACTTGTTAATAAATTAATACAGATGAACTAAAAGGAAAAATAAATATTAGCTTGGTTTGAAACTTTAATAGCCAATGAAGTTTTTAAAGGTAGGTGATCAATCCCTACTGTTTTTTATAACGGAGTCCACTTGAGATTTAGATCTACCTCAATTTTTGGTTCATGCCTTAAAAAGGCATGAAGCCTGCAAATAAATGTATTGCCATGGATACAGGCATACATCATGGTGAGGCCTGTAGAACGCGGTGACTGGCGACTGCTTCTATCGGCTCATCTGCATCCGCGCCTCTAGAGTCATTGTAAATTACATAAATGTCCTTTTCTATCTTTAAAAAGCACCCCAACATCTCTACTATGCAAAGTTTTACATGCTTCAAGTGGATGATGATACACGTTAATTAAATTATTAATATAGAGAAATGCTCCAAAGGCCCTAGCGGCATTGGGACATTTAGACAAACCAATCCAATCCATTCATCTAGACCGTTCACTAGCTCTATCACATATTTACTAGGTTACCATGCAAACACCACACAATCGGACCAATATTAACCATTCAATCAACGGACTTTAATATGGACAGTCAAGATCGTTTACGCAAAAGTAGGGCCAGTCAACAATTTGATCCACCTATTTGCTAGGGCTCATCATGGATTTTGTATGATTCTAAAAAATCACTTTTGTTAGGTAATTGTAACCATCCCATCCATTGGTTAGGAAAAGGATGGCTATAGAAAAAAGGCCAAATCATGGACGGACTGGATCATCCGATCAGAGCCATTTTCGAATGGTTCCCTATAAAATGTGTTTTGAGGTTAAGGGACAGTTATAGATTGGACTGTCCAAGGTGAAAGAGTTGGTTAACCAATTGACACTCCATCAAGGGCAGCCAAGACCGGCCTAAGGTGGTGGACCCCATTCAAGCCCATTTGAATTGGATCACGTCCGTCGACAGTATGGAGGGAGCGGATTCGTTGATGCACCCAACATAAATAGGCCTTGACGTGGCCACATTTGATTGGGCCGGGCCCATGTTACGTAGGTTGAGTACGGACGCGGATTAGATACTGACAAGGTAAGTAGCCAAATCGCCACAGAAGTGACGTCGCCTCTATGGACCACACGTGATGCATGTTTTGTATCCATACCGTCCAACCATTTGTAGAGATCGTTTTATGGCATGAGAAAGAGAGTGAGATAGATCTAAAATTCAAGTGAACTCACCAAATAAAAGAAAACCGTAGGAGCAGTCACACCCACCGTTGAAACATTTATAGGGCCCACCATGATGTATTTTTGAGATCCAACCTATTCATAAGTTAACATAGAGATTGATGAAGTGAAAAAAAAAATATCAGCATGATCGGAAACTTCTGTGGCCCCTAAGAAGTTTTGAACGGTAGATGTCATTGTCTCCACTGTTTTCTATGGTGGGGTCCACTTGAACTTTAGATGTATCTCAATCTTTTTCTCATGCCATAAAACGATCTCTCCAAATGGATGGATAGTTTGGATACAACACATGCATCATGGTGGGGTCCACATAGCTTGATGAGTGCCCAATTAAATATCGCCACATCAGGGCCTCACCCAATCTGCTCCCAATGCGGGTATCTTGGACGAATGTATCTAAATGGCATGTTTTTTTTTTTTGTTCCACCAACCGACAATCCAGACCATTAATCTCCCAACCTGGATGAATCATACTGGAATGGCACCTTACAAAAAGTGGGCCCCACCACAGGGTAACACCTCATCAGCATATAAGCGATGATGGGCTTTCCATACGCAGCTTTTGGTTATTGATTGAGTGGGGCCGTGTATGGATGCTTTTGAAAAGTGCGATTAAGACACCATGCTTTAAAAACGTAGCACAATGATTAAACAGAGCCACCAACCTTTTGGACCATGCTTAAGCAAAGACATGAGAAAAGGGCTGGCCCACTTCCTAAATTAGGATTCCACCACCTTACTCGGTGGGTGTACTGACCGTTTCCTTTAAATTCAATGGGTCATTGAGATGGGTGGTTAGGATCTAATCAAGGTGTTATGGATGAGGATTTATGTCGAAACCTATTTATTTAGGTCGATTCTAGATTTAGTCTTAGACCGTACTGGTAGCATGGGAGCGGATTACGTGCGACCGGCCCTGACCATAGGGCACACCTTGATGTGTTTATTATATATCCACACCGTCCATTAGTTTTGCAAACTAGTTTTAGTGAATGGGCCTACAAATTAACCAGATCCAAATCACAGATGGGCCACGACACAGGAAACAGTAGTGACTGACCATTAAAACTTCTTGTGGGCCAAGCAAGTATTGGATACATCTGATATTTGTTTTTTACCCTTAATCCATGTCCGTGTGACCTTATCAACGGGTTGGATGGCAAATAAACATTACAGTGGGCCCTAGGATTTTATTTTATTTTACTGGTGGGTGTTCAATCACCACCATTTCCTATGGTGTGGTCCACCTGAGATTTGGGTCTGCTTCAATTTTGGGCTCATGCCGTAAGATGAAATGGAAAAACAGATGGACGGCCTGGATATACAATACATACATCAAGGTGGGCCCCACGGTCAGGGCCTCACCGTGTCGGGTGAAACAACGCCGCACCTAATCTGCTCCCCGGTTGCATCGAGTTCTTTCAGATTGGTGGGCTACCCTCCAATTATGATCGGATGGCTTTTACTAATCATTACACGGCGAATTCACCGCAACGGATTGTACCGCGTCATTTCCATTTCTGAACTTTTGATCTCACGTGATATGTAAAGTGGGACCCACAAGTACGTAGCCACGTCACCTATGGAGATGCCGCAGGGGGACCCACCTGTGAACTATCAATCATGGTAGGTCGCTCCTCGCCTTCATGAGTGGGCCATGGCATTCCAAACTCATCATGCCTCATCTGCCATGTGACTTCAACCTTACAATGTAGTTTGATTAGTAAGAAAGTTTTAACATTTTCCTAGTAATGTAATTAATTAGAAATTTCATTTGAGGTAGCTTAATTTACAATTCAAGAAAAAAAAAAAAAAAAACAGAAGTTATTGCAAGTCATTTTCAACCAAAAACCCCTCTCGCCCACATACAGCCCATTGTATCTTTTCAAAGAGAAATGGTCACGTACAACCCATTGCATGTGAACTTTTAATGCAGCCCGCCTACTCGTGTCGTGTGTAGGACATCCAAGCTGTGCAAAGAAGAAATTGGGGTGATGGGTCACACCGGCACGTGGATTCAAACCGTCTGATGTCCATTTATTTTGAGTGTGGCCCACCTGATGAGCAGACTAGCATGGTTTTCATGCCTGGTCATTGTTTGTGATAGGGGCCACTTTTTGCATGGAACAGATGTCCTACAACTATGACACATTGTCGGGAAAAGATGTCTGTATGTGAAGTTCACATACAGTGGACTGTATCATTGCCATCATTCCTCCCTCCTGAAATAATTATGTTATTTAACGAACTTATCATGATAACAATGCTCTATGAGTGTGATAAAAGTGAGATATTAAAAATCAAATATTTCTATTTCAGTACAATTAATAGCGTTTTAGGTCAGATTTTAAGTAGGTAATCTCAAAAGAAACATTTGCTATCTTTGTTTGGCCCTTGCTAAATGTGTTCTTTCCTTTTCTTTTACTTGACCCTGCTTGAGCCTATTTGCCTGATCTGGTCCATCCATCAGGAGGGTCCAGCTATGTACATGATGTGGCAGGAAAATCAGGCTGGTCTGAGGATCAATTGGGCCACAAGTTTGCATCGAACATGAGTAAATTGTAATCCTTGATTCACCGTCCATTTTCTCCAGTATGTACGGCCCACTTTGATGATCCGTTTTGATCATATTTTCAGGCCATGACAAACGCGGAAATTAGAAAGATCAAATCTCGTACACAAGACATACCACCTGTTAAGCAGGGCTGTTTGGGTGGGCCTTACACCATAAGCCACATTATCAGATGATCGTAGCCATCCAATTCATGTTCTACAAATGGAAGGTTAAAACAAGAACGGTAGTGGCCCAAATTCAACAAGGAGAAAAATTTAAAAAGGAAAAAAAAAAAGAAGAATCTAGCAATAATGCAGTCACCTACATGATCGACAAGTATGTACCTTTTCTCATTGAATATGAACTGCCAGCCTTCCAGTTCTGCCTCTCATGTGAGATTGGGGTCCAACGGTTTCTGCAGTGGGTTTCATTTCTGCACCATGGGCCCATCAGATGAATGGTTCCAGTTAGTGCGAGTAGGCCCCATGTAGCTAAACTAAAATACAGGACATGGCATCTCCCATATAAGAATGTTGCTACAACAAATTGATGAAATTGATGAAACTCCACATGACGCGGAACATCTCAACTTTACAGATGGCACTGGTGTTCAGTGATCATGACGACCAACTTAGCGGGCCGCAACAAAGATGGGTCATACTCAAAAAAGCAAAGAAACATGCAGTGCCATTCATCCGATCGGTGGCCTGAAAAAATAGTACATCCACTATCGCAGTGCAGGGGTGTCCACATTCAAAGGGCAAAACTCTTTAACTAGGCTCTCCCCTTTCAACTTATACATCCACAAAGTGGGCCATTAGATCAACAGCCCTGATCGACAGGCATACTCGCCACCTGTACGGTGAGGATGACACTGCTACACACAATTTCTATCACACGGGCCTCATAGTAGCAGTACCTGTTCCCATATTAAAATCCTAAACTTGGCTTTCAACCTCATGTGCTCAGATAAGAAAGAAAAAGAAAGAAAGTGGAGAAGGATATGAAAAAAGTACTAAAAAAAGAGAGGCCTGCACATGAAAAAAGGAGAAGGTAAAAGGACATCCAGATAAAAGGTGTTACATAAAAGAAGATATGGCAGGCGAAGAACTCACCATAAAAGAGAGAAGATCACAAGAAAAACATAGTAGCATTTGTGTGAGTCTATGATGGGAGTGGGGCCCACTCTAACACATTTTTGGGGACATGACAGGAAATGTGGCAGCCACTTCACCACCCAGATGCGATCCACATACGGCAATCTTTCATTGCATGCATTTCACATGGAGTCTTTCCACAATGATCACCTCAGCAGGTGTGGCTCACTGAAATTGTGGCATGCTCCAATCTCCAACATGCAATGTGGAACCGAATACAGTGATGAGAACCAGTCCAGGGTTGAGCCCATCTATTGATGGGTCGCCTGCCAGAAATCATCTTGACTGGATGATGCTAACCATTTGATCAAGGGATTTTGTTGAATGTGAATGCTATTACTACGTAAATGGGCTAGCTAGGTGCACCGTAGATGTGCTGACCGGCTGTTTGGCCATTCCCACATGGGGTTGGAAAGGATAAACTAGAGTGCAACGCCGAGCCAGATGACTATGGAAACTCCATCTAGCCATGCGATGTCTGGTCAAGCCCCAACCTGGGGCCCATTCCAACATTCATGTATCCTCAATGTGCCCTTGCACATGGGTGCTGAATCATTATCAGACAGGTATATTTTCCCAGTCACACGGCTCAGCTTAGAATATTCCTCTCCTCAGGAATGAATTTAGATTCCTACGCATGCGTTCTGCAACGCTTCTTTTATATTAAAATTTTAAACATGCAATAGTAAAAAATAAAAAAACAGGTAAGCATCAAGCATAGAATCTGTTCACTTACAATGGGGCTTCGACAAATAGCTGGATACAAGCAGTAAAAAGCCACCTGGGCCATCAGTTGAAATCTCAATAGTACAGTGATTGTAATGTATGGTGGGTTAGATCTGCTATGGATCATCATCATGGGGTGCAGCTGAGGCTAGCAATGATGGAAGAATTACAATAGGTTTTCCACGAAAACAGAACTCTGCAAACTTGGAAACTTGAGTTGGTTGACAGCACTGTGTGTTTCCCGTCAAGTCCAATCGCTCCAATTTACCTTGAAAAGGAGAAAGATATTGTTGAAGTCAGCTGAGGATTTTGGGAACCTTTAGTTATGTTTGACCAAGTTGCACCAACGTCGTCATTGTTTGCATGAAATGAACATCTACTTCACACAGATATCTGTCCCTAGGTGAAAAAAATAACTAAATACCCTGGGTTGAATAGATGCACCCTCACTTGGGCTACAATGAAGGAAAAGAAAACAATCAACAGCAGATCGATTAATCCCAAAAAAAGTACATGCAGAGCCAAGCTTTTTGAGATCCAAGCCATTCATATGGTTGGGCCATGGTGGATGGGATGTGCCCCAAAAATCTTCCCCATTAGATGACCCAGTGTAGATTTGGACCTTGCTAAATGTGTACCATCAATTGCAACTATCCATTTTCATTGGGTTGCTACAATCAACAGATGGGGGTGCATTGGTGCATGGTCCATCCTATGATGGGATCAACCAGATCAATGGCTTAGGTCACAGAGAGCCAGGCCCCACCTGTACAAAGAAGGGCACTTAGTCCGACATGCATCGTATAATCAATTCCCCATTACTAAAATGGTTGATGCTCTGTACCCCAACCCCTAATGCATGGAAGAAAATTTTGAAACATTGTTATACATCAAATAATGTGAAAGATGAGATTCAAGCATCCATCTTAAGATGATATGCTATTCAACCAACTCATTGAACAAAAAATTGAGAATGAAAAATAGAATAGAAGATGAGAAGTTCAAGGAGAACGGAATTCAACTAAAACTTAAAGCATGTTAGAGTAAGCATAGTTCTAAAACTCGCTGACTTGACTCAAACCTTGTCTCAGTCAACTCGACTCACTGAGATTTTGAGCAGAGTCTCTTGGAAACTTGGTTCCGGTCTGACTCAATCTGGACACGGGAAGACTCACCAAGTTGACTTGACGACTCAGTGGAGTCTTCGCAATGACTCAAACTGAGTCACTCACTGAGTCATGCCATTAGTTTTTATTTTTTATTTTTAAAAAAAAGATAAATGGTGAGGGCAGGATTCAAACCTGCAAATTCGCTCATAAGAGAGGCATAACTTAACCGGTGCATCAACGAATGACTCAAGTATAATATTTCAAATTTACATTACATATTTAAAATCAAACTATTTTATATATCTAGCTAATACTTTTAATTATAATATACTAAATATCAAGTTGAGTTGCGTCGAGTCTTCAAGTTGACCTGACCCGGCTGAACATGAGTTGAGTTGAGTTTTCCAACTATGAGAACAAGAATACAATACATAGATTGAAGGAAATTCCAAGGTTAACTTCTAGATAAACAAACTATTCCATTTAAAAGAGTTTCATCCATTTCTTTTCATATCTTAGGCCCAAGGTAGATGTATTTATTCATTGTAGTTCCTTCAGTCTGCTACAAAATCTGGCATCATTAACCCGATCAAAATGGCATAGCAATCGATCATAGCAGGCAAATCTATGGTCTTACAAAGCTTGATGCATCAAACACTTTCAGGTATCTAACAGTGCATTGTTGCACCAAATATCATGATATTTCATGACTAATCAGTCTAGTACGGTGCAAAATTTCATGAAATTTTAGTGTAACCAAACACACCCTAATTAAAAATATGTTAGCATTGGATACATACCTTTTGACAATTTCAGTGCAGAACATATAACTGCCAATGATTCTGCAGGCATAAAGTTATAACCTGCATTTATCACAGCAAGTTCTGGGGCCCGCAAAATGAGTTTGTAGACATATTTTGCAGCTTCAATCCCGCCCCGATTTTTACTGCAAAAGAAAAGGTGGAATGTGAGTTCGCAGATCCCAATAATTAACCACATTAAATGCAAGGGATCTCAGTACGGACCTTAGGTTGACGCGAACAAGTTCTAGTGCCTCTGGCATTCCTTTATCTAGTTCTAGGAAGCCAGACGGGCCCAGCTCAATATCTTCAATATTAAGCACCTTAACATGGGAAGTTCCCAAGAATTTTGCTAACGGTGCTGCTATATCACTGGAATGTAGTAACATCAGAACTGGTCCTTCCAGAAAAAACAAAATCGAAGCAATATATTATAATTTGAGGTCTCCAGTCCAACCAGTTGGTTGGATTGGATAACTTCCAACCTATCATGCGTACACACATCCAGCCTTTCCAATAGGTTGGCCCCACGATGAGAATGACTTTGTGCAAAAATCAGCATCATACATTCATCAGGTGGGTGGTGGGCCACACCATAGAAAATAATTTCTAGCCTCTGATAAATAACAAAATATGGCTGTGGTCCAAATGACGAGTAGATGTGGTTCTTTACATACATAATACACACACACACACACACACACACACACACACACACACACACACATTATTGCATAAGGTAACCTTCATGGCAGGGGCAACCTATTGGAAGGGTTGGATGCAACACGCACATGACAGGTTGGAAGGTATCTACTGGGTGGATGAAAACCCATGGTCCAACCGGTTGGACTTGATGCCTTTCCTTTCCATTGTACCTCTACACATTGAAATTAGATGGACTAACCTGCCAAGGTCATTATCTGCAATCGAGAGTGTGTTCAAAGGAGACTTCCAGGTTGAGAGACTTGTTAAAAGTTGTGTCACTCCAATGCAGGAAAGGTTGCAGTTCTCTACTTTTATATCCACGAAGGTAGACGCTCTTTCAGAAGCGTCAGTAAAGTATGGAATTAAACTCCTGTAAATGTTCAATTGAGGTTTGTGAAGCATTCACCCGATCAATATATAAGGGAATTCTAACTAACGCATTGTGCTTCCTTATTCAGAACACTGCACTCAAATTGGACACATAACACAAAGGTCCATGATTAGGACTGTTCATTAGATGGCTTCAACCTCGATAGACCACTGTCTGTCAACTTCGTCAATTGGCCAATCTGACTTTCCAACTGGTAGGCCTTTTTTCCTGCAGAATTCCAACCATTAGCGACATTCTTTTATGCCACACATTGGATGGTTAAGATCATTCTGTCAGTGAGAGTTTTCTACTGTACTGAACACTCCACAGTGGATCCATGACATATGAAATCCAGATTGTGGATTCTTGTACTGCATGGCCAATTTAAGTGTAGGACAGTGAGGACAGCACAAGGGAATCAATTTGCAGCACTCAAGATAGACCAGTAGACCACAAATAACTCCCTGTAATTAAATCTTCGCTCAACCGACCTAATTCCATCATCCCCAATAGGATTGTCACTGATATCCAAACTCTGCAAGTTCGGAGCATAAGCTAGTGCAGATTTAAGATCTTCCACATCATTCGTACGTAAATTGCTTCCCCTGCAACATCAAACTAATTATAAACGAACTTTTCTTTTTTTTTTGAAAGGCACTTGTAAAAAATAAAATAATAATAATAATAACTGTTGCTGAAAGCAATAAGCAATTCTCAAGTTTCCGTAATTAGATGCAGACCATGATTAAAAGACTTGGAAACTCAGAGTTACTCGTTTGGTCCTGAGTTGAGTCCGGACATGCCCAAGTCAGGGGTGACTCCTGGTGTCAAACTGGATGGGGCAATACCGAGTCCAAGTTGACTCATATGAGTCATATCAGACTCAGCTGAGTTTTAAAACCATGATGTTGACAGCTACTATCTGAGGTCTCCAAAATACAGATACGCAAACCAAGTTGGGGGTGTAAAATCAGCTAACTGGGTCACATTCAGCTGATGCCAGACGCAAACAAACTAACTGGAAATGGTGAAAAACTCTACATGCATTGCTAGGAATAAGTGCTAGGGCAAGATCATTTAATACATACATACAACGAGCACGCCAAAACTGGACCAGGTACCATCAGACAATGACTCTGGTGACTACAAAAACTGGGATTGGACCTACAAACCTAGTCAAAGACTATTTGCAGAAGCATGAATGCATGGACAAAAAGTGAAGAAAGAATCAACAGCTTGATACCTTAGATTGAGAACACGTAATGACCTCAAGGATTTGTCTATTGCTGATGATGATGATGATGATGATGATGATGACGATGTTGGGCAACTTAAGAATCTCCCATGAACTGTAGAAAGCCAACCTGCAATCTGCAACAAAAGACAAACAGCGATGCTCCAAATGGGTTTGACTGGCCGTAAAACAAGAATCAGGAACTGCCAGTGTGTCACTCACATAGTTGTCAGATAGCTCAAGCGTAGATAGACCAGATGACGAATTGAGGAGAGCATCAAAAACCATTTTTGCAGAATTTGGCCCCAGGTGGTTGTCACAGAGCTTTAGCTCACACAAGGACCTGACACCAAACGGATTACTAAAACACTGAGTCAAGCAAGTAATTTGACCAGCAAAAACAAACCTCATTCACAGTTCAGTGTTTGCTGAAATTGGAACAACGATGCACAGGTTGCATGAGTGTGAAAAGAAGATAGTATGTGCAAAAGCTAAAATCACATTATTTCACAACAAATAGCTAATACTTGCATGCACTAACTGAACAAAATAAGTAACCAATACAAAATTTTGATTGAATGATATTATTTCGATAATATCACGAGATTTTCAAAATTGTGGCAGTTTTATTTATTTTGATATTAATGGAAAATAATTTAGAAGTAAAAATAATTCAGTTTCTACTTTATATTCAATTTTTAAATTATATAGTAATTTATGATAAATATGTTTAAATATTTGATTTTCATCTAGACTTTCCTGATAATATAGCGAGAAAAACGTCAAAATCTGAAAATCTCCCAAGAAATTGCTGAGAAACTAGATTTGTCAATATGGACCAAATGCATGCATTCATCACTGTGACAGTCATATACAAGTGGATTATGATAGATTTGTAATGCTGCATATAAGGGCAATCATAGATGTGTGGATTGTGATAGATTTGTAATGCTGCACATAAGGGACCAAAATCGAAGAGCTCATATATATATATATATATATATTGAAGGATAGAACTTTTATATGATTGGTTTACTGTACTTTGCATTATGTAGATAAGACTTCTTTTGTACTCCATTAATAAGTCTACCGGGGTTTCACAGATAAATTCTACTTCCCCTTTTATTGCTATAATTGTCGTGGTATGATGAGGCTTTTCTTAGCAATCAAACTCTCATTTCATCACCTGAGGAAGACTTCTACCCTGTATCGCCAGTGCATTATTGCTGGGATATGATTCATATGAATAAGGTAATTTGACCATCACCGACAAGTGGACCTTCTCCTTTAGAACAAAGGTCTTTCATTGAATTGAACTGAAAGTGTGATGGTCTCTTTCTCTGATTTGTATAGTTGATTGATATTTATATTTCCGGTGTCCTCAAGCAGTACATGGGCAGACAATCAAAATGTTCCTGTTTTTCGGAGAAACAAAGGTCATTTTCGGGATGATATCCGAATGTTTTTGGTTTGTTTTACTCTTGCTAGCTTGGCAGATTCTCCGTAAAAGGCCTTTACATTTTCTTTTCAATAGACATTGCAATGAATCAATAATCAGTCAATTCTTGAAGTCATGTTTACTTTAGTTTCAGGGATCTAGACAGCCAAAATCTGGAAATTCTGAAAATTTCACTTGCTGTCACAAGAAGTGTATGTCTTGATTTCAGTTGCACTGTTATGGACATTTCTCAAGCACACTGCATGCTCTCTCCCTCCCTCCCTCCTTCCCACTCTCTGTGTCTCACAAGAATCCAAATGGGCACATGCCATTCTCCAATTTTAGTTTGTGTAAAATTTGAAGGTTTTTACCATGTTCCCATTCAAGATAATGCTCATATGTTACCCTGACCTAACAACAATGCCATGGAGATAAAAGGCAAAAGGCTGTTTCCAACTGAAACATAAGTCACTGGATGTTAATCAATCTAGTGGGCATGGCACGTGCAGTGCATATGGAAGAAGAAGCAGCAGTTAGTTTCCAAGACTGGGAGTAGTTTCCAAGACTGGGAGGGTGGGAGGAGGAGCAGTTGTGAAAAGTACTGTGCTAGCATGACCAAGGCATACATGGGTATGACTTGCATTCAATGAGACCATATGGGAATGTGAATGAGATCCACCCTGTCCATGAGGTGCACTGCCTCGTCTTCACCCTGGATCTCAAAACTCAGGCTGACCCAAAACTTAGTTGGGCCACAACATACGGAACAATGTAAAATCATACCTAAAACCTATAAATTCATGTGGGTAGCCCCACAAGAGTATTGGAATGGCCTAATTTTTGGGTCTTCCCTTGATCCTAATAGGGTGCATCAGATGAATGGATTGAAGGACATAAACACACCATGGTGGAAGGTTTTAATGGTGGGCATCCCCATCCCAACTGTTCCTTGTGGTGTGTCCCACCTGAATTTTAGATTGGGCTGATTTTGGGGTTCAAGGCCAAATATGGGGTGCCACACTGACGGGGAGGATCTCATTGCACATAAAGTCATCCCTCCTCATTAGCAGAAGACATGCCCCCCTAAGCCTACGCAAGTCACCACTAGAGTTTTTGTTGTGAAAATTGAACAACTAAAATCTACACCACCCTCATCTTTTGGGGGTTAGGCAAAATCTCAACCATTGGTTGCGAAGCACAAGGCTGGAGCCACCTGTAAATTACATAAATACCATTTAGTGGGATAAAAACCCATTTCATATCCACAAATAAAGCAATGTTTTAGACACGTCAAAAATTACCCCTGGCTACTCATGTTATATCCAGTAAAAATACTGTTGAATTTGGATTTGTATAGCTTTGCAATTTAGATTAATAAGAAATACTGTAAATTGATAATTACAAAGTAACAAGTGCAACATGAGATGTACCTTCCAGATGACAAGAAAGACAAAAACCTAGTTGGTACAGAATCTGAGTTACTTTCAAGAATCCTTGAAGATTTAACTGAGAAGTAATGAATCCCATGTCTATGAAAACCTTTTGTGTATAATGAGTCACAAATTTCATTCAAAGCAGTTGGAGGCAGTCTGCAATGAATGAACTCGAGGGATAATAACGTCTCACTATTCTGGTTCAGAAGCTTGCATGCTCCATCAACCTGTGGGATGATGTTTGGAAAAACACAAGTCATGAGATGAAAAAAAAGATCAAACTGAATCAAATTCATCCAGTCATTTCCCCCCCTAGAACAATCCAAGAACAGTTAAAGTAGCTAACTTTTTTTAATATTTGCTATGTGGATGCAACCCATGTTACCAAGATGAAACATCATGATAGAAGATACTGTGGCCCAAAACTTTTTTCTTTCCACGGAGACAAACAATGGTGCATTGGGTGGGGAATGTACATAAACAAACTCTTAGATGGCTATAAAATCAATAAGAAAAATCTACGTTTCTTCATATCTTGTACATTTCGTCATATATGTATGACCCCTTCTTTTAATTTTCTCAGCAAGTAGGTGACACAGGAATGCACAGATACAAAGAGAGATGCAAGTCATACATGATTTTTAGATTTGATTCCTCGTAAGACCAAGCGTTGCAATTTGCTATCCTTAAATAGCTCCTGCAATGATAGTCTGGTTAGAGTCATAGAGATGCAGAAGTAAATGGCACATGCCACAGCTATTGAACTATGCTAAAGCCAACACACACATATAGAAAAGGATTCAGACAAAGGAAGAGAAACTCGGTGCATTTATCTCTATGAAATTGCATTTGTTAGAGAAGGACATGCATAACTAGGAATTTAATCCCGAACCATAGATAGAACCTAACTATAACGCTGTCAGACAAATGATGAATATGAACTATCTTTATGTGAAGGCCAAACATTGTCATGGTTCTCATAGAGTAATCTCTATCTTCCAGGGGAATCATACCCAAGCTTTCCCCTGGATTTAAATAGTATCTTTTTTAAAGGAGATAATTTCATTAAAAGGCAAAAAACCAATATTTACAAAAGAACAAAAGTAAACCCAAAAATTTTTACTTCCACCCCAACAGCAATAGGGTCACATTATTCTACCCCACCTCCCATTCATGATCCCCTGACAATTCCGTTAAGCCAACAACAACTTGATGGAGTCACTACAGAACATTTCCCTGAGTTTGCTAGGGTATGGGTTTAAATAACATGCAACAATATTAATTGTAAAAATAAAAATAAAAATGCAATGATATGTTTAAATAGTGTTTAGTTGTTTTTTTTTTTTTTTTGAAAGATGAGATGAAATTCATTAAAAGGAAAGAAAGGAAACAAAAAGAAAAAGGCTGCTGAGGGAGCAGACCACAATTACACTTCTAAAAAGAAAAAGTCATGGCCAAAAAGATCCTTGACATTGGAGGACCACTCAATCATAAAACGATTGGCCCTAGTTGCTATAAACCCAACCAAATTAGAAGTATTCCTGAAGCATCTGTTATTCCTTTCTCCCCATACCGACCACCAGACTGCAAGAAGAGACATCCTTCAAATGATTGTCTTCACCTTTCCTAGATGAACCCCATGCCACGCTTGAAGGAACTGCTTAACTTCGCCTGGGAAGTACCAAGCGAGGTTAAAACTAAGCATGATCTCTATCCAAATGGGTTGGGCGAATCGACAGTAAAGCATTAGGTGGTCGACCGTCTCTTCTGCCTGCATGCAGCAAAGACAAATATTGGGGAGGATCATCCCTCTCTTTCTCAGGTTATCTACCGTTAGGATTTTCTTTTTCCCTACCAGCAATCCGAAAGCCATGATTTTCCGGGGGGCAGCATATTTCCACAGAAATGAGAGATTAAGATTAGGATCAGACTGCTGAATTTGTATCTGGTTGTAGAGGGATCTAACTGAGAAGAGGGAAGATTTTTCAGGTTTCCAGAAAATATTGTCTTCTAACGAAATAGTGTTTAGTTGTTAAACTATACCATTACATAAAATAAGGCATATGCATATGTAATGATATACGCATGTATAAATGTGAAATAATGTGCAATCCATGAAGGTTTTCCTTAAGAGTCTTCATCTCACGTAGATTGAGGAAGGCATCCAACACCCACATGAAACTTGTGTTTTCTACTATCTAATATGAGTTACATGCACTTCACAAGTACAACTTGTGAGAGTACACTGATGAAATATACTCCGTACTACTAATTTTTCAGGTCATACTCCTATGGAAGTTTGCCACCAGACCATCTAAGATGCCAACTCAAATGTGGATGGGCATAACCAAGAAATTACACCAAGAAGACAATAGTCACCATCTGGTTTTGTCCACAGAATTTGTACCACACCGCTCACTATTTTATTTTAACCGTCCATTTGATAGTCATCCATTGGATGGTTAGGATTCTTTTTATCTGTGTGATTTTGAAGAGATGCTCCATCCACAATGTCCCCCACAATTTGAATGTGCTAGGCATACATGAGTGCCACACATAGTGAGGATCAGTCACCA